>CM072515.1:2588388-2758388 GCA_036898135.1 Oncomelania hupensis | reverse complement strand
ATCATAGGAAGCCCTAGTGACCACCCAGCAGAAAGCGTCCAACACTCCCAAGCTGATCCAACAGACCTCATACACAAACAAGAAGTCTTGTCCAAGAAGAGTTTTCAAGAAAAAAGGTAGGTCATTGATCTAGCGAAGAAGAAGATAGTATAGCAGAGTGATAGGACAGAGCAGGAATGGGAAAGAGTAAATGAGGAAGATAGAGACAGTGGGAATTTAAAGCACTAAATTTCCATAAAGTGGGGATACTATTTATACTGAAACCCCCGGCACTCCAACGGGGATACTGTTGCCGCAGTGAATCTGTCATGCCTACAAAGGCAAGACAGGTTTTCAACTGGGGCTTTCATTGTTCCCTTTATAGGTTAGAACAATCTACACTGGCAAGATTGCTCATGACCCCAAGGCGTTAGATTCCTGTATGAGCGAGATTAACTAGAATGAGAATTAAATGATTGGTCGGAGGACGTAGAGACTTCTGCATATCCCCGTATCCGAGAACTTAGTAAGTCAGTCGAATACTAAGTGCGAAGCCACGAGGGACAAAGGAGCAAACTGAAGTGAACCATAAAGCCTAAGCCTCACCAAGAAAGGGGTAGATTAGAGACGGTTTCACGATTCCCAGAGATTAGAATTAAGTTAACACTATTAGTTTTGTACGTGTATGTTTACATATATTATATTGATTGCCATGTATTAGTATGTTCCTGTTATATATATATTTACAGAAACCGATTATTATTTCTGACACGTTGTGCATGTTGATTGATATATCTTAGCCTTAAGATTTGGATCGAAGTGTGCATATGAGAAACTTGGCAGGTGTCTGATGCTATAGACTCTTTGCAGAGGGCACCGCATACCCATATCTGAATAGAATATTGTAGCCAGAGTTCTGAATTTTACAGTTCAGCTCTGGGACGGTTTGTGGAGTCAACGCATGACGCTTGCTCCCGTGGAAAAGAAGGAGATCAACCTAGAATCTACCTCACCACGTCCGGCCCCGTAGCTACACGACTCACCCGATCATCCTGAGAGGCAAGACCCCTCAGAGTGACCGACGGACTCAAGCACTCGCTGACGCGTAGCAGCCAAGTCTCCCTCAAATGCAACTGAAGTCTAACCCAACTCGGAAAAATACTATTAGACTACCCAACCAGAGAATTGCTTAGCAAATGATGAAGAACTGCTAAAGAAATTACCCAGCACAATGAACAATTAAAATTATCAATTACATTTAAATGAAGTAATGTTAGAATTTGAGTTGACTACATAAAAGTTGAAATCACATACATACGACTGGTGTCATTCTATTTGTATTATTGTGTGTCCACTAGCTCTTCTTCTCTTGAGACCAAGTAAACTAGTCCTTTGATTAGTAATAAGCATTTCTTAAAGTGAGCCAAATGATACTTTAAAACCCGAGAACAAATATAAATTGTATGTGACCAAGCACCGTGATTAGTCTCTCACACCGCATTGGAACTTTGGTAAAAGAAGGTCTGATAGAAGTAGCGTAACGCCCCATCTATCTACAAGTCTTACTCCCCTTGTAAGATAAACGTATATTCTCCAGGATATCATCACATTGTCAATGTATAAAACGCGCAAAGGGTTTAAGCGTGGGGTTTGGGGGAGTGGGTGCGGGGACTAGGGGCTGACGAGAGTGTCAACAAATGAACAATGCAGACATAAGCGCTTATAGATTAACTAAATCCTCCTTGCACATTTGGCAATCTTAACTAGATCTAGCTGTCAATGCACTTACTCGTTTGTAATGCATGCGTTCCTGTTTCCATATGCTGTTTAAAAAAATAAAAAATAAAAGAAATATTACCAGCGATGAAATCATATAAGTAGGCAAATTTGTTAACACACAGCGAAGAATAAAAATATCCATGGACCAATCAGTGTGTGTTGTGTGTAGGGAGAGGGGGGGAGAGAGTGTGTGTGTGTGTCGTGCGTGTGTGAGATAGAGAAAGAGAAAAAGAGAAACAGAGACAGAGGGGAAGACAGAGAGACTGAGACGGACAGACACAAATAGAGAGAGGGATAGAGAGTGAAAACGCGTATGCAGTATATACAGTGTTGTTGTTGTTGTTGTTGTTGTTGTTGTTGTTGTTGTTGTTGTTGTTTTAAGACCAAAAAAGATGGCTAGACATTCAAATGTATTTCCACACACGTAGTTGAAAAAATAAGCATTTGGCATATGCTACATAGCATAAGCTACAGTTGGCTAGTTCTGATCAAAGTATTTACAAATAAGTCTGGTAATAAAAAAAAGCTTAAATGTTAAAGGAGCACATACTAGCATACATGACGTATAGATCAACATGCACTAACGTTGGTATGCATGATCAGCCAATCTTGAAGAGCTGTATTCTATATCTGTTATCAGACAGGTAAGATTCCAGTAAGGCTGATTGACTGCTTTATAAAGCAGTTATTCGTCGTGCGTTCGCTATTATCCATGCTTTTTTTTTTCCATATCATGCTCCGTGTTGTATATCTTATATCTTTAATTTATATTTTAATTCTATTAAAATCCCTGTGTGAGTATTTTAGCTTATATTAGGCAGTGTACAGCATAATTATTCGAAAGTTGTATGACGCACTGTGTGAACGATTGTATGCAATACAAATTCTATGTATCATGATGTATCGTAAAATAAAAGTATTGGATAGAGTCAATCTAAAATTTCAAAAGTAATATTCGATTATTTTCCTTCCCTTTTTCTTCCCAATAGCGCAATTAGCGACCCCTCTGCCTTTACACCACAAGTTTGAGTGATGATGATGATGATGATGATGTAGTCTTTATAGCGCAGGTATTCACGGAAAAGGTTCATGCTCATTGCGCTTGAAAAGGGACAAGGGAAGAGATGATGTTTTTTTAAAAATCGATGATGATGATGATGATGATGATGATGATGATGATGATGATGACGATGACGTTGAGGATGATGATGTAGTCTTGTATAGCGCAGGTATCCACGGAAAATGTTCATGCTCATTGCGCTTGAAAAGAGAGTAGGAAGTGTCGACATTCAGTTTGAGTCTGTTTTCTTTCATCCAGGCTTTCACTTCTGTGCAACAAATACCCACTGCTTGCACTGCCTCATCTTTGAACTCGCTGCTTGGACTGAATGAACGATACATTTCTGTGTCATCCGCAAACAGCTTTCGGAGCAAACCATATTTTTCAATGATGGAGCCGAGCTGTGTACAATGTAAACAAAAGAGGTCCTAAAACTGAACCCTGGGGAACTCCACAAAGCAATGGGTTCTGCGTTGAAGAAGCCTGACTCATCTCCATATGCAGGCGAGTCAATAATGTTTGGTGATCGATGACATCGAACGCTGCGCTGAGGTCAAGCTGAACAAGTATGGTCACATCTTCAGCATCTGCACTGCGAAGCAGGTCACTGACAAGACGTAAGACGGTTATTTCAAAACTATGTTTTGATCTGTATGCAGACTAAAAGCTATCTAACAGGCCATGACATTCCAAGTGACAGGATAGTGTTACGTTGAAACGTGAATGGTAGTATGTCTGAAACGCGCACGATAGATCTAATCGTTTAGTTTTGCAAAGTATTCAATAATGGAGTTTATTTACCTTTAATTTAAGTCTGCATTGTTGTTAGGAGAGGTTTTGTATAACGTTGATAATTTTCGTTAGTCGATATCATTGGAGAATTCTCTAGATTTCAGTATTTACTATCGATGGAAACTTCCCGATAAATATTGAAGTATGAGAATGTTCCCGGAAGGAGAAGAAATATGTATGACGTAAGTCAGTAATGACGAAGTTAGAAGCGATTGGTTAAATTGCGTCATACGAGATTGATCCAGGGTGTTCGGGAGTATCAATAGACTATTTAAATGCCGCAATGTTTCAAAAGTGGTGTGTTGCTGTTGATAGTGAGTTGGAAAGTAAAATTTAAAAGTGTGAAAAGGCGATTGTATGCAGTTGTTGATGTGTGCTGAATAAAAGTGGAAAACTTCATACGTCGACTTTGTGATTTGTATGCTGATTGAGCAGGCTGCGTGGATAAACGAATCAGAGTTACACCTTATCAGGAATTCAGCATTGGGGCTGAATCAGATACTGATAAAGAAAAACACCATCATCAAACGGAGTGTAACATTTTGGGGGTCAAGCCGCGATTCACGCCATAGCCAAGGGTTCAACTGCTACAACAAGCGAGTCAACGTTACGAGAGGCAGTCATCGAGGGTAGCCGCCAACGAGTTGCGTCGAGAGGGGCCAACATACTGGGACTACATCACCGATAGGTTCGGGTTGACTGCAAGGGCGTGTAGTCGCTGAAGAGTTGCTTCGTGAGCGAACAACAGATCGGGACTACGTGGCTGCCGCAAGACTACGTCGAGGGACAGTCTCGGAGCTACATCGCCAGTATTAGAGAGCGACGCGCGGACGTCGAGTCTACTTCAGCACAGGAGCGTATACATCAACACCAGCGTGGTGCAGCGTCGCATACGACGAGGACAGCGGGGCCTGCGTCAGCGAAAGCGACTAGTGGCAAGCATCAGCGCTACTGCAGAAAGCGTGCTGTTCTAGAACAGTCTAGAAAGGTACAGCACAGTCAAGAACTTTCCAGAAAAGAACTTTCCAGAAAAACATCAAGATGGCGGACCTCTGGCAGAAAGGGGTTGAACTAAATCTAAAAGGCAAACAGCTGACGGAGTACGTCAAATTCCAGGAGAGAATATTGCGTGAAGAAAGAGAAGAACAGCGACGGCGCGAAGAAAGAGAATTAGAAGAGCGGCGGCAAGAAAAAGAAAGAGAGTTCGAGCTGAAGCGTCTTGAAGGTGAGCGTCAGTACCAGCTAGAGTTGGCGCGTATCCAAAACAATCAGCATGCGCCACAAGTTATCAGTGACAACAAAGCTCCAAAATTGCCAGCGTTTGTCGACGGGAAGGACCAGATCGACAGTTATTTGGCGAGATTTGAAAGGTTTGCCAAAAGCTCTAACTGGCAACCTCAAGACTATGCGATTCGATTAAGTGCAATTCTGACGGGGCAAGCACTCGACGTCTACACCAGATTGTCGGATGATGACGCTAAAGACTACGACGTCTTGAAAGAGGCCCTATTGCAGTGCTACAACTTTACAGAGAAGCAAAAAAGATCAAGAATGATAATATAGAGTTGCGTCAGAAATTGGAGAAGGTGGAGGGTGATTTGAACGATTTACAGCAGTATGAAAGGCGTTGTAACTTGAGAATTTATAATGTCAAGGAGAAAGCTGATGAAAAGACAGAAGGTGTTGTCAGTAAGATTTTGACAGAGCTGATTGGTGTAAAAACAACCCCAGAAGATTTTGAGGCCTGCCACAGGGTAGGTCAAGGTGGAGGCAGATCAGGCAGCAGCAACAACAACAGGAATACAAATCGCCCGATTCTAGTACGATTTAAAAATCGCAACCTTCGTGACAAAGTATTGGAAAGTAGGAAAAACCTGAAAGGAAATTCTGATAAAGTGACTGTGATGGAGGATCTAACTGCTTACAATGCAAAACTGTCTAAAGAGGCGTATCAGCATTCAGCAGTGTTGGCCAGCTGGTCAAGTAATGGAAAGATTTTTGCTAAACTTAAAAATGGAAAGAGATTACAATTGAAATATGGGACAGATGTGGACACATTGTTCCAAAAGGAAATGACAGTGAAATGACAGTTAATTGACAGGCAAACTAAAAGTATGTGACTCATTGGCAGGTTCCAGGATGCTCGCAACTGTTGTTACGTAGGCCTAATTCAGTGCTGTATATGACGGTGACTTTTTTGTATCTCACTTGATATGTAGAATCAGCTATATAGGTCACGATGTTTAATAGTGGAGTATGCAGATTGGTTGCAATTTCTTATTGCTACTTTCTACAGTGAAGGCCTACGTTAGTATAAACAGAAATGTTTTCTCTTTAGTAGTTGGGTAGGCCTAATGTGTCAGATTGTTTGATTTTATTTGTCCGGAATTTGGATTTGTTCCTCCGCCTTTCCGTAACTACATTATAGCTTTTGTTTGTGTTGTTTTTTGGTTAAAATAGTTGCTTTATATATTATAAATATACTATTATATCATTTAATTTCCCCTCCCCCTCTACCCCGCTTTTATTTTTAGCTTTCCAAAATATATATTACTTAGTAATATAATACAATACAATTTTCTTCACTCTCCTTTTTTTCTTATTTAGACTTTTTACATTTTCCCCTCTATTGGCATTTATTACTGTCGTTGGTTATTGTGGTTTATTACTATAATTACTATAATTAATGCTGCTATTGTTTATCTTATTATTACAGTTATTGCTGTAACTATTAGCATTCACTTCTTGTGTGAGCATGTTGTGTGTGTGTTCTTTAGTGTGTGTTGTATCCTTGTATGCATATATATGATTTAAATAATTAATTAACTGTAAATTATTATTAAGATGATCCAAGAGGATCATAAGAGTATTATCTAATGTTCTTTTTGTTGCAAGTATGTGATGTGGTTTGATTTATTGTAAAGATTTTTTGCTGCAATGATATTTATTGAACACATGCTCTTTATTTATTTATATTTTTTATGCTATTACTATTATTATTATTATTATTATTATTATTATTATTATTATTATTATTATTATTATTATTATTATTATTATTATTTTATTTATTTATTTAATTTTGTGTTTGTATAGGCAATACACGAACAGAGTTTTGTGTTTGTGTAGAGGAAAATAGTTGTTAGTATTTTGTTGTTGTTGTTGTTGTTGTGTTTGATTATGAAAAGCACCATTGGCATTGCTTAATTGGAAAATATTTACTTTACTATACGTTTGTATGAGCAGAGCTAATGGCGGCATAAAGAATATATATATTTAGTTTGAATTTGTGGATCTTTGTGTGTGTGTGTGTGTGAATGTGCTTGTGAAAGTTGCTTTGTTATAAATACAATTTGTTTACAGGAAAGGTCCGATGTTTGACGTGAAGACTGTATTGTATTGGGTATATGCATATGACATGTAATGTAATGTAATGCCAATGACCAAAAACTGTCCTGTTGAACTGTAAATATCTCACTTTAAAGGTTTTTTTTGTTGTTTTTTTGAGTAACGTTAGAGAACTATCTCTTGTTTTTCAAATATATAATGATATAAGATTAATAGGCTCTCTCATCAAGAGCAATGGGCTGTATAAGTAGACATGTTTTTTATATTTCATGTTGTAATGTGCATTCGCTGTTTGATGGTTTATGATCACCTTGTGGAAAGGTTGGTATAAGATAATAAGTGACTAAGTGATTTTAAAATATTTATTTATTTCTATTAATTATATTTACACTTATTTATTTTTTATTAATTTTGTTTCTTTTTTTTTTCTTGCAACATTTAAGGTTTTATTGTGTCCTAAAAGAGGTAAATGACATGAATCGTTTTTATGTGTGTGCTGTTGATGATGTATTGGTACTTATTGAATTTTTTCATTGTATTTGAGCAAAAGGAAATCTTTAGTGTCATTGTATGTATGTGTGTGTAGGTGTGCGTGTGTATGTATTTGCTGAATATAAGTACTACTGTTTAATTAGATAATGTTTAACATATATTGTGTGTGGGCACATGTGTAAATTGGATATGATCTACTTTGTTATTGTTTGATTTAAACAAGGGAGGAAACTAAAGAAAGAGAAAAGAAGAGATAGATGTTTAGTTCTTGAGTGATGGTTCTTTTGCAGTTTGTACACGTTGATATTTGGGGTGGGGGAGGTAGGAGAAGATAAATCACTAGTTTTTAATTATTTTATTATACAGAATTGTCTTATTTATTTTTGTTTATTTTTACATTATTATTGTTGTTATTACTATTGCTGTTGTTATTATTGCTGTTATTATTATTATATTATTATCATATCAGGATATGACCTACTTTGTTATTGTTTGATTTAAACAAGGAGGAAACTAAAGAAAGAGAAAAGAAGAGATAGATGTTTAGTTCTTGAGTGATGGTTCTTTTGCAGTTTGTACACGTTGATATTTGGGGTGGGTGAGGTAGGGAAGATAAATCATTAGTTTTTAATTATTTTATTATATTGAATTGTCTTATTTATTTTTGTTTATTTTTACATTATTATTGTTGTTATTACTATTGCTGTTGTTATTATTGCTGTTATTATTATTATATTATCATTACATTTATTACACTTTTTTCCCCCTTTCATTTAAAATAATTATTGATTGACCGGCTGTGTAACCGTGCACCGCTTTTGAAATTCCGCCATTTGGAACTCTTGTAAAAACGTGTTTTTTCTTTTTATTTTCTTCGTCTTCTCTATCTTTTTGATTTCCTTTTTTTTAATTTTCTTCAGAGAGAGCGTGACGTCTATTTTCTTGTATTTTAATGGATAATACAGTTTCTATTTTATCAGCAAATTGTCAAGGTTTGAATAATGCCCAAAAAAGACGTGACATTTTTCATTTCTTTAAAATTAAAAAGTACGATATTTACTTCTTGCAAGACACACATTTTGAAACTAAGTTAGAGACATATATTAGGTCGGAGTGGGGTTATAAGGCATACTTTGCTTCTTTTAATTCAGTATCAAGGGGCGTTGCAGTTCTTTTCAACAATACATTTGAATTTAAGGTTAAAAAAGTTGAAGGTGATAGCAGTGGGAATTATTTGCTTGTTCTAATACAAATAAAGGATGAAGATTATTTACTTGTAAATATTTATGGCCCAAACAGAGATGATCCTGAGTTTTTTAAGAATATTAATAATAAAATTTTAGGATTTAATTGTCAAAACGTAGTAGTAGCTGGTGATTGGAATTTGGTATTAGATCCCTCCAAAGACTATGAAAATTATAAAAATATAAACAACGTAAAAGCACAAGAAACAGTCTTTCAATTAATGGATAACTTAGATTTGTGCGACATCTGGCGTGAATTGAATCAGGATTTCCGTCGTTTTACTTGGCGTCGCAGTAATCCGTTTCAGCAGAGTAGACTTGATTTTTTTTTAATTTCGGAATCTATCTTGCCCAATGTACAGGATACAGATATTTTGTGTGGTTACAGAACTGATCATTCCTACATTACTTTACAACTACAATTAGAACAAAAAGATACAAAAAGAAACACATTTTGGAAATTTAATGCATCATTGTTAAAAGACAAGAATTATCTAGAAGAAATAAATACTGTAATAGATAATGTTATTCAAGATTATGCTGCTTTAACTTACAGTAGAGAATACTTGTTACAAATGAGTTCAAAGGATATTCACTTTACAATTTCTGAGGATTTGTTTTTAGATTTTCTAATGATGAAGATTAGGTCGAAAACTATATCTTATGCAACAGGGAAAAAGAGAAGGGATAGTGAAAGAGAGAAAAGGCTGGAAGAAGAAATAAATGACATTGATAAAAAAATAAATAGAAATCAAACAGATGCTGAATTATTAGATCAAAAGAAACAAGAATTAAGGATAATAAGAGAAAAGCGAATGGAAGGTGTGCTTCTACGGTCCAGGGCAAGGTGGATTGCAGATGGAGAGAAAATAACAAATTATTTTTGTAACTTAGAAAAACGTCATTATATCAGTAAAGTAATGAGTAAATTAAAAGGAGAAGATGAAACATATATTACTGACAATCCTGGCATTTTGAATAAGGTAAAAACATTTTATGAAAAGTTATATAAAAAAGGGAATGTTGAAGATGGAGAAATTACTGATTTAATTATTAACTTGCCTCGTTTGAGTGATGAAGAGTCAGATAAATTGGAAGGGGAAATTAATTACGAGGAGGCATGTTATGTATTAAAGAACATGAAAAATCATAAAAGTCCAGGTACAGATGGATTTACTGTGGAATTTTATAAAGTATTTTGGAAGAAAATGGGTCATCTAATTGTTAGGGCACTTAATGAAGGCTTTAGAAATGGAAAATTAACATCTGTTCAGAGAGAAGGAATTATTATATGTATTCCTAAGGGTGAAAAATCCAGAGATTTAATTCAAAATTGGAGACCTATTTCACTGTTAAATGTGATATATAAGATTGGATCTGCTTGTATTGCCTCGAGATTAAAGAAAGTGTTAGATATTCTCATAAATGAAGATCAAACAGGTTTCATAAGTGGTAGATATATTGGAGATAATATAAGGTTATTATATGACATGATTGAATACTTAGATAGAAAAAAATTGCCTGGTTTATTATTAAATGTTGATTTTGAAAAGGCGTTTGATTCTTTAGATTGGTCTTTTATGCATAAGGTATTAACAGAGTTTGGTTTTGGTCAAGATCTAAGAAGATGGATTATGATTTTTTATAGTGATATTAAATCAACAGTTTTGGTAAATGGACATGCTTCAACTTGGTTTAATATTGAAAGAGGATGTAGACAAGGAGACCCAGTGTCGCCCTATTTATTCGTATTGTGTGTTGAAATCTTGGCTACAATGATTCGGGAAAATAAGGATATTAAAGGTATTATTGTTAATAATGTTGAACACAAAATTTCTCAATACGCAGATGACACAGAATTTTTACTTGAAGGGGATCAGACATCTTTTGAAAAGTGTATTGAATTGTTGGATACCTTTGGCAGAAGATCTGGTTTACGATTAAATGCAGAAAAATCTAGTGCTATGTGGTTGGGCAGTAGGAAAAACTGTCATGTACAGTACATGCAGCATTTAGGTATGACATGGAATCCTTTACAGATTAAAATTTTAGGAATATTGCTGACAAACTCAGTTAATAACTGTTTTCAATTAAATTATAATGACAAATTTTATGAAGTTAGAAAATTATTTTTAATTTGGTCTAAAAGGAATATTACACCACTTGGTAGAGTTGCAGTATTGAAGTCGTTAATTCTTTCGAAGTTGGTTCATTTATGGCTGCTGCTACCAAACCCACCAGATAATGTTATAAAAGAATTGCAAACAATGTGTTATCAGTTTGTATGGAAGAAAAAACCAGATAGAATTAGTAGAAAAACTGCAATTAAAAATGTTAAAGATGGGGGTATAGGCTTAGTGGATATTAAAAATTTTATTGTAGCTCTGAAAATGACTTGGATTAGGAAATTAAAAACTAGTCAACACAAATGGAAAAACTTTATTAAAGCAGATTTTGAATATATAGATAAAATTGAATTATACGGACCTGGAATTACTCAATTATATAGAGCTACAAATACTTTTTGGGAAAATGTTTTTACAGGATATAAACATTTTTTCTATAAGGTTGATATAGAGCAGTCAGGAGAATTACTTGCAGAACCAATATGTTTTAATGAAAGGATAAAGGTGGGTCAAAGGTCAATTTCAAAGACTCATTGGATTGAGCATGGTGTACATTGTATTGCTGATTTTTTGAATGTTGATGGAACTTTCCTTACATGGGTTGAATTTAACAGAAGATATAATTTAAGAGTGGACTTTCTTACATATGTTGGTTGTACACTAGCAATTAAAGAATATATTAAAAAAACTAAAATAATAGTAACTAATAATAATCGTTTAACTTTCTGTGTTCCAATAAAGAAGATTCTCTCCACTGAAAAAGGTTGCAGGAAATTTTATGATATATTTATGAAAAACAATGTTGAGCCAAATTGTTGTAAAAAATGGAATGCTAAAGTAAATTATGTCATACAATGGAAAAAGTGTTTTTATAAAATTCAAAAAATTGGTGATATCGGAATGAGATGGTTTCAGATGCGTATTGTACATCGCATTCTGGCAACTAATATTATTTTAAAAGAAATGGGTTTATCTCAGAGTGTAATGTGTACTTTTTGTGAAGTTGAGAGGGAGAGTATCACACACATCTTCTGGAATTGTGATTGTGTAAGACACTTCTGGAATCTTTTTGAGCGCTGGATTAAACAGACTTGTGAAAATGCATGTAATCTAATTCTATCAGAAAGCTTAATAGTGTTTGGAATTGATCTGAATGTGAACACAGATCCTATATTTGATTTGATTTTATTATTGGCAAAACAATATATATATGGATGTAGATATAGCACTGTAAAACCCAATGTAGAGGCATTTAAGTTTAAATTAAAATGGAGATATAATATCGAAAGGTATAATGCTAAATTGAATCAGAAAGAATCTGAATTTGATGCTGCATGGTTTTATTATAAACAGTTGATGTAATAATGTTGTATAATATACGATTCTCGCTTTCTATTTCTATTTCTTCTTTGCTCTCTTTTCTTCTTTTTTTTTTTTTTTTTTTTTTTTTTCCCCCCCACAAATTTATATGTTTAGCTCATTGCTTTGTTTGTTTATTAGTTGAGTCTGTTCGTCTTTATATATTGATCGATGTTATGCTGTTGTTAAAGGAAAAATAAATAGAAATGCAAAAAAAAAAATAAAAAATAAAAAAATAAAAATGTTAAAAAAAAAAAAAAAAGTCTTACGACAGTCTCCATGACCTGATCGTGAAGGAACAATTTCTCAATGCCTGTCACAAGGACCTAGCGACCCACTTAGAAGAACAAAAGCTGCAGACGCTTAAGGATGTGACTGAGGCTGCTGAAAGATATCTCATCGCTCATCGGAAGACCCTGGGGCCACCCAGCGCGACGAAACATTTTCAGAAGACTGGAAACCATGTGAACCAGATCCAGGGAAGCCAGACGAACCAGAAACAGACGGACTCCACGCCTCCTCCCAGGGAAGGGCATTCAAGAGGCTGTTTCACCTGCAACGCTACAGACCACAGAGCGGCTAACTGTCCTCAAAACAAAAGTAGCGGACAGCGGGGCAGTACGGACAATGCAGAGGTGGGCAACCGACAGAGACGTTTCTCCAATCAACGGCAAAACAGTAGATCTGACCATCAAGTGTGCGGCGGGAGCGTCATTCTTCCGAGTGAGACCGAGCGCACAGCTACTCCTGCGGACGTGCAAGAGAACATAACCGATGGCCAACTTCTCCTTGCCAACGGGAAATCCATCCCCGTCGTCGCCAGCGCAGCTATGACCGTCCAGAACATGCCTGTTTCCAAGGGACGCGTTGGAAATCATGAAGTGACTGTCCTAAGAGACTCTGGCTGCAGTGGGGTCATCGTCAAAGAAGACCTAATCGCTAAAGAACAGTTCACTGGCGATTCAAAATGGACACTCATGGCCGACAGCAAATGTGTGAAAGCGCCAGTTGCAAAGATTCAAGTCAGCACCCCTTTCTACATAGGCGAAGTAGAAGCGGTTTGCCTGAAAAAGCCGCTATACGATTTGATGATCGGGAACATCGACGGCGCGAGTAGTAGTAGTAGGGAGCCGATGGATATGGGTTGTGACGTCACGGCTGGATGACGTAATCGATGCTTGCCCGACCGGACGGTGTGAGGGTGTGATGACGCAATCATGACATAATAGATGACGCAATCATGACATAACAGAGGAGACGAGGGTCTTGTGCCCTGTGAAAAGGGAGGGATGACGTAGGGTCCCTGGGGGATATAATTTTGTTGATAGTGCTGATGTAGGATTGTATGTGGTTTATATGGAGACCAAGCACCCAAAGACAGCAAGTGCGCGTTTTGGTGATAGTGAATGACTCAGTGGTATGTGCGTTAGATCAAGCATCCAAAAGACAGCAAGTGCGCGTCTTGGCGATAGTGAATGACTCAGTGGTATGTGCGTGAGATCAAGCATCCAAAAGACAGCAAGTGCGCGTCTTGGTGATAGTGAATGACTCAGTGGTATGTGCGTGAGATCAAGCATCCCAAAGACAGCAAGTGCGCGTCTTGGCGATAGTGAATGACTCAGTGGTATGTGCGTGAGATCAAGCACCCAAAGACAGCAAGTGCGCGTCTTGGTGATAGTGTATGGATATGATTAGTATATTGTAATGATATGATAAATATTTATTTTGAAAAACTTTTTTATATTTGAAAAAAAAGAAAAGGTTGGGTTGAGGTTTGAACCCACGCGGATATGTATCTATGGAATCTTAAGTCTTAACCACTCGACCACTGTACCTTAAATCTGAATGGCGATTTTGTGTAATGCATACTAATGGACACCATGTGGGGAAGTGTTTGATAGAAAAATATGTAAGTAGATACTAAATGGAATAATTAGGAACGAATCAAGGATGAACGGAAATGAGTGACGGTATTTGACAAACAAATGAGATATGTCTGAGCGAGGATCCCTAGAGACGAGGGTGTTAGTAAAACCGTGTTTGATACTGTTTAGACTTGATAAGAGATATGTTAACATCAAAGGGTGGGATGACGGAAAGATGTGTGATGCCAGTGATGGAACATTCTAGAATAATTAGGAAACTAATCAAGAGAATAATTAGAAAACGAATCAAGGATGAACGGAAATTAGCGAAGGTAATTGACAAATTAGGCACATCTGGACAAGAGTCACCCGATATGGGGATGATGATGGACAACAACAAGATGAGGGATACCCAACACCTCCACCATCACCATCAACAAACCACGAAGCATAAAGATGCCACAAGTAAGTAAAAAAAATTTTTTTTTAAAAATAAAAGACCAACAACAACGAAACAGTAAAGAACGACAACACCAGAAATAAGGTATAAAATAGTTTATTAATGAACAACATCTTTAAAAATTAAAAATAATAATACCAATGCATTATTGTTTTTGTTTCAGATGCCGCGTGCGCTCACACACCCCAATGTTAAGCATAAAAAATAAAAAGTAAGTAAATGAATATTTTATACCAATTTTAACTATATACACATTGATAATACAATTTTATGATAAAAAATGCTTTTATTATACATTAACATGTTATTATGACAATATATATACATTGTTATACAATTTTATAATAAAAATGTTTTTGTTTTGTTTTTGTTACAGGCAAAAAGCAAACAATAAACCGACTTTGTACTATGTAATGTATACTTTTTATCACTCTCTCTCTCTCTCTCTCTCTCTTTTTCTTTTCTCTCTCTCGCTCACTCTCTCACTTTTTCTTTTCTCTCTCTCTCTCTCTCTCTCTCTCTCTCGCTCTCTCTCTCTCTCTCTCTCTCGCTCTCAGCACCCATGATGGCCTGGCTATTTGGAGTCTATCCTGTTTCTTCTCTCCCCTCTCTCGCTAACTCTCTTGCTCTCTCTTGCTCTCTCTTTTTTTCCCAGCTAGTTTTAAGCAAATGTGTAATGATAATTGGGGTGAAAACATCAACCAACTCTTGTTTTAAACATGTAGACAAAATCTTATGAGTAAAATTTATTATAGCTTCTTGTTGTGTATACATGCAACATAAATGTTGGCGCTGCGATGGATGGTTAATTCTGCATCCATGACATTTAGACAAAGCATATTCATCAACTTTTTGACATATTTTATCAAAAAAAGTTTTGACAGCATCACTATCCATATTGATAATGAAAGAAAATGTATTATACCAACCGCACACACTTAAATATATACACAATATATACAATATACACAATATAAAAATGTCACTTTTTTTTCACATAAATCGAAAAATGTCACTTTTTTGTTTAGTTGTATTCAGTCAACTTTTGAAGAAAATGTCACTTTTTTTAAAAGTTGCAACAGCTGTTCACATAAATCGAAAAATGTCACTTTTGTTTATTTGTATTCAGACAACTTTTGGAACGGATATTGGCTATCCAACGGCAATCTCTTGGATGTAGAGGGTGAATACATAGGCTTTTGAAGAGCAGAGTTCATTCGCTGATGCTGTTGATTATTAAGCACAGTGGTAGTTTTTGTTGTTTCTTTCTCATGAATTATATTTAAGAGTTCAGAGGTGTGAATCAACAATTCGTCGAAAGCAGCAGGCGTCAAAGTGATTCCCCGTCTAGTTGGATAAAGAGGTAAGTCTGAAGTTTTTTCTTCTTTTTCGTCTTGTTTTGAAGAGGTTTCAGTTTTGAGTCCGGGCACAAAAGCACGTATATGAATAAACACCTGTTCATTAAACGTAGTAACACAAGCAAAGAGACTATTTCCCAAAGGAAATAATTTTTCACCACTAACAGATCTTTGAATAGCTGAAGACATGGTAGCAAAGTGAGTAACCAGTGGCTTTTTATACTGGAGGGTATGTCAGAGAGCCTTTTATATACAATGCTAGAGTCACTTCGCGGAGTCTATGAAAAAAAGCAAGTCTAAACACGTTTAAATCTGTTGTCCATGATATTTTTCACAAGAAACATTGCATCAGCCAACATACCTCGTACAAGTCTAAACACGTTTTATCAAGAAACATTACATCAGCCGAGGTCTGCATACCTCATACAAGTCTAAACACGTTTTATCAAGAAACATTACATCAGCCAACATACCTCATACAAGTCTAAACACGTTTTATCAAGAAACATTGTATCAGCCGAGGTCCGCATACAAACATGTCTAAACATGCATCAACATTGTATCAGCCTGCATACCATATACAAGTTTAAACATGATTTTAAAAATGATATATACACAAAAAATCAAGTTATTTTTTCAGCGGGTGCGATAGATGGGTTAGGTAAAATATATCCTAGACAAGAACCCAATAAGGCAATCCATAAATTGGTGTCTTTATGACCCACAGTGAGATTATATATAGAAGTGATGACGACCATAAAAATGATCACCATTTGACATCCAAATACAATCTCACCCCTAGGTACTTCACGACCAAACAACTGCCACCATCGCGAATTGCGAGGAGTGACGCGCATGGTTACATCTTCTTGAGACATAATTGTAAAAACATCCGATATGGATAGCCTACAACAATCAAATGAATACAGCACAAAATCAAACGCATGCTTTATAAGATACAATCAAATCGCAAACGGAAGCCTGGGAAAATAGTTTTGTACAATACTATATACAAGTGCATCATTAAAAGGAGTACAAAGATGATGAATAATATCTTCAAACAAAACGCCTCTACATCGTAACAGCAAATATACCACACAAAATTGTCCACAAACGAGCGTATCATCTTGTAAAACAATATCATTATATGTAAATGTACTGGCATAAGTCTTTAAAAATTGTTGACATTCAGGAAAAGGGCTCAAACCATAAGAATCAAAATATTCTGCTGTATTGTGTTTGGGGTCTATATACATGGATACCCAATGAGAACCAGGAAGTACAGACGGATCTAAATTAACCACAAAAGCACTAGGTTTAGTCCATAAACACTTTTGTGTAACAATTTGATCACGGGCATACACCCCTTCAAAGATATCACGTGTAAACTTATCAAACGTCAATAGTTGATTAATCTGCAGTGTATCCATTATGTAGAAAAATCGACCATAACATTACGATGCTTATCAATTTCTAGCAAGTTATGAAATTCAGCATGAGCCACGATATTGATAGTGTCTGCCAGTGCTTGAGCAAACTGAATTTCCAATCTCATTGTACCGTGTTTTATGAGTTGGCTGTGTTCAGAGTCAGCAGCCTGATCAGGCGTCAGATCAAATACAAACAGCGTGTATCCGTTGCCAAATTCATCATAGGTGATATCATTGGATTCATCTTGCCATGCTTTCCCCAAACCTTGAAACATAGAGAGATAAGAGCGAGCATAGCGCCGTCCATCAAAATCAGGCTTTAGCGGCTTAGCCGGTATACTCCGGCCGCCCACATGTAAGCATATATAATTCATATGAAAGTGTTGAAAGTTAAAGGGGTTTAGCGTATATCGACCATGAAAAGCGCCATTACTGATGAGCCCTATTATAATGCGGGTGGGCAATTGCCCCAAAAACAGATTTTCTTTATTGACTTGCATGTTTCCCTGGGGTATGGCAAATATTTTGGTAACACCTCTCTTTAGAGGATATTTGGCATTTTCTTTTTGGAGCGTTTGAAGATGTGCCATCTGAATGTTAGGATTAATTCTAACTTTTCTTACAAAAAAACTCACATCTTGTAAATTAATTTTAAACCCAGTCGCTGCCCCGGCATGAAGACAAAATTCATCTGAGTTTCGGATGAGCCGTAGTTTTAAGCTAACACCATTCATAAGTAGTTTTTCTTGTTGACACACGTCTAGATGTAATCGTCCAATTAACTCTGTGGAGCGACTGGCGGCGATCGCTGTGGTACGGCTCTGTAAGCCACGATTGTGATTGGCTGCCGCATCCATATGTCCCGAGGTGTCTTTTTTCCACATCGATAATTGAAGATGGGTATGTTTAGCATCGCTACCGTGAGACAACAGTGTTTCTAAATAAGCTCGATAGGCGTAGGTGTTGCTAGATGATGTCACCTGTTGATCATTGAGCGATAGATCTATTTGACTCCATAACGAGTGTAGCAATAAATTTTTTGGCCCCACAGCGGCATTATCAGCAATATTAGAGCCATCAGCATTAAGCACACGGAGTTTGACATAAAAATAAGAATTGCTGAGATCAATATAGTCTGAATCACCACCAGATACATAAAATTCGATGGGCCCGGCGTCAGTGATCGTTGATAGTGGTCGGTGTTCTATATCTTGAGATTCTATAATGGCTGTTTGAGTCGGCGGTAGTTGAAATAAATCCAACTCTGATTTTAAACACGGACACGAGTTTTGATGAATGAGTTCGCTCATGATTGTTTTTTTTTTAATCAAAAATATCTCTTCTTCTTTTTTTTCTCAAATGCGTATTGAGAGGTCGATGTAATGGCTGTCGTCGCTTGTGAGGCACTCCTGGAGGTGGTGAAGAAGAAGAAGAAGAAGTAGAAGGCGAATTTATAAAATCGTGAGCTACACGCTGTACATGTTCCAGTCCTCTATTTTTTAAAGAGGTAGAGATTTTTTGTCCGCCCACAACATCCCCTAAGACATCTGCGCCAAAACTAACCAGTCGTTTAGGAACCTCTCTCTTTAATACCCGTCCAAGGGTAGGTAAAACAGTGGTTCGCATTAGATTGCTAAATAGACTTCCGAGGCCATGACCTCGTTGATGTCGTGACCCCGCAAAGTAAGGTAATCCTACCCCTCCGCCGGCTTGCGAAGTATAATAATCGAGATATATCTTGGGAGAATGATCCGCATAGGGGTGCCTCATTTTTTTTTTTTATTTGGATCAAATAAGAGATCGTCGTCGCAGCTGAAGTGTTAAGATGACCTCTCCACGATCAAATGGGATCAATTCTCCCGCGCCGTTTCTTATATTTACAATAATATTATCAAAACTATTAAATTTAATCGGAACAAAATGAATATCATGATAAGTCTGAAAAATAATGTCAGAGCTAGATCCACTCAAAGGGACCATTCTCAACAGCGGAGCTCTTGTGTCTCCCACAATACGATCCTCGGCGATATTAATATATACATATAAACACGTTAAATTGCGATTAACGTCTGCTACATGTTCTCCATAGGCGTGTCTTCCTCCATGATACTTTAAATGTTTAAATCCTAACAAGTCAGCCAGAGGTTCATCCATCTTCACCTCTACGTCAATATCCAAGGTCATCATAACTTTGTTAATCTCTTTATGATAAAAAAACATCTCTCCCCATTCATCTTTATCGAGATATATAATAGGCGGTGGACGTGAAGGCTTAAAGAGTGGTCGGATTCGACTGTTGATCAAATCCACTATTTGCTGCACACTGTCATAATGTCCAGACGTCACCGTAATGTGTTGGATAGTATCTACCTGATCCACTTTTTTACGGGTGAGTCGTAAATTCATATTTTTGGCATTGACATTGATCCAAGACCGTGGATAAATAATTTCACACAAACCCACTTCATATGGACCTTGTAGATCCAAAGGGGGGTCTAATTTTGTAGTAAATGCAGACAGGGTATTGTCCGGATAATGCGTCATAGACGCGTTGCTAGGGAGAGTTATATAAAAACTCGACGAGGGGCTGCTCATCTTCGTCTTGTAGTTATTTAAACTATGAATCTTTTTATCAGAGGATTTAGCTTTTATACTGTCGGATGTGTGATGCATCAATCCAACTATTAAAGTCATCCGAATATCCCAGCCATTTCACAAGCACTTGTCGACCTCGACGACGTAATATTTTCTCGATTTTATAGATACCACTGTCATTCACTTTTTGTAGTTCTAACTCATAAAATGTACCTTGAATGAGTTGTCCATTATCATCACGTATTTTATATACATAGGGGAACGTTTTTAAATGTCTTTGTACAATAGTAAACAATTCTTGTGACCATTTAGGTAAATATCCTTTATGAAACGTACGTCTAGATTGAGCAATGCGAACTCGATCACCTATAGAAAACTTGGGTGAAGACGATCTGACAGGCTTATTGTCCAAAACTTTGGCATACAAGGCTTCATAAACACGATGAATGTTATCTGATGTCACGAGGCGCGGCTGGGTTTTAATAGATCGATGATAGGTTGAGTTATAACTATCTAATAACTCTTGTAACACATCTACATAACGACGTGTATTGTGATGCGTAAAATATCGATACATTTTTCCTTTTAATGTACGATTAAATCGTTCCACCACAGCTGCTTTGATGTCTTCATTTTCTGAAGTAAAATGATGAATTTTGTTTTTCTTTAAAAACATTTGAAATGGTTTATTTTTAAATTCTGTTCCTTTATCAGTTTGTAAGTGACGTGGAGACTTTGGGCTTTGTCGTAAAATGTCAGCAAAAGCCTCGATTAAAGCAGCGCTCGTTTTATTTTTGAGTGCGCGAGCATAAGCTACTTTAGAAAACACATCAATGACTGTTAAAATATAGCGATGACCCGAGTTGACGTTTTTAAAACGAGATAAGTCACACAAGTCTGCTTGCCACTGATCATAGGGTCCAGAGACGACGATGGATCGTCGAAGAAACTTTTGTCGCGTAGGATGATGAAGCGTATATGTATCTTGCTGTTGAAGCCATTGTTTTAATCGGGGTTTGTGTTGAGGCAAAGTCGAGGCATGACGTAAATAGGTGCTGGCTCCGCTATAAGCCCCTGGGTAGGCCGGATGAAAATATTCTTTTTTCCATATAGATTCTATGGACTTTTGGGCTGCATGTTGTCGTTTTCGAGCCATGATTCCCAAGCCAAAGCTTTTTTGAGTGTTTTTTTGGCTTGTTTCTTTTTCTTTTTGGTTGAACTTTTGGAGGTATCATTGTCATCAAACATAGATGATGGAGAGGGTGGTGGTGTAGCTCTGATGTCGTCAGCAAACACTTGATGATATCGTTGAATATTTCCTAAATATTGTCGAGGGATGTTGGTTTGTTTTAAACCTTGGGCAAAAACACGCCAGCCTGCAGGGGGTGGTAGCAACTGTCTCGCTTTGGTCGAATGTAGAACATCATGAACTAGATCTACGATGTTTGTGTTAGGAATGATGTTGTCGTGCCACACCAGATTGCCCTGACTGGTATATGTCATCACATCATTGTCTTTTAAATGCTGCATCAATTTACGCCCTTTGCTACGAAGACTAGCCGGAAGACTATGAACCACTTCTTCAGTCATATCAGCTAGTGTTGCTGGTGTTGGGAGTGATGCTGCTGCTGACGCTGTTGCTGTATCTATGGATGTAGTTGGTTGAGACTGATAGTGATACTGATCTTGATAAGAAAGATATCGTTGCAGTAGTTGTTGATACGCTCGCAGTTTTTGTTCCGTATTGAGCGAAGATGATTGTAATATAATAGTCATTTGTTGATCCAAATCACTCAGCTGATTTACAAGAGGTGGTGTAGGAGGCTCTGGTCGCAACGGTGTCGATAAAGGTGTCATGTTTTCGCTCGCTGGAACGAGTTTCATTTTGATGGCGTGTTGCATTTTTTATTATTGTGGTTGTGGAAATAAACCACCTAGCAGTTGTGTAGCTAATGGTATCAGCAGTTGTAGAAATCCTCCTTTTTGTATTAATTTTTGTCGTTTGGCTGTGTTTGATTTAGGCGCTATCAAACGGCGAAGCTTGTGCTTATGACGAGCCCATCGTTGTTTCTGACCACGCGATAGTTTAACATGTCCTTTAAGTACATTATGTACCATCTCACACAAACAGTTTATAACACGAGGTTGTTTCAACAGTTGTTGGCGCTGATGTTTTTTCTTAGCGCGTAATAAAGGAATCAAAGGTTTAAGTCGAGTCTGAGCACGATGTGTCTTCGCCATGGTAGTCTTTTTTCATCTGAATGTCTGATAATGGATAACACCCGTTTTATATATTGTTTTTAGGAATATAGACGATCGGATGTGGATCAAAAACATGAGTGCGCACACGATAGGTTTCAGGAGTTTGTTGTTTAAAATCTAAAAAGAGATATCCATACGCCTCTCGGGTTGCATCTTGATAGGCCTCACGTAAAAAATGATGTCGTTTAGGAAAAGTTTGCATAGCCAAGTGTAAAATTTGATCCGCAGATCGTGGATTTTTACCCAACCACAGATAATGTGCATTTAACGATATCGTCCGATGATGTTTGCTAGTATGAAATATATTTTGCACCATATAAGCCATACTTATATTTCCGTGATGACATTGTTTAATAAAAAATTCCGCCACACGCTGTTCCATCACAGGATTATCCATATGGTCGTCGACCACCAATAAGGTTGCAATAGTCGAATCAAAGTCCACTCCATCTAAACTTTCTACAAAATCAATAGATACGGGACTTGTCTCTCGTAGCTGTCTAAACAAGTCTTGATATTGATGATAGACATACACCACTTTTTCAATAGGCGGTTGAATGTGAGTTTTACAATGTTCAATCAATTGTGCAATAAAAAATGTTTTACCACAGCCTGAAGGACCCGCGAGAAGGATCGAAAAAGGATGTTGTAAAAAACGCACATCCATGATAAGTCACTCTATCAATTTCAAACAAAAAAAAAAACAAAAAAAAAAAGTTAGAGATCAAGTGGTACGGTAGAGACACCGTCTGACAGTACTTTTCTTTTAGTGTAGAGATAAGATAAACCTCTTTTGGGTTGGATATAAGTTCGCATCACATTTTGTGAGTCAAGACGAAATCCACGATTAACCACATGATGCGGTGTTTGGGCCGTTAGCACGGTTTGAAAGTTATCTATGGTTAAAGGATTGCACCTTTTTTGCACGCCTTTACAAGACACCTTGGTGGTTGTATGCGTGCTACATGCGTAGCTTTTAGGTGCCAAAGAGATAATTTTATCCGCTTTGGCTTCCAGCTTCCATAAACCGGGCTCTCGCGTTTGGTGTTTATGTGCTGCAACACAGCACGGGGGTGGTGATGATGATAGTGGTGGTGATGGTTGTCCCGGCAGCAGCAGCGGCAGCGACGGCGACGGTGTCGTGTGGGTTGCGGCGAGCGGCAAAGAAGATAGGCGGCGGCCGGCAGGGGGTCCGGCGGCAGGCGATAGAGATGGCGACGTTGATGATGAAGATGCTGATGATGATGGCCCCGACGGTGGTCTCGACGATGGTTCCGATGATGGTCCCGGCAGAGATGATGTCGATAGTGGCGGCGATGGTGGCGGTAGAGGTGATGGTGGTAGATTAGCGTTGTTTTTATGTATTTGGCAATATTGAGTAGGCAACCATTCGTCCCGATGTTTATTGAAGTGATCCCTACGATCGGGACGAATGACGTCTTCTAAAGTGTCCCCACTCAATGCCAAATACAACGAGTCGGTGTCGCAGGTGATCAGTTGATAGTCGCACCGTTCAATGTAAAAGTCGATAAAATGGTAATAAAATTGCAGAAGCTTGAGTTTTGCGTACCCGTACACAAATAATCCGATGTGTAGAGGTAGATTTTGGTCGATGCTGGTCAATCGGCACTCTACCTCGTAATAATCATTTTGTACGGGTACGCATCTTTTAAATCGTGGATCGTGGATCGCTTTGGTGGCGCCCTTGGCATCCGTGATGAACGCCTTGGTGTGACGATCACGCCTCATCAAGGTTCGGCCATAGGAGCTGTTGCCCTAGATCAAACAAAAACAAAAACCAAACATGAGTTCCTCAAAATAAAATATAAAAAAACATGCGCGCACACACACGCGCGCACGCACGCACACCCGCGCGCACGCACGCGCACACAAACGCGCGTACGCACCCACGCCATTGGTGGTGCACGGGGTCCGTGTTTTGTTTCCAATGCATTTTATTGTATTTTGGCGTGCAGTCTTTTCAAATTTGAGTGGGGCCAGTGATTCAAATTTGGCCGTGCATGTGCGTTTAGTCATTCACACATGCGCGCACACGTGCATGCGCATGATATTATCGTTGCACGGACATGATATCGTCGATGCACGGGTTGCGTGTTTTGTTTCCAATGCATTTTATTGTATTTTGACGTGCATTGTTTTAAATTTGGGCGTGCAGTGATTCAAATTTGCGCGTACAGAGTATTAAAAATGTCTGTTTAGTCATTCGCACATGCGCGCACACGTGCATGCGCATGATTTTATCATTGCACGGACATGATACCATCGATGCACGGGTTGTGTGTTTTGTTTCCAATGCATTTTATTGTATTTTGACGTGCATTGTTTTAAATTTGGGCGTGCATAGTATTAAAAATGCGTACACATGATAAAAAAAAAGGACTCACCACGAGTTTGTACGCTGCTGCAATGATGGCCTTGTCATCATCCAAGTCTGCCTCTCGTCGGGCGCTGGTCACCTTGTCTGTAAATTTCTGGAAGCAGGGCTGTTGGTTGTATTGTATCACCTGATGGATTTTGGTGACTCGTAGCCCTTGTTGCAAATACCACTGGAGTAGGGGGGTGATAAGCAATATTTTTTCTCCACGAAAACTGGAAATGAGGGAGCGTTGTGGTTGTTTTAAGAAGCCATGCGCCTCCGCAAACGCCTTCATGTGAGGACCGATGTCATTTCGGCCGACGTTGGTGTTTTTGAAGATTGGTGGAAATTCTTCAAATCGAGGTTTGAGTTGATCTGGAACCTCAATATCAACTTCCACGAATCCAAACATGGCACCAGTCCTCACATGCTCCAAGATCTCCGTTTCGGTCATGCCCCCACTATAGAAGGCGGGTCCAGACTCAACTCGAGGCGCCCAATGTGCCACTTCTTTCTTGTTTTTCTTTCTGTAATCTTGCCATTGGCACTCTCGCATGATGCGTAGATTGATGCCGATTTTTTGTAGATACGCATCTTTTTCTTGTGTGTCGTCGGCTCTCTTCTTTTTTAGGTCGGGGTCCAAATTTTGTGTTAGGCGGCAATCATGCCCATGCCAATAACAGCCGTGAAATTGAAATGCCGTGTTTGATTTCTGGTCCCAACCATCCACGGGAAGCTTTCTTCCTCCTAGCCTTTTTTCTACTCCCCTATTATATTGATGTTGGATGTCTCTCTTTTCTTTAGCTGCTATATATTCTAACCATTCTAAACAAATCTTACTCTGTCGATTTTTCTTCCAATCTAAATAAAATCCCTCTTCTGCCTTTCTTCTCAAATAAAACCCTACCGGCATAGGTTCTGACATACATTTTAGATATAGGCTATTTGCGTCATATCCCTCAATGGTCTTGCAGAGTTTTGGAGAAACGATGTTGGGGTCCGCCGATCTGATGTAGGTGACATCTTTTTCATGGTATCTATGAAAAACAATGGCTGGACCACCACACACCGAATCCCGCATTGTATAATACATATCTTTATCCTGCTCATCACAAAGCGCAAAAAAATTGTGGCAACTTGAGTGCAAAAATCGATCTGTTAGCCCTGGTAGTGTCACGCCGTCATAGAACATGTCTAAACCCAAGTCTTGAAAAAAATGCGTCTGCTTTTCAATAGCTTCTAAAAATGGCACACAGTCCATGTTATTGTAATGTATCAGCCAATCTCTTAATGTGCGCATCTTTTGGGCATCCCATTCCACTTGACAGCTTTGATACTCCTCTTCCGTGATGGTACTTTTGGTTAGATCACTAAAAAAGGCCTCTCTGGGAGGTAGCTGTGGCTCATCTAATTTGTCCAGTGATGTGATATACTGATATGGAAAAAATGATTTCTGTAGCGAGCACTTGTAGGCTGCTAAATATTGGCGATAAGAAAAACCAGGCGCCAAATAATTGGTGATGTCTAAAAACCTTAATTTAGCGTTCGAAAGGACCAAAAATTGTTTGCCTTTTTTGATCATCCGATTTTTGGAGGTTGTTTTTGTTTTCTTCTTTTGTTTTTTCCACAAACTAGCCTTTTTTCTCTTTCTAGCTTCAGGTGTTATTTCTTCTTCTTCTTCTTCATCATCCTCTTCTTCTGTTTCCTCCTCATCCTCATCTTCATCCTCATCTTCAGCATCATCCTCTTTCTCCTTATTTAGATTCACGCCAGGGTCGGGCTCAGTTTCACAAAAATGTTTAGCCAAATAAGGTTTCAAAACATTTAAGTCGTATTTCCCGCTGGAAAACCCAATCACAGGAATGCTTTCAATAAATGTGGATAATCGATCTTTAAGATCATTGAGTGGGTGAAATTCAACATGTTCATCAGTTTCGGCGATCACTTCTAAACGCTTCTTGATTTTTTTTAAAAACTGGTTTGGCTACCTCTTTTAGAATGGAATGTGAGGCTTTTTGGATGGTGTATAGTGCGTCTATTGTTTTACGCACCAACTCTTCTGGGTTGCCTGTGGTGATGAAACATTGTGGTTCTGTAAATCCAGGTACATTGCTACATATACTGATGGAAAGCGGTACATGCTCTTCTAAAAATGTTAATTGTGTAGGATTATCCTCGATATGTGGTGTATTGGGAAAATACGTCTCTATATCATATACAATTCTATAGGGATGAAACTGCCGTTGTAGTGGCAATTTTATATTTTCATCATCTAATCTCTGTCTTAGTGTGGGTGGCAGTTTATAGATTCCTCCCGGAAATTTTTCACGGGTTTGAGCCCCTTTACATTTCATAAAATGACAACACAATCTCCTAGATGTCCTAAAATGGCGATCGCATTTGCTGCAGCTGTAAGTTTTTGCATATATATTCAAGTTTTTGATATATGAAAAATGATTCTCAAACTGGTTAATATATAGTGTCTCGGAGTACCTAGTTAACGAGCGTCTCACTAACTGCGCTGTAGGTAACTCGGATTCTTCTTCTTTTTGCAGACTAAAGATAGTCACATTGACTTCAAAATGTTTCTCAAATCTGTCAATGTCTTCTAGGTTTATCCCTTCAAATGTTTTGGGATCACCCAGAGGTAAAAAACTTTTAAATAATGTCTTTGCACTTCGTTCACAATTTTGTGGCTTCGCTCCTCTTTTTATCGCTAAACAGCGAAATAAACACAAGTTGTCTTTAATAGGATAACGAGGATCACAGTTTACAAGAGAAATAAGTCCTTGATTTTGAGTTAAAAATAATGGAAAATCAGCGGGTGGAGCTCCCAAAAGACGATGTTGACGTTTAAATACAAAAAATTCAATATTGGTGATCCACTCCAGAGTCCATTCTCTGCAAAATAAAATAAAAAAAAAACTATAAGTACTTTTTCTTTATCTCAAACAAACAAACAAACAAACAAACAAACAAACAAACAAAAATTTTTCCTGTCATAAATATTTAATGGTTTACTTACGTATTTTCTCTTTGTATGGTAGCGAGGTTCTGATAGTCGATGTTGTCAAGGTCGCTTAGGAACTGTTCCCAGTCTTCACGATTGTTTATAGAAATGGGATTCTCAAAGAGTGCAGCGTTGTTCACACACGCATAATAATACTTGACTTGTCCTGAGCGTTGATTTTTCAAAATCACTCCCAAGCTGGCATTAATTTTAAAACAAAAGGTTTGGTTCTGGTAAATTGTATTATTTAATTGTTCATGGGTCAACAAGCCGCCTTCAAACCCAAAGTTATATCGTTCTAGCACAGGTCCACGGTAAATATAATTGTTTATATATCGGCTATTATTCACATAGCACTGAAGAAATGGGTCGTGGTCTCCAATAAAATTCACTTCTTCTAAAAGACTGTTAATAACAGCGTCTGAACTATTATTTACAAGCACTTGATCCAAGTCGCTATCTTCAAAATCATCCATTTTAAAAGATTTGCCATTTCAAAATTCTTTTCATAAAATATGCTGCCACAAAACTCGCTTATACTGTTTCTTGGCTACACCCTCTCTTTATATACCCGTTGATGGCGTCAGCCGTTTTCCCATGGGATCTTGCTAGAATGTTCCATAGCCAATTAAAAAGATTCTCACGCTCTCAGCATCTGGCATCACTCGGGTCTGGTACTAACAATCCAATCAAGTCTTAACATGTTTTAGTGGTTTAGAATGTTCCAGCAGCCAATTAAAAAGATTCCCAAGCTCTCAGCATCTGGCATCACTTATCTTTCCCGCATCACATCCTTTGATGTTAACGTATCTCCCGTCTTGTTTAATTAAGCGTTTACTAGCATCCCCATATCGGGTGACTCTTGTCCAGATGTGCCTAATTTGGCAATTACCTTCGCTAATTTCCATTCATCCTTGATTAGTTTTCTAATTATTCTCTTGATTAGTTTCCTAATTATTCTAGAATGTTCCATCACTGGCATCACTTATCTTTCCCGCATCACATCCTTTGATGTTAACGTATCTCCCGTCTTGTTTAATTAAGCGTTTACTAGCATCCCCATATCGGGTGACTCTTGTCCAGATGTGCCTAATTTGGCAATTACCTTCGCTAATTTCCATTCATCCTTGATTAGTTTTCTAATTATTCTCTTGATTAGTTTCCTAATTATTCTAGAATGTTCCATCACTGGCATCACTTATCTTTCCCGCATCACATCCTTTGATGTTAACGTATCTCCCGTCTTGTTTAATTAAGCGTTTACTAGCATCCCCATATCGGGTGACTCTTGTCCAGATGTGCCTAATTTGGCAATTACCTTCGCTAATTTCCATTCATCCTTGATTCGTTTTCTAATTATTCTCTTGATTAGTTTCCTAATTATTCTAGAATGTTCCATCACTGGCATCACACATCTTTCTGTCATCCCACCCTTTGATGTTAACATATCTCTTATCAAGTCTAAACAGTATCAAACACGGTTTTACTAACACCCTCGTCTCTAGGGATCCTCGCTCAGACATATCTCATTTGTTTGTCAAATACCGTCACTCATTTCCGTTCATCCTTGATTCGTTCCTAATTATTCCATTTAGTATCTACTTACATATTTTTCTATCAAACACTTCCCCACATGGTGTCCATTAGTATGCATTACACAAAATCGCCATTCAGATTTAAGGTACAGTGGTCGAGTGGTTAAGACTTAAGATTCCATAGATACATATCCGCGTGGGTTCAAACCTCAACCCAACCTTTTCTTTTTTTTCAAATATAAAAAAGTTTTTCAAAATAAATATTTATCATATCATTACAATATACTAATCATATCCATACACTATCACCAAGACGCGCACTTGCTGTCTTTGGGTGCTTGATCTCACGCACATACCACTGAGTCATTCACTATCGCCAAGACGCGCACTTGCTGTCTTTGGGATGCTTGATCTCACGCACATACCACTGAGTCATTCACTATCACCAAGACGCGCACTTGCTGTCTTTTGGATGCTTGATCTCACGCACATACCACTGAGTCATTCACTATCGCCAAGACGCGCACTTGCTGTCTTTTGGATGCTTGATCTAACGCACATACCACTGAGTCATTCACTATCACCAAAACGCGCACTTGCTGTCTTTGGGTGCTTGGTCTCCATATAAACCACATACAATCCTACATCAGCACTATCAACAAAATTATATCCCCCAGGGACCCTACGTCATCCCTCCCTTTTCACAGGGCACAAGACCCTCGTCTCCTCTGTTATGTCATGATTGCGTCATCTATTATGTCATGATTGCGTCATCACACCCTCACACCGTCCGGTCGGGCACGCATCGATTACGTCATCATTGCGTCACGATTACGTCATCCAGCCGTGACGTCACAACCCATATCCATCGGCTCCCTACTACTACTACTGGCGCGAGACGACCCGACGACCCCGATCCAGAGTGGAGTCCTGCCTCAACCCAACGCGTCGAAGTTGTGGAGGAGGATCCATTGCCATTTCCCGATGGAGACCTTTCAGAGCTGCTACGGGACAATGTGGCTACTCCGGCTCAGCCCTGCCGACCAGAGATCGTCGGTGCTGTTACTACCAGGGCCCAGGCCAAGAGAGACAAGACGTCTACGCCACTGAAGGCCGCCGACAACTCTAAAGCTGCCATCGTGGACAGAGATAAGCTTATCCAGCTCCAGGAAGCTGATAGTACTTTAAACAAGTACAGGAACCGCCAAGATCACGTGACCAAAGGCAGTGGTACGGTCTATTTTGAGGTGAAGGCCAAGATCCTGTACAGAATCTTCCAGCACCCGAGGGTCAACGGAGGTAAACCACTACGTCAAGTTTTGATACCGTTACCCCTAAGGCGCCAAGTGATGGAAGTAGCACATGACTCAATCATGGGAGGCCACCTAGGTATCAAGAAGACGTCGGATAGAATCCAGGCGGTGTTCTACTGGCCAGGACTTCATGCGGACGTCAGCCGTTTCTGCCGATCGTGTGACATTTGCCAGAAGACCATACCTCGAGGAAGGGTCCCGAAAGTGCCTATGCAGAGGATGCCTCTGATCGACCGACCTTTCAAGAGGGTGGCCTTAGACTTAATCGGTGAAATAAGACCTCCGAGTGAAGAAGGTCATCGATGGGTACTGACTTTAGTGGACTATGCGACTCGGTACCCAGAAGCAGTGCCTCTGAAGAAGATTGACACTGAAACTGTTGCAGAGGCGCTGGTGGACATGTTCAGCAGACTCGGAGTGCCTGAAGAGATCCTGACAGACCTCGGGACACAGTTCGTCTCTGACTGTATGAAGGAGGTCAACAGACTGCTGAGCATCCGGCATTTGACTACGACACCCTACCACCCCATGTGCAACGGGCTGGTCGAGAAGTTCAATGCACCCTGAAGAAACTGTGCAGCGAGCAGCCCAGACAATGGCATCGCTATATCAACGCCTTACTTTTCGTCTACAGAGAAGTACCGCAGGAGTCCACCGGCTTTTCTCCGTTCGAGCTGGTGTACGGAAGAACCATCCGAGGGCCGATGCCCATCCTAAAAGAACTGTGGATGAAAGAAGTAGACACCCCAGAGGTGAAGAACAGCTACCAGTACGTGTTTGAGCTACGGAAGAAGCTGGAGCAGACTCTCGAGATAGCCAGAGAAAACCTGAAGAAGTCCCAGGACTGTGGAAAGCACTACTATGACCGTAGGGCTGTGAACAGGAAGTTTAAACCTGGCAACAAAGTGCTGGTGCTGCTACCTACTGATCACAATAAGTTGCTGATGCAGTGGAAAGGCCCGTACGAAGTGGAGACCGTGGTGGGAATCAACGACTACAAGGTGAAGGTCGGCCAGCATTCCAAGATATACCACGCCAACCTCCTTAAGCTGTACGTGGAAAGGCCATCAGAGACTGTACAGGCAGCAACAGCAGCTGAGATCGACAACAGCTTTGACAGCGAGGAACTGTTGGAACTGGGAGACTTCCACAGCAAAGAAGGCATCGATGATGTTAAGCTACGACCAAGCTTGACGGAAGGTCAAAAGATGGAGCTCAAGGACCTTATGGGCGAATTTCCCCTTAGCTTCAGTGATGTCCCAGGCTCTACGACTTTGGTCGAACATGAAGTCCACCTCACTTCGAATATCCCTGTTCGATCCAAACCATTCCCGATCCCTTTCAAGGCCCGTGAATCCTTGAAGAAAGACATCGATGAGATGCTGAAGATGGGCATCATCAGGGAGTCCAGTTCCCCCTTCGCGTCCCCTGTCGTGGTCGTGAAGGAGAAGAACGGCAGCAACAGAGTATGCATCGACTACAGGAAGGTTAATAAGATCACCGTCTTCGACCCTGAGCCGATGCCTACCGCAGCAGACCTCTTCCGCCAACTATCGGGGAGTAGAATCTGCTCAAAGATTGACCTCAGCAAGGGTTATTGGCAAGTCCCCGTGCGTCAACAGGACATACGAAAGACTGCTTTCATAACTCCTGATGGGACGTACGAGTGCCTAAGGATGCCTTTGGCATGGTCAACAGCGGAGCTACCCTGAAGAGAGGAATGAGGAAGATGCTCAAAGGGATGGACAACGTCGTGTGTTACTGGGACGACCTGCTAGTCCACACCCGCACCTGGGAAGAGCATCTGCAGACCTTGAGGGAGCTGTTTCACCGTCTAACAGAAGCTAACCTGACCGTGAGACCAGGTAAGTGCATTCTGGGGACTGACAACGTCGACTTTATCGGCCATTCGCTGAAAGAAGGATAAAAAGGGCTTCTGCTGGAAAACGTCACCAAGATTCTGAACGCACCACGTCCCCAAACCAAGAAGCAGGTGCGATCTTTCCTGGGGTTAGCTGGATATTACAGGGAGTTTGTACCAAACTACTCCGCCATCACAGCACCCTTGTCGGACCTGGTGCGGAAAGGCTGTCCAAACCAAGTGCAGTGGGGACCGTCTCAGGAGAAGGTATACCAGACTGTGCGCGACCTCCTTTCGAAGGATCCGGTGCTACGACTGCCTGACACTTTCAAGGAATTCGTCTTAAGAACAGACGCAGCGGACGGAGACATCGGCGCCATACTGATGCAAGAACACGAAGGGAAACTATTTCCGGTCAGTTACGCCAGCAAGAAGCTGTCCAGGGCTGAGAAAAATTACTCGACCATGGAGAATGGGTGCCTTGCCATCATATGGGGAATCCGAAAGTTCGAACTGTACCTTCAAGGAGTGAAGTTCGTGCTACAGACTGATCACAAGCCGCTAACTTACTTGAACTCTGCCAAGTTTGTGAACAGTCGGATCATGAGATGGGCTATGTACTTGCAGAACTTTAACATGCGAGTAGAATCTATCAAAGGATCAGACAATGTTGGTGCGGACTTCCTCAGCAGAGTGTGTGAGTAAAAAACATTGACCGTGTAGATAAACTGTGAACATTGACAGTATCCAGAAAGACAGATGAGAAACATTGACTCTGTGTGAATGAGCTGAGAACATTGACAGTGTTCAGACAGTCTGAAATAAGTTCTAATTCTGAATTTTGTTTGTGCATTACGTTCCAACGTTGTTGAAAGAAATTGGGTAAATTTCTTCTTGAGTGGGGGGTTATGTTACGTTGAAACGTGAATGGTAGTATGTCTGAAACGCGCACGATAGATCTAATCGTTTCGTTTTGCAAAGTATTCAATAATGGAGTTTATTTACCTTTGATTTGAGTCTGCATTGTTGTTAGGAGAGGTTTTGTATAACGTTGATAATTTTCGTTAGTCGATATCATTGGACAATTCTCTAGATTTCAGTATTTACTATCGATGGAAACTTCCCAATAAATATCGAAGTATGAGAATGTTCCCGGAAGGAGAAGAAATATGTATGACGTAAGTCAGTAATGACGAAGTTAGAAGCGATTGGTTAAATTGCGTCATACGAGATTGATCCAGGGTGTTCGGGAGTATGAAGAGACTATTTAAGTGCCGCAATGTTTCAAAAGTGGTGTGTTGCTGTTGATAGTGAGTTGGAAAGTAAAATTTAAAAGTGTGAAAAGGCGATTGTATGCAGTTGTTGATGTGTGCTGAATAAAAGTGGAAAACTTTATACGTCGACTTTGTGATTTGTATGCTGATTGAGCAGGCTGCGTGGATAAACGAATCAGAGTTACACCTTATCAGGAATTCAGCATTGGGGCTGAATCAGATACTGATAAAGAAAAACCTCATCATCAACCGGAGTGTAACATTTTGATCCCGGCTTGGCCCCCAAAATGTTACACTCCGTTTGATGATATGGTGTTTTTCTTTATCAGTATCTGATTCAGCCCCAATGCTGAATTCCTGATAAGGTGTAACTCTGTGTCAGGCCTACTTCCTCCCTCTGGTGTTTAAAGTAGGTGACTAGTCCTTCATGCAAGGAGTGATAGGGTAGATAGGGGTGGGTGATGCGTGTGCGAGCGTCCTTTCTCCCACTAAACTAAACTAAGAAACACAACTAGCGAAATAAGGTATACAAATACAAATATAACATTTTTTTAATAAAACATGTGATTAAAAAAACCCATATAAGAAACAAAAGAATGAAACCAAAGAAAAATATAAAGCAAAATTTAACTTAAAACGGTTTTTAAAACATATGCAATCAACACATTTGTACAGTCATGAATCAAGACAAAATCACTCTCTCACCTGGTCGTTTCTAATTTAAACACACAAAAAATATTATATACACAATGGTAATTTAAATAACAATATAAAACCTCCCCTTTGATGCCCCAGTTCAGTCATATATACACAAGCTAGGTGCACAGTCGTAGATGATGAAGTCCGACTGTGTACTTCTCTTTATCAATTTCCATAACTAAGGTTTTCACACACACAAAGTTCAAAATCCAATGTAGAAGTCGGAGTTGTCCATGTAGAATTTCACACAATATTATCTAGAGTCACTGAATAATAAGTCTTCATTTGTCCCTGTGTCCAAACATGCGAATTTATTTCTAAAACCAATATGATGCTGTTCTTTCTATGCTATACTATCGACGGACGCCGTGACTCCTCCTATACTAATGGTCTGCTTGCCAGACGGCCCCTTAGTTCCGTTGATTTCTCCCCTCCTCCTTCGCTGCCTTTCTCCGCCACCTCAGATGACTTCTGCGGCGGCACCGTCCTCTCACGACAGTAACCCCCCCACTTCCACGGATGACCGAGGAACGACCACTACAGCTGCCACTGCTGTAGAGACGACTACAACGAGTCGGATACCATCAACACGTCCGTTGACGACACGTCCGACAATAACGTCGACGATAGGTCCAACAATAAGTCCAACCTGAAATCAATAATGGTACAGGCTACTATTCTGGCATAATTTTTACTTCTCTATTACTCTTAAACTACCCTGGTCTGCTCGCCTCCTGAAGAAGATTGCATGGTTATAATTTCTCTAATACACATGTTCACAATTTATTTTCACTTCGTTGCATTCATATGATTTATACACAATACAATCATCATAAAAGTTCCACATATTTACATACAGTGGTTTCGTCTTTATCATGTATATACAATTTTCTCTTCACCTCTCTCTGTTGACTCTGGCTGACTGCCTCCGTTCATCATTTTATTATTTACAGCAAAAAAAAATACTTTTAACATAAAACATTTCTAAATACAACATCCTAACAATTAACATATTTTTATAAACGTTTAAAGACGTACAATTTCACGTTATACATTCTCATTCACACATTTTTGCTACCAGCCCTCCCTAAATAGTTTCCTCCCCATCCTCTCCTTGCCGATCGCTAGAGACAAAGTTCCAGAGGTCGAATCTCACTTACCGACTTATGATAAGAGATTTCTCTTTGACGACATCACATGGAACACTTCCGATGACGCTCCATAAATGGGTGACAACTACTTAGCTCTCGATAACCCACTAGCCTCCCGGGTGTCTTCACTTCGACCACAATCCGGTTACCAGCTTAATGTCTCCCTCTTGGCTTTGTTCCCTGCACCTCTCTAACGACCCGCTTGCTGTCCAAGTCCAACAACGAATGAATTGTTCCAGCAACTTTACTGCGTTTGTGCAACCAAACTGAGCCTAATGATTGGTTCGCAGAATCGGCACAACCATGCCCTTGCTGCTAGCACGTGTTAAATTGTATAATCCATTATCTAATTCCTTGACCCACACTCGACAATAACATCATGTTATTGTACCGTTTAGTGAAAGACAACGCTGCCCTTTCTGTACTCACAGTTTGGCTTGACCATTGTACTGTCCGTTGAAAGAAATGGTCGCCCTTGCCCCTCCTCCACAGTTTAGCTATGACACTCTGATTCGTTTATCCACGCAGCCTGCTCAAGCAGCATACAAATCACAAAGTCTTTCACAAAGTTTTCCACTTTTATTCAGCACACATCAACAACTGCATACAATCGCCTTTTCACACTTTTAAATTTTACTTTCCAACTCACTATCAACAGCAACACACCACTTTTGAAACATTGCGGCACTTAAATAGTCTCTTCATACTCCCGAACACCCTGGATCAATCTCGTATGACACAATTTAACCAATCGCTTCTAACTTCGTCATTACTGACTTACGTCATACATATTTCTTCTCCTTCCGGGAACATTCTCATACTTCGATATTTATCGGGAAGTTTCCATAGATAGTAAATACTGAAATCTAGAGAATTGTCCAATGATATCGACTAACGAAAATAATCAACGTTATACAAAACCTCTCCTAACAACAATGCAGACTCAAATCAAAGGTAAATAAACTCCATTATTGAATACTTTGCAAAACGAAACGATTAGATCTATCGTGCGCGTTTCAGACATACTACCATTCACGTTTTAACGTAACAGATAGCTGTGAAGCAACAACACGCTCCAGGATGTTGGATACTTATCGAAGATTTGGACACTGGCCTGTAATCCTTGGGCACATTCGGGTCTGATGTTTGTTGTGTATGTGAGAGTATAAATTATGTGAAATATGTGAGCGTGTATGCTGGAACCGACCGCTGCGCTTTAAAGGTGAGTTAGGTGACAAGCACGTATATTTAATCCATTATTATTATTATTATTATTATTATTATTATTATTATTATTATTATTATTATTATTATTATTATTATTATTATAGGATATGACACAGCAATATAGTGAATCAGAAGGAGTATCAGAGACTGTAGAGGCCTACTTCTGGAACTATAACAGTATCAAAACAACACTTATACTGTGCCACTGCAGAAGAGTGTACCAAAAAACACAACTCCATTAGCCGCCGTCCTTGCCCCCCACCCACCCCCACCCTCCACCGCATTTTCCTTCTCCCTACCCTCCACCCCATTTTCCTTCTCCCTACCCTCCACCCCATTTTCCTTCTCCCCTTCCCTCCAAAATAAATCTTAAATTGTATAATATATCTTTTCAGTGAAGGCAAAAAAAACAGTGCTGCACACTTTAAAAAAATCGCCACATTACAATCCACAGGCGCCCGTATACAGGATTACGACAGCCTCTCTCTAAATCGCGACCCTTTCTCTGCTGCTTACTAGAAAGAGAGAGTCGCAATCTAGAGAGACTTTCTCCTATCCAGATATGGGCGCCTGTGGTGCAGTTATAATTGACTCCTGCGGCAAACCCGTCGACCAATGTACATAATCAAGACGGGAATCTGGATCCAGACTCACATGCACCATAAACAGCCTAACTCATTACCAAAAGTGCACAGAGTTGGAAAACCAGTCAGGAAGCTCGCTCATCGATCAAGTGGGTTTAAGTGGTCAATTCCTGCATGGGGAATTTATTTCTGTCAATGACTAGATCAGTAGTCTACCTATATACTAATTCAAATATCACTCAGATAGTCATCGCACATTTGGCTCAGTGGTATATGCTACGGGCAAAATAATTGAATGCGATAACATCGCAGCCTGTACAGGCAGGGTGGTTCAAAGCCGATTGACAGCCTGAGTGCCGAAACAAACAAAACTATTAATAGGACCATGAGACATAGTTGGCTAAGTAATATACGCAGCGGCTAAAATAGTTTACACATTGAATGTCAAGCGGTAACATAGCACTGTATATAACAGCCTACTAGCGCCAAAACCTAATAATTACAAATATCACGAGATAATTACAAGTACCATGGGGTAATTATAATTATCAATGGATAATTATAATTATCAAGGGATAATTACAATTATCAAGGGATAATTACAATTATCAAGGGATAATTACAATTATCATTGCAAACTTACAAATATCTTGGCGTGATCATGTTTAATTTTCAGTTTTGGCTCTAGCAATCTGCCTAGAAATGCGCCAAAACCGAAAATTGTCATTATCACATATTAATAAAGATTTTCACCTCATAATTACAAGGCAGCTTACTAGAGCCAAAACTTGCATTTACAGGTATCAGTGATAATGGTAATTAACACGTGTTCTGTGTACTACACATATATATGACGGCCTACTAGCGCCAAAACCTCATAATTACACCTTAGTTCCAATCCGTCTTGTATCATTGACAACCATTCATTGACAGGTCTTGGTCATCATAATTCATTCATATCATGATTCTTGTCTGTCAGAATAGATCTACAATTTCTTCAAGAACTTACCGTTCTTCTTCCTTTGGGAAACGAAAAAAACTCTTCCCTTTGCATGCAGCCTTTAATCGTGCGTTTGTGCAGTTCAAAGCTGCACAGTGGTCACCGTAATTGCTCCTGCGATTTTTTTCCCCCTCTCCATCAGATCTTCGCTCTGTGAAGCAGGCATTTTCACACATGTCACAATCAAGTCGCATAACTCTTGACGCGTCATCACACCAATGGCGTCACTGCGCGGTCTAAATATTCCTGGTCTATGTGCGGCACTCAACCTGTCTAGGACATGTGCGTCATGACCTTTGAAGTCCGTACAATGAAATGCGTGCATGCACAGACTACACCTCAGTATATACTCTCATCCGAAGGAGTAATACACCAATGCGCCAACTGCGCGCCCCAATAATAACAAATAACCTGGATACCCTGACCCTGATTACATTAGTAAATATATTACTAATGTAACCAATCACGACACGACTAAAATGGCTAAGCAGGAAGTTGATAAGAGGCTGTCGATCCGTTTGCCACGCCTTAAAGAGCGGCAGGCCAATGAAACGTGTAACTTCTATTATAAATAGTTTGCTGTCAATCACGTGTAAGTTTTAATCCAAACAGCATAAATAGTAAAGATAGGGTTGTTTTCCAGCAGTCTTGGCTTGCGAAGATGGAGAGAAAAGGAGGTAAGTTAATCATTGTAATATGAACTTGTACCTTCAGAGAGTGATAATTATTTTACTATGAGCTGCAAAGAAAGAAAGAGAGGAAGAAAGAGAGAGATAATTTGATTCTGACAATTTGATTTTTTAATATCTTTAGCAACACAGCCTTCAAACAGGGTTTAAAAACAATTTATCAAACATTTCGAGAACATTTCAACATTATATATTAACATGTAGTTTCACCCATAAAGAAATAGTAATAGGTGCTTTTCTAAACATCTGTAATATGTGACGCTGTCTACTTATTAAGGCTTCTGCCACAAATTTAGCTACATTCTTTATTTTATTTTCATGCTTACATGAAAGCGGCTTTGCTACCTGCTGCTTTGACGTATTACACTGTAATATATTTAATATCGGTATGCAATTTCTGCATATAGATTTATATGCCGATAAAAAAAAGTAGACTAATATTCATCTTCTAATTCGTGACCACAAAGAGAGCATCCAGTGTCGACAGACTGATGTCCCGTCATGAACCACACCTTGCAGCATCTGAGGTTACTTTGCTCTGCTGAATCTCTCTAGAGAATCTCGGTGCCATTTGTTTGCATTAAATTAATGTAGCTTTTAGCTTCATAAAAGCTCTTAAAAGAATAAAACAAACTGTATTTATCTGAACTTAAAATTTGTGCGTGCCAATTTTGTCTGAAACATGCAATTAATATGTCAGAAAGTTCTTATATAAAACAACCTTCATTGCCAACATTTTGAAAAATCTAGAAAATATGAAACCCATTTTCACATAAAATTCGTTTGATTTAAAAAAACAACAACAGTTCAAGTGACTTTTTTCGTGTTGTGCAAGCATAAATGATAGGCCTGTCGGCTCACTCTTGATGCTAGAACTCTCATTTAGTATTTAACACACTTTATATGTTTTTGATGTACAAGGGATACCGGCCTGTTTCACCATATAGTTGATCAGTCAGAGAGAGAGAGAGAGAGAGAGAGAGAGAGAGAGAGAGAGAGAGAATGCTTATTCAGTATAAGGTCTATGCACCATATTGATGAGGTGTGTATGTTACGTTGAAACGCGAACGATAGTATGTCAGAAGCGCGCACGATAGATCTAATCGTTTCGATTTGCAAAGTATTCAATAATAGAGTTTATTTACCTTTGATTTGAGTTTGCATTGTTGTTAGAAGAAGCTTTGTATAACGTTGGTAATTTTAGTTAGTCGATATTATTGGAGAATTCTCTAGATTTGCCTGTTAACTGTCAATAGAAGCTTCGCGAGAGGGCGTAGAAATTTTGAGAACATGCTTGGACAGAAAGGAAAGATGTATGACGTAAGGCAGTGATGACGAAGTTAGAAGCGATTGGTTAAATTGCGTCATACTCGATTGATCCAGGGTGTTCGGGAGAAGAGAGAGGCTATATAGGTGCCGCACTGTTTTGAGAGAGGAGAGGGTTGTTGTAAAAGTGAAAAGGCGATTGCATGCAGATGTTGATGTGTGCTGAATAAAAGTGGAAAACTTCATACGAAGACTCAGTGACTTGTATGCTGACTGAGCGGGTTGCGTGGATAATCGAATCCGAACTTACACTCATCAGGAGAATTCAAGCATTGGGGCTGAATCTACTACTGATAGAAAACCTCACCATCAAACGGAGTGTAACATTTTTGGGGGCGAAGTCGTCGATCCACGCCATAGCCAAGGGTTCAACTGCTACAACAAGCAAGTCAACGTTACGAGAGGCAGTCATCGAGGGTAGCCGCCAAGGAGTTGCGTCGGGAGGGGCCAACATACTGGGACTACATCACCGATAGATTCGGGTTGACTGCAAGGGCGTGTAGTCGCTGAAGAGTTGCTTCGTGAGCGAACAACAGATCGGGACAACGTGGCTGCCGCAAGACTACGTCGAGGGACAGTCTCGGAGCTACATCGCCAGTATTAGAGAGAGCGACGAGCGGACGTCGCGTCTTCTTCAGCACAGGAGCGTAAACATGTACACCGGCGTAGTGCAGCGTCGCATACGACGAGGACAGCGGGGCCTGCGTCAGCGAAGGCGACAAGTGACAAGCATCAACGCTACTGCAGAAAGCGTGCTGTTCTAGAACATTCTAGAAAGGCACAGAACAGTCAAGAACTTTCCACAAAAAACTTTCCAGAAAAGCATCAAGATGGCTGACTTCTGGCAGAAAGGGATTGAACTAAATCTAAAAGGCAAGCAGCTGACGGAGTACGTCAAGTCTCAGGAGAGAATACAAGAAAGGGAACAAGAAGAGCAACGTCGGCGTGAAGAACGAGAATTAGAGGAGCAGCGACGCCGAGAAGAAAAGGAAGAACAGCGTCAACGGGAAGAGAGAGAAGAACAGCGTCGACGAGAAGAAAGAGAAGAGCGGCGTCAAGAAAGAGAAGAGCAGCGACGGCGTGAAGAAAGAAAATTAGAGGAACAGCGTCGCCGTGACGAGATGGAGGAGAGACGACTTCAGTACCAGCTAGAAATGGCGCGTATCCAGCAACAGCAGAATGCGCCACAAGTTATCAGTGACAACAAAGCTCCAAAATTGGCGAGATTTTAAAGGTTTGCCGAAAGCTCTAACTGGCAACCTCCGATTCGACTAATTGCACTTCTGACGGGGCAAGCACTCGACGTTTACACCAGATTGTCGAACACTGACGCTAAAGACTACGACGTCTTGAAAGAGGCCCTATTGCAGTGCTACAACTTTACAGAGAAGGGCTACCGTAAACGCTTTAGTGAATGCCGGCCTCTGTCAGACGAGACGCGAAAGCAGTTTGTGGAGCGCCTGTCGTCATATCTACACAAGTGGGTGGAATTATCAGGCGAAAGGAAGTCTTACGACAGTCTCCATGACCTGATCGTAAAGGAACAATTTCTCAATGCCTGTCACAAGGACCTAGCGACCCGTTTAGAACTACAAAAGCTGCAGACGCTAAAAGATGTGACTGAGGCTGCTGAAAGATATCTCATCGCTCATGGGAAGACCCTGGGGCCACCCAGCGCGACAAAGCATTTTCAGAAGACTGGAAACCATGGGAACCAGATCCAGGGAAGTCAGACGAGCCAGAGACAGACGGATTCCACGCCACCTTCCAGGGAAGGGCATTCAAGAGGCTGTTTTATCTACAACGCTACAGACCACAGAGCGGCTAACTGTCCTCAAAACAGAAATAGTGGACAGCAGAGCAATACGGACAATGCAGCGGCGGGCAACCGGCAGAGGCGATTCTTCAATCAAGGGCAAACCAGTAGATCTGACCATCAAGTGTGCGGCGGGAGCGTCATTCTTCGATCCGAGTGAGACCGAGCACACAGCAACTCCTGCGGACGTGCAAGAGTGCATGACCGATGGCCAACTTCTCCTTGCCAACGGAAAATCCATCCCCGTCGTCGCCAGCGCAGCTGTGACCGTCCAGAACATGCCTGTTTCCAAGGGACGCGTCGGAAATCATGAAGTGACTGTCCTAAGAGATTCGGGCTGCAGTGGGGTCATCGTTAAAGAACAGTTCACTGGCGGTTTTAAATGGACACTCATGGCCGACAGCAAATGTGTGAAAGCGCCAGTTGCGAAGATTCAAGTCAGCACCCCTTTCTACATAGGCGAAGTAGAAGCGGTTTGCCTGAAGAAGCCGCTATACGATTTGATGATCGGGAACATCGACGGCGCGAGACGACCCGACGACCCCGATTCAGAATAAAACCCTGCCTCAACCCAACGCGTCGAAGTTGTGGAGGAGGATCCATTGCCGTTTTCCGATGGAGACCTTACATAGCTGCTACGGGACAATGTGGTTACTCCGGCTCAGCCCTGCCGACCAGAGATCGTCGGTGCTGTTACTACTAGTGCCCAGGCCAAGAGAGACAAGACGTCTACGCCACTGAAGGTCGCCGACAGCTCCAAAGCTGCCATCGTGGACAGAGATAAGCTGATCCAGCTCCAGGAAGCTGATGGTACTTTAAACAAGTACAGGAACCGGCAAGACCACGTGACCAAGGGCAATGGCACGGTCTATTTCGAAGTGAAGGCCAAGATCCTGTACAGAATCTTTTAGCACCCGAGGGTCAACGGAGGGAAACCACTACGTCAAGTCTTGGTACCGTTACCACTAAGGCGCCAAGTGATGGAAGTAGCTGGACCTAAAGCAACAATAAATCAATCAATCAAACCTGGGCATCAAGAAGACGTTAGATATAATCCAGGCGGTATTCTACTGGCCAGGACTTCATGCGGACGTCAGCCGTTTCTGCCGATCATGTGACATTTGCCAGAAGACCATACCTCGAGGAAGGGTCCCGAAAGTGCCTATGCAGAGGATGCCTCTGATCGACCGACCTTTCAAGAGGGTGGCCTTAGACTTAATCGGCGAAATAAAACCTCCGAGTGAAGAAGGTCACCGGTGAGTACTGACTTTAGTGGACTATGCGACTCGGTACCCAGAAGCAGTGCCTCTGAAGAAGATTGACACTGAGACTGTTGCAGAGGCGCTGGTGGATATGTTCAGTAGACTCGGAGTGCCTGAAGAGATCCTGACAGACCTCGGGACGCAGTTCGTCTCGGACTGCATGAGGGAGGTCAACAGACTGCTGAGCATTCGGCATTTGACTACGACACCTTACCACCCGATGTGCAACGGGCTTGTCGAAAAGTTCAATGCTACGCTGAAGTCTACCCTGAAGAAACTATGCAGCGAGCAGCCCAGACAATGGCAGCGCTACATCAACGCATTACTTTTCGCCTACAGAGAAGTACCGCAGGAGTCCACCGGCATTTCTCCGTTCGAGCTGTTGTACGGAAGAACCATCCGAGGGCCGATGCACAACCTAAAAGAACTGTGGACGAAAGAAGTAGAGACCCCAGAGGTGAAGAACAGCTACCAGTACGTGTTTGAGCTACGGGAGAAGCTGGAGCAGACTCTCGAGATAGCCAGAGAAAACCTGAAGAAGTCCCAAGACTGTGGAAAGCACTACTATGATCGTATGGCTGTGTACAGGAAGTTTAAAACTGGCAACAAAGTGCTGGTGCTGCTACCTACTGATCACAATAAGTTGCTGATGCAGTGGAAAGGCCCGTACGAAGTGGAGACCGTGGTGGGGATCAACGACTACAAGGTGAAGGTCGGCCAGCATTCCAAGATATACCACGCCAACCTCCTTAAACTGTACGTGGAAAGGCCATCAGAGACTGTGCACGCAGCCACAGCAGCTGTGATCGACGACAGCTTTGACAGCGAAGAACTGTTGGAACTGGGAGACTTCCACAGCAAAGAAGGCATCGATGATGTTAAGCTAGGACCAAGCTTGACGGAAGGTCAAAAGATGGAGCTCAAGGACCTTATTGGCGAGTTTCCCCACAACTTCAGCGATGTCCCTGGCTCTACAACTTTGGTCGAACACGAAGTCCACCGCACTTCAAATATTCCCGTTCGATTCAAGCCTTTCCCAATCCCTTTCAAGGCCCGTGAATCCTTGAAGAAAGACATCGATGAGATGCTGAAGATGGGTATCATCAGGGAGTCCAGTTCCCCCTACGCGTCCCCTGTCGTGGTCGTGAAGAAGAAGGACGAGAGCAACGGAGAATGCACTGACTCCAGGAAAGCCCACGAGATCACCGTCTTTGACCCTGGGCCGATGACAACTGCAACGGACGAGGGCGTCGTTTCCTTGCGAATGAAAGAACATTGACTGTGTGGATGAATTAAGAATAATTATTGGTAATGACAGACTTGAAGATGAAAAACATTGACTGGGTAGATAAACTGTGAACATTGACAGTATCCAAACAGACTTGCAGTTGAGAAACATTGGCGAAGTGTGAATGAACTATGAAAATTGACAGTATCCAGAAAGACTTGCAGCGAGAAACATTGACTCTGTGTGAATGAACTGAGAACATTGACAGTATTTAGACAGACTGAAATAAGTTTGAAATTTGGACTTTGTTTGTGCATTACGTTTCAACGTTGTTGAAAGAAATTGGGTAAATTTCTTCTTCAGTGGGGGGTTATGTTACGTTGAAATGCGAACGATAGTATGTCTGAAGCGCGCACGATAGATCTAATCGTTTCGATTTGCAACGTATTCAATAATAGAGTTTATTTACCTTTGATTTGAGTTTGCATTGTTGTTAGAAGAAGCTTTGTAAAACGTTGGTAATTTTAGTTAGTCGATATTATTGGAGAATTCTCTAGATTTGCCTGTTTACTGTCAATAGAAGCTTCGCGAGAGGGCGTAGAAATTTTGAGAACATCCTATCCTATCCTATCCTGTCCCGTAACCCGAAGGTCGTAGGGGCACCACAGATGATCGTTTAACCAGCATACTCCATCTTTCTCTGTCCTCAGCAGCCCTGATGGCTTCGCTCAGTGTCAAACCAGTCCATTCTCGAATGTTGTCCTCCCACCTCTTTTTCGGTCTCCCTCTTCTTCTACCTCCTTGCACTGTGCCTTGCAGAATAGTCTTTGCAAGGCCTGATGATCTGGTGACGTGGCCATACCATCGGAGTTTCCATTTCTTCACCACTGTGAGCAGGTCATCGTGTTGTCCAATGGCTTGTATGATGGTCTGTCGGACTTCGTCGTTGGTGATGTGTTGGGTATAGGAAATGCCCAGAAGTCTTCTGTAGCACCTCATCTCCATGCTTTGTATTCTTCGTTGGAGGTCTGCTGTGAGGGTCCATGCTTCGCAAGCATATAGGAAGATGGAGATGACAAGGGAGCGCAGCAGTCTTACTTTGGAATGTAGACTGATGGTCCTGTCTTTCCAAATGGGCTTCAACCTTGTCAAGGCAGCAGTTGTTTGTGCGATCTTGGAGAGGACTTCCTGTCGGGATCCATTGTCTGATACAATGGCTCCTAAATATTTGAAGCTATGCACTGTGTTGAGGGATTGGCCTTGGACGTTGATGTCCATGTTGATGCCATTGGTGTTGTTGGTCATCATTTTGGTCTTCTCTGCACTTATTTCTATTCCATAGACTCTGGAGGTGGTGTCAAGCCTCTGTACCAGCTGTTCAAGTTCTTGTTCCTCTCCAGCCAATCCATCAATGTCATCTGCAAAACGAAGATTGGAGATTGCTCTACCCCCTATGCTGACTGTGCCTTCATGGTCTGCAAGAGCATCTGGCATGATGCGCTCTAGGAAGATGTTGAAGAGTGTTGGAGAGAGTAGGCATCCTTGACGCACACCGATTGTTGTTCTGAACCAGTTCCCGATGGCGCTGTTGTGGAGGGCTGCACTGGTAGCCTTGTCATACAGGCTTTTGATGACTTCAGTAATTTTAGGGCTGATGTTGTACACTTTCATTGTTGCCCATAGAGCTGCATGCCAGACTCGGTCAAACGCCTTCTTGAAGTATATGAACACATGATATAGATGTTGTTGGTGCTGTAGGTATTTCTCACAGATTATTCTGAGGTTAAAAATCTGTTCAGTGGTACTTCGCCCTGCCCTGAACCCTGCTTGTTCTTCAGCTATGATTTGTTCAGCTTGGGGTTTCAACCTGTTGAGTATTATTTTCAGGAGGACCTTGCTGGGATGGCTGATGAGGCTGATGGTGCGGTAATTTTCACACTCCTGAAGGTTACCTTTTTTGAGAAGATTGATGACACTCCATACCGAATGTTCTTCTAAGTACAGTAAAAAAAATACTTAAAACAAAAAAAAATCCTTTTTACTTTAAAATATTTACAGATGGCTCGGTCATTTGATAGCAAATCAAGATTTGTTATACCAGCTCTAAAAATAAACTAAAAATCGTTTTTTTAAATATATTGGAAAAGTATTTTCAATCTTTACTAGTTAATTGTTTGCCATAGTAATTGCATGATAGCATATTGCTGAAACATCTATGGATATAGTTAACTTATTCATTTTGATTCAAAATCAATTTTACAATCTTTACAGAATTGGGATAATAATACTAGATTAGATGTTTTATTTGAGATTAGATATTTAATCTTTTTTTTTTTTTGCCGGGGAATCGGTGTGGGTTTTTTGTGTTCCGTCTCACTCAGGATTGTACTGGAAATGGAATGAACAGTGAAAAAAACATTACAAAAAGAGGAGCTAACAATGTCAGCTCGATAAATAACTGTAAATTTAATTTATCTAATCATAAACTCATTTCATTAGTAGAAAGACACTTTCAAAAATTGGTGAATGAGGAAAATAGTTTGCTATGTTCGATAACTATTGAAAATATTACATACAAAATGCGCTTGGATTCGTGGATAACAAACTATGTAAAAGTCACTTGTATATATGAGCTACCAGTTTCTTTAAATCATTATTTTATCATTTGAGTGTACATCGTTTTTAACCACTGTATACAGCAAATGACCTTTAGCTAAATAACACTGATATTACCAACATTATATACAATAAAGTAGTAATAAAGAAATAGCCAGCATTATCTTAAGTACTGTAGTTTTAAATATAGAAAAGTGTGTGTGTATGTGTGTGTGTAGGGGTGTGTGTGTGTGTGTGTGTGTGTGTGTGTGTGTGTGTGTGTGTGTGTGGGCATGTAGAAACGACGTTACACTCATGAAACTCCACATGGTTTCTTTTGACTTTTTTTGGAAGGCTGCCCTATTTTGACGTCGAAATAGAGTTCGGTAGAGTTACAGCTGTTTTAGGCTTAGGGTTAGGTTAAGGGTTAGGGTTTGGGTTAGGGGTTAGGTTCAAAAATTTGAAAATGTCAAAATAATGTCACAAAAATGAAAAGTGTCTATCTATCTATCTATCTATCTATCTATCTATCTATCTATCTATCTATCTATCTATCTATCTATCTATCTATCTATCAGATTGTTGTGACTACTATTTGCCAAAATGGAATCTAAACTTCGTGTCCGACCATCCAAAAGGTCGTATATGAGGTAGGCACTGGGTGACTTATCGCCCTTAGAATACATATACAAAGGAGGGAAACATGGAGTTATAATGTGCTTGACTGAATCCAATTACAACATCAGCGGCCTTCATGTGGCTGTTTCTAAACGACTTGGAACTCGGCCTTTGGTATCGTTTGACGCGTAACGACTGCATTAGTATGGAACTCGCGTTATGCTAGGGACTCAATGTCTATTTAGGCTGCGTACGCGTTTATTTCAGAGCTTTTGCCTCAGTTATGTAGTTTTATAAACTCCTCTATGATCATGCTATCTAGTGTCAAACTGTGAAAATATATCACACTGATAGTATACAGACTGATAAAAAAAAATTATCTAGGCTTTAAAAACGTTTATATTATTGGATTCATCAGAAAGCGGTTCTGAGGTTATGCCTGATACAAGCTGAGACTCGTCTAAAATTATGTTGATGTTAGCATGTATCTCGTCTCGAAAATTGTAAAGTTGTGCCTTACTTCAATTTACAAATACAATAAAATTGGCTGCTATAGATATAGAATAAGTGGTGATTTGTAATGACCGTTGTCAATTTTAATTACATGTAACATTTTTGTTCTTTCTTTTGATTCTTCAGTGACAGCGTTACTTCTGCTTTGGATTACAGTCATCTCGGTACCGCGGGCTGAACCATGTCGTTAGTATACAACTAATAAATTTCTTTAAATCATTTACTGTTTGAATGTACTGTTTTAACACCATTATACAAACAACAGGGAATTATATTATCAGCACAGGAAGACACTAAAACCATTTTATATGGTACAGAAATATGTGACATTGCTGGTATCATTATGAAAACAGACTTATATAAGATATTATAATTTTGAAGAACGTTGATATGTTATTGTTAATTTTGATTAAATTAAATTAAATTAATACTTATAATTTATTACTTATAATTATATTGTTATTATTATTATTATTATTATTATTATTATTATTATTATTATTATTATTATTATTATTATTATTATTATTATTTTATTTTATTTTATTTTCATAATTTTTTGTTGTCTAAAATCACATTGTTGTGAACAGACGTGAAATTAAAATATTGAATTGAATTGAATTGAATTGAATACAACTAATACAACAACTACCACAACAACTATTACTACTACAACTACAACAACTACTACAATAATTATTTTTACTACTACAACAACAATAACAATAACTGCTATAACAACTTCAACTACTACAACAACTACTACAACAACTACGGCTACAACAACTATAACAACTACTACTACTTTACTACTCAAATTATTATACCTACTTCTATTACTCTAGTTTTCTTACAGAGTATGAGTATTAATGTTTAAATATGATGCTTCAAATTAAATGCATTTTCGTACGCCTGAAAGAATAATAAAAACAACAATAACAAACTGAACAAGACCAAGAAATAAACTGTAATCACATTTCCAAAAAATTGTATGCTTTTAAAAAAATTGATATTTATGCATTTGTTTATTTATGAATATTGTTTTAAACTAAGGTTGAGAAAGGGTTGTTGTAGTTGTCATTATGTTTATTTAAATCCTATAATCCCTTGAAAGGGGAAACATTGTAAATGAAGATTAATTTGTTGTTTAATTGTACTTTTCTTTAGAACGTGCGGAGGTAGGATATTCAATGCCATCGACTAAAGAGTACTATCCTCAAGCCGGCTACTGCAAAGCCCTGATCACGTATGATGAGCCTCGTGCCTGGGTAAAGGGCGATCCCAAAGAGCGCGTCAAGTATGTACCACTTTTCAAACACTTTTATGCATAACATTTTATTGTATTTATGTGGTTGTAACGAAAAGGGGTTTTTCAAAAATTGCGTGACTGCTTGCGTGAAATCTGCGTGTTCTCCCGTATCAAAGCTTCACTAACTGGTAACAATAAACTACATTGCTGTCACGTCACCCTAGTGGGTGCCGTGAACGTTCAGCTCAACAGCGAGTGAAAGGAATCGAACTCAAACAAAAAAAACTAACACAAAATGCCAGATGAACAATCACACTCTTTTATTCAATACCAACCACACACACACACAGGACAATGGGATATCTAAACCACCATCAACCCACAACCCAATATTTACTGAACAATTACCTCCCTTGTATAATCTGAAAACCACAGAACTGTACACAAGAAATGCCCCACAACAATATGTAACAATTATAATGTATAACAATAAACAACTGGTAACAGTGAACGAATCAAGCAAGAAAATAAAATTAATTACAAGCTAAGACACTGGCCAGCAAAAGCTTGATGCACAAATTAGTTTAGGTTAAATTGGCTGGCTTAGTCTCCACGATCCAAAGCAAGTCTGGCATATGCCTTACAGAAGAACAAGAAGTCTTGGACAGATGGACAGAGTACTGCTCTGACCTTTACAACCATACACCAAATAGAGACCCATCAGTTCTACCATGTCCCGAGAACAGAAAAGAAGAAGAAATCCTCCCAATTCTCCGGGAAGAAGTTGAGGCAGCAGTGCAATCGCTAAAGCGAGCGTTGTGGCCAAGTGGGCTAAGGCGGGACTAACTTGCCTTGTCCACAGGCCAGAAACCAATGGCGCCTGACAGGTGTGGGTTCGATCCTGCATCGGGGCGTTATGTTTCTCCGAATATTATTTACTTTCGACTCGGGCAACGTCTCGGGGGTTTTCTCCGGGTACTCCGGTTTGCTCCCCCAGCAAAATTTCAAAAATTTCAAAAATTTAAAGAATTTCTAAATTTTAAAAAATCACAACTTATGTTAGGTAGGTTGGGTTTGGGCGCGCCACAGGCTGCGACTACGCCTTCCACAGGGGAGGCGGCCCGGAATTTCCCGATAAAAAGGGACAATAAAACATTAAAATCTACATCTAAAATCTAAAGAAAGGGAAGTCAGCGGGAGTGGACAACATACCCGCGGAAGTGCTACAAGCAGGAGGAGAAGCGATGATTGACGCCCTCGCCATTATCTGTAACAAGATCTGGCAGAGTGGGGAGTGGCCTATACCATCGCTTTTCATCACTCTTCCCAAAAAAGGTAACATTCAGGAGTGTGAAAATTACCGCACCATCAGCCTCATCAGCCATCCCAGCAAGGTCCTCCTGAAAATAATACTCAACAGGTTGAAACCCCAAGCTGAACAAATCATAGCTGAAGAACAAGCAGGATTCAGGGCAGGGCGAAGTACCACTGAACAGATTTTCAACCTCAGAATAATCTGTGAGAAATACCTACAGCACCAACAACGTCAATATCATGTGTTCATAGACTTCAAGAAGACGTTTGACCGAGTCTGGCATGCAGCTCTATGGGCAACAATGAAAGTGTACAACATCAGCCCTAATATTATTGAAGTCATCAAAAGCCTGTATGACAAGGCTACCAGTGCAGTCCTCCACAACAGCGCCATCGGGAACTGGTTCAGAACAACAATCGGTGTGCGTCAAGGATGCCTACTCTCTCCAATACTCTTCAACATCTTCCTAGAGCGCATCATGTCAGATGCTCTTGCAGATCATGAAGGCACAGTCAGCATAGGGGGTAGAGTAATCTCCAATCTTCGTTTTGCGGATGACATTGATGGATTGGCTGGAGAGGAACAAGAACTTGAACAGCTGGTACAGAGGCTTGACACCACCTCCAGAGCTTATGGAATGGAAATAAGTGCAGAGAAGACCAAAATATTGACCAACAACACCAATGGCATTAACACAGACATCAAAGTCCAAGGCCAATCCCTCAACACATTGTATAGCTTCAAATATTTAGGAGCCATTGTATCAGACAATGGGTCCCGACAGGAAGTCCTCTCCAGGATCGCACAAACAACTGCTGCCCTGACAAATTTGAAGCCCATTTGGAAAGACAGGACCATCAGTCTACATTCCAAAGTAAGACTGCTGCGCTTTCTTGTCATCTCCATCTTCCTATATGCTTGTGAAGCATGGACCCTCACAGCAGATCTCCAACGAAGAATGCAAAGCATGGAGATGAGGTGCTACAGAAGACTTCTGGGCATTTCCTATACCCAATACATCACCAACGACGAAGTCAGACAGACCATCACACAAGCCATTGGACAACACGATGACCTGCTCACAGTGGTGAAGAAACGGAAACTCCGATGGTATGGCCACGTCACCAGATCATCAGGCCTTGCAAAGACTATTCTGCAGGGTACAGTGCAAGGAGGTATAAGGAGACCGAAAAAGAAGTGGGAGGACAACATTCGAGAATGGACTGGTTTGACACTGAGCGAAGCCATCAGGGCTGCTAAGGAAAGAGAAAGATGGAGTATGCTGGTTAAACGATCATCTGTGGTGCCCCTACGACCTCCGGGTTAGGGGACAGGATAGGATAGGATAGGATAGGCTGGCGTATTAGATCACTGTTCTCTGTTTATAGAACTCCTGTCTTTAGCTAATCTCAAAGGTGGATGAAGAAGCTACGCACAGATAATAAAGTATATTGCACAGATTCCAGTCGACTTAAGTGTGTTTAACTGTTTATGTGAGTGAATGCAAGTATGATTGAGGAGAACCAGGGTGTGGTATGCAAAAGCCCAGGCGGTTATCTCCCTGTCGTCCGGAGCACACGAAGTGTACAGGCGGCGATGAACCCCACAGTCCCTCAGACAGCACTCTCGACCAGCATGGAGGGTAAGAAGTAGTAGCCCCACAGACGTTTCAAGTGGAAGTAACAGAAGTAAATATGGTAGGTATGGTAGTATAGTAGGTGTAGTAGAAGAACAGTATCGTAGTAGAAGTAAGCAAGCAGGCCCAATCTGGTCAACAAATAAATTGTCTTACTAATCTATCTTTATACAAAATATAAACACTACATAAACAAATATCTCCTTCCGCCGTCCGCCATCTTGACCTGTTTATATGTGCATCTCAACAATTCAATGCAACTCTCAATTCTAATAATTTATATTTCTTTTCATAACATCGTTGTTTGTACACATATGCATCATCGTAAGTTATAATTACATTCTCAGTCAAACAATCTTGCTTCATCTTGATTCTCACCTTCACCATCCCTCTTCCTATTATAGTACATTATCTCCCTTCATTCACAATTATCTCTCTAGCATGCTATATTACAACATCATCCTTCCCTCATACTCATCACCCCCCTCTCTCTCTCATTTCAACATATATACTACATCATCACCCCTTGCCCCCCTTTTATCAACAACACCAACAACATTATTCATTCTACATATTTCACCAAGCAAATCATATAAAATCATATAAAAAATACTATTAGCAAAATCTCTCCCTTTCCTCCTCATTCACCATCATTCATTCACGTACGCAAGTTCGGAGTGCAAAGCCACTAAGGAATAGAATTACTGGGTTCACACTTACATTCAAGTTCTCGGCCTGTGAAACACGGATACACAACACCAACACCACAACATGACACAATACACCACAAAAGGTTATCCGTTTGAGAGTAGAAAGTTCGTTACTGTGCTAATGCTTTGCTTTGCACCTGGAGCATCTCAGTACTGACGAGGTCACTGAGCCTTGGGAGGTGCCTAATCGAAGGCCACACACCCTTAAGCAAATACCCTACACTTATTATTTCCGAAATAAGTGGCAGTAATAATCTTCCCGTTACAGTCTTCTGGTCATTCTTGTCCTGACGAGGGCACAAGACCTTGGGTGGTTCGAATCACACGATACACTACCCTTACGAAAACCGACTACTTTATCCTAAGATAACACAGTCTCAAAGTCACTTTTCGTCCAAAAAACGTCCGCTTGCAATAGCTTCCAACTTGACTCTGCTAGGCTAAATCTTAACCCAGTTCACATTACAAGGCCCAGAGTTTTCGTTCAGTCTCCGATTCCACTAGCTATGCATTATCTGCTATGCGTTAACCACGTGAAACCCAGGCATACTTAGCTTACATACGCAGTAAAGAATGCTGTACAAAACTTTATACACTGCAGCGCTAGAGATGTGCAACTCTGCACGATATGCAACTACGGCACAACTACTATTATCGCGCGTGCATTGAAAACTCGTGTCGTTACAATTGCCACATCCTCTATTAAACCATAAACATAAATCAACCAAAATAGCACAGGTACAGAAACAACAAGAATCAAAAGAGAATAAATACAGTTGTTTTTACTCACGTTATTTCGCAGAATAAATCCGTTGAGAGAATAAATATATATACACCACTCACAAAATAACACATAATTCCCAGTTACTGTCACCAGAGAAAGAGAAAACGACAGTTCTAAATAGTCAAACTGTAATTATGTTCGATTCTCTAGTCTGTTCTCTGCCTACGCCATCTTCTGTCTCCGTTTCCTCAAATTGCGCTCTCCTTCTCCTTCCGCCTTCTTCGTTCTCACCCCCCCCCCCTCCCCTTCTTCTCTGCTCCTCCTCGCCTAAGAATCCTTTCTCTCCTTCTGCGTTCTCTTCTTACTTGTATTCTTCTTCTCGGCGTTCTCTTTTTCGGCTTCCTCTTCCTCTTTTTTTCTCTTATTCTTTTCTTCTTCTTTTCCTTCTTCTTTTGTTTATTCTTTTTTGCCTGCTTCTCCTTATGCTGCTGCTGCTTCCCCCACGTCTTCTTCTTACTTCTCGTTTCTTCTTCTTCTCCTTCTTGAGGCCCCCGCAGCAAGAGACTTGTGCAGACAAAGGAATTAACCACAACTAAGGTTCTTGATACATAAACTTTCTTTGGACCATTATGTAGAGGGGTTGGTGTTTTGGAGAGAAGAAGATAAAGTGATGGAGGCTAGGGTGATGAAGAATTCTCACACATTCTCTGTCTCTGTCTCTGTCTCTGTCTGTCTCTCTCTCTCTCTCTCTCTCTCTCTCTCTCTCTCTCTCTCTCTCTCTCTCTCTCTCTCTCTCTCTCTCTCTCTCTCTCTCTCTCCAACGCCAGTTCGTTGATGACCGTTGAAAGTTTTATTCTCGAAGTACATCATACAAAAGGCAATGCTCGTACAGCTACCCTCTCTGTGTGTCTGACTCTTTCTCCCGTTCTCTTGTTCTCTTTCTGCGTGCTCCAGCTCTCTGTCCGAGTGTGTGTGTCCCGAAATAAGTAGATTAGTGTCCCCGGACACATGGAGCGTATAGGGGAGCCCGAAATATGTTATGTTATGTTTATCAGTTTATAGTCCCCTCTCTTCCCGTAAGGATTTTCAGAGAGGAGACTCTGATAACCCGAAATATTTGCACGTCCGAGCTTTTATGTGTGCGCGCGGACCGTACTGAACCTGAGGCTTAACACGGGCTGCGCGCCACAGAATGTTCGTCTCTCTTGGTAATTTGTTTTAGTTGTTAACCTTATTTTACATATAAGGCTTGAAACGCCAACAAACACTATACAAATTATATATGGGCGGAAACGCGGAAATACGATCTTTCTACTGATATCATAATATGGGACCTATCTGCTACGCAATAAAAATAATACGCAAATTAAGAGGGAGTTGGCTGCTGATCTTAAGAATGTCACGATCGTGTCTAAACTCGTAAAAACTCTTCAATTTAATACAATTATAAATAATAATAATAATGACAAGTAAAGAACAACGTCTCCCCTTTCCAACGATATATAATATGACATGGTTACTATTATGGGTTCCGACTATGACGGAATAAATTAGCAATCAACTACCACAACAACAATATTTACATCCTACCTCTTCTTACAACTTTTCCTCTGTTTCTCCTCCGATGTATGTCCTTATAAAACTAATATTTAATTTACGTATATACTATTAGAGAATGAATTAAAGCATCGGAAAATATCACACTTAAGGTGTTACAGTGGAAAACCTTTGCCATCGCCATCATCGGCAATTATGTTCGTATCGTGTGCTAATCTATGAGTACACAAGGCGGGAAGTCTGAGGCGACGGGCCAACAGTAAGCCTAAGCTGCCTCGTATCAGCGGTCATACAACAGCGCGGTGTCTTTATCACCGTGATAGGCATCGCGCTATTCTAAACATCGCGCTCAAATTCAAAACTGCTACATAAATCACAAATAAAGTTTATATATTCTACTAGAGAATTTAATGCTGTGTCTAACGATTATATGCTTTAAGGGATCTGAAAAGTATACATGTATTCACAACTTTCCGGCACCTCTCATAAAAACTCGTGGGTATCGCCATTATAAATTAAAACGAGGTTATATGAAACCAAGTTCCGGTTTGCTTGTTTTGCTTTTATCAAAGCTTGATGCGTGACTTTTAAATATGTCAAATTGCCGAAAACGACGATTGTTAGAGCCAGAAAACGAGTGGGATAAGTATAAAAACGGTGGAGGAAGTACATGCTCAGTGAAAGAATGCAAAAAACAATCGTAGAGGCCTGTATTTGTGGCGACTTCGGAGGTGCGTCGATCATCGACAGAAAGTGAAACAGGACCTGAAAACTCTTGTAGTTTTCCATAGCTTCGCCGTCGCAACCTTCACAAAACACGAAGTAACTGACTATGTTAGGCTAGCGTTGTGGCCAAGTGGGCTAAGGCGGGACTAACTTGCCTTGTCCACAAGCCAGAAACCAATGGCGCCTGACAGGTGTGGGTTCAAGCCAGCATCTGGGCGTTATGTTTTTCCGAATATTTTTCAAAAATTCACAAATAATGTTAGGTAGGTAGGGTTTAGGCGCGCCACTGGCGATAGGAAGGGATAATAAACTGCAGCAAAAAAAAAATATGTGAGGGTACGATACAGGTGGCCAGTGACACATGTTATTATTCTTGAATATTTGGAAATAACTCACTAAAACACGCGGAGAAAAAAAACCGGAAGTATTTTTCATAGAGGGGATTCCCGTTGGTGCATAGGATAGCAGAAAAGTGTGAATATCAAGTTATTGAATACAGCTAGTTTAAACATAACAGAGAACAGAGTTAAGGCCTACATATCGTAATGGTCAGAAATTCTTCGTAGCCCGCCAGGCTACAATTACATATACCTATCTCTTATCTCTGTGACGGGACCACTGCAGCATAAACATTCAAATTTCACCTATGTCGAATACAGTTTACAACATTAACACAAATTCTAATTATAACAACTGATTATGACACCAATTAATTCCATTCATACAAATAAACTAATACTATCACTGCAATTGCAGTTTCAACTTCAAATCAAATAACTCTCAGAATTCAAGTCGTTATTAAAAAAATACACTGAACCACCATGTTCGGCTCCTCCCCACTCTATCCTTAACACTAATAAAAAAAAGTTATTTATTATTAATTTTGTTACATAACAAATACAATATACTCATTTATATTACATTTATAATAATACAACATTTCAAATGATAAACAATATATACCTGCAGACACAGCTGCGAGAAGTCCAGAACAACCAATCCTTTGTATAGTCAAGAAAAGACTGAATAGATTTTTGAATGTACATTAGTGAACTGTCATGTGACCAGCTCAACCAATCAGAATTTAACTCTCATAAAAAATTATACCAATATCATTACAAGAAGCAGAGGCGGTTAACTAGTTGAAAGTAGACAGTGTCAGAATTGGAAAGGTTTTCGAGAGCGGTTTCGTCGGAGTATTTGATGAGAGGTGAGGAGTCAGAGCCAGTACAGTCATTAGTGTAGAGGGTGAACAGAATCGGTGACAGAACAGTACCTTGAGGAGAGCCAGTAGAAGTTTTTAGGGTGCCAGAGAGAGAGAGTGTTGAAAGAAAACGGCTTGATTTCTATTGGTGAGAAAACTGGTGATCCACAGAATTAGTTTAGGGTCGACATGGAGCTCCAGGAGCTTCATTGCCATCAGGTGAGGTTGAATAGTGTTAAATGCAGAAGAGAAATCAATGAATAATAGGGTGCGAACGAACGAGCTAGCTTTTTCTAGGTGATTGTATGCATTGTTGAGTAGGGTCAGTGTTGCGTCGTCAGTGGATCTGTTTTGCTTGTATGCGAATTGGTGTGGGTCAAGTTGATTGTTGGTCGGCAATCACTATATCATGTAGTTTGATATAGTTCCTATCCTAAGCTGAAGGTCAGAAGGTAACATATACAGTCCTAAACCTATTACATAATCTACTTTTGATCTAGCATTCTTTAAAGTGTTTTGATATCTTTTAATACTCGAGGGTAAATCTACTGCTGAATTAATAGAATCTTCTATGTTGGCTAAAAACTGCTTTTGAGCATCGAAACTAGTCCCCTCCCCAATGATATTACTTCATGTTTCTGCTTGCGACCCAAGAATGCACCATGCATACGTACGAATAGATTCATTCAGCCTTTCCATCCCACTTTGGGTAAATCCGTTTGATGTGTCCAATATAAAAGTGCTGCATGCGTTACCTCGTTTTTGCCTAATATTAAGTAAAGGAACCTTGCTGTTGTGGTTAAAGGCTGTGAATCCAGGTACTTAAGGTACCTGGGTATAAATTACCTACAGCGTATCTAAATAAAGTTCCCATTCCGCGAGTGAGGTCTAGTTTTTGTCTGAAGTTTATTTTAGTATTAATTCCGAATTCATTGCACAACCTTTGAAATGCTTTCTTATCAAAGCCGTTGTTAAATGGTTTAAAGTTTTTGTCTGTGGGTAACAGGACCTGAAGTTCAGACAACACCTGCCTCACTTCATAATATAAATGAAACTGGTAAATAGACTTCAACATAGGATCTGAATGATTACGATGATGAACGTAAGAAGACGGCAAAATTAACTTGATTCTAAAGGAACTACATACCCCCATTGTTTAGCCATTGGTTAACTAAAAAGTCATTCGTAATATCTGGGTTTGAGGTAATGATGAAAAATATTATGGGGGCTAGTTTTGAAATGAACGTTGGCAACCACAGCTATTGTTAGCTTGGTTAGGTCGACTTCCTTCTCATAATAATAAGGCCCTGTAGTTAACTTTGCAGCTTTGTTATATTTATAAGACGCATACATTTTATTACTGTCCTATCCTATCCCATCCTGTCCCGTAACTCGGAGGTCGTAGGGGCACCACAGATGATCGTTTAACCAACATACTCCACCTTTCTCTGTCCTCAGCAGCCCTGATGGCTTCGCTCAGTGTCAAACCAGTCCATTCTCGAATGTTGTCCTCCCACGGCCACCTCTTTTTCGGTCTCCCTCTTCTTCTACCTCCGTGCACTGTGCCATGCAGAATGGTCTTTGCAAGGCCTGATGATCTGGTGACATGGCCATACCATCGGATTTTCCGTTTCTTCACCACTGTGAGCAGGTCATCATGTTGTCCAATGGATTGTGTGATGGTCTGTCGGACTTCGTGGTTGGTGATACGTTGGGTTTATTACTGTATTTAAAAAATATGTTTGTAACTTTTGAATATGTAAAATCAGGCACACCCATTGAACTTCGCCATCCTATTGACAACACAGTGACCTTAAAGTAATCCTACACGAAATATTCTACAATATTAGCCATGGTCTAAACAACAACTGTATAAGGATTAATAAAAAAAGAGACATCGTATTCAAGACGGCTATTATGACTTCTGCAGACTTACTGAACAACTGTTTAAACCTTATTATTGAAGCAAAAATGAACCCTGAAAACTTGAGAGTAACTTTAACTTTCAATAAAACCCAGCATAAAGACACTAGCAGTGTTACACTTGCGCCAAACCTGGCAGAAATAGTAGATTTTACTGGCCACAAATTATCTTTATCTTTTGACTCCAGGAGCAGCAGCAGCAGTAGTAGCAGCAGTAATATAAGATGTATTGGAACAAAACCTATGAATTTGTTAATAAATATTAGACTGTTTTGTGAAGAATATAAAAAGTTGAAGCATGACATCCAATCTAAATCTAGGTCTGTACCTGTTAATGTTGAAGATATTCTTTAAATAATTAATAGAAGAAGGGAGACTATTAGGACGGAAGGACAACTAGATGCTATGAAGAAAAAGCTCCAAATTTCAGAATAATTACAAACAAAATACTCTTGTCCTGCTGGTCTTGCAGGCCCTGTAGGTCCTCCCTCTTATTCATAGTCATAGTTTCTAATTTAGAGCGTATGTAAACTCTTTAGTAACCATTACCCTCTTTGTGTCATTGGCGCACAATGTTTTTTTTAATCGTCACTGCAGTGGATAAAGCATGGTTTTTAGACTGTTATTTAGCAGCTAAAAGAAATCTTTTTCAAACGTAGATTGTGCTTGTTTTCTGAGCTTTGTTTTTTGATTGATGTACCCAGCCAAGACCTGCGTTTCTTTAAAGTATAAAAGCTTATGAATCGCTGTGCACTTCATGCCATGTCTGACGTAGAACTGCAGGTTTCTGTAGTGACAGACCTAATTAGATTTATTAAAAAGGCTGGGAATAAGTTTAAATTGCTTGTCTGTACCATGCATTCTTTCCGGTGCTAATGGATAATCATTACGTAGGTCGTGTAAGGCCTTGGGGTACTCTAGGTCAACTTCGACAATAAAGCCTATAGTATGATCTTCAGGTTGATTTAAAATACCGCTTAACCATGTTAAGTTTGCAGGGTTTGGATTAGCAAGTAATTTGAAATCTGAAACTGGTAAAGGCTCACTCATTGCCCAACCGTATAAATTGTTCAGTCTAAGTACATTATATAATTAGATTTCTGCGAGGGGTCATAGTGCTTCAGGTACATATTGTTGGCTTTACAATAAGTATGAGCTGCCACGCTTATTCCACCAGGAATGCCTGACTCAATCATTGTCATCAGTACCTGGTCAATTACGAGATCAATTTTGTAATCACTAAGTTTTAAGAAAACATCCCAACTCATTCCTGGTGAAGAAATATAATGAGAAGGATCGAGGGAGTAATGATGTAAACTGGTTTCTCTGTATTTTCCAAACACCTCGGCCAACAACCAGACGTCAGCTTTTACATATATGTTGTAGTAGTCACCCAGGTTTTCACATCGGAGTGCATTCCAGACGGTCTGAGCATGTTGGTAATCGGAATCACTAATAAATATTTTACTGAGCGAGGAATGAAAGTTTTCTTTAGGTGGTAATTCCAGTTCTTCAAACACTTCCCAAGAGTCCTTGTATTCATAAGGATACACACCTTTCCGAATAAGTGTAACGTCTGGAAAATATTTACTAGTAATAGGATAACTGGGTAAGTTCTTAGCTAGTGTTTCTAAACTGGAAGACAAATATTGGAAGCTGTCATAAAACTTTAATTTATTCAGAGTGAAAGTTTTATATTTTTCTTCTGTCTCGGTAATACATGACACTCTGTATGCGATTGTCACTGCCTGCATGATTAAATGTGAGTCATAATTGCGGAGATTGTGAATAAAAATAGTGAGAGAGAAATGTTTTATTCCATATTCTAAGTTACATTTCTGATGAGCAGCGCCTCTGAATGCCCCCGTTATATGACAATGATCTCTCACCCTTTGGTCCTTCGGGTACAAACTCATTATTACAAATATGGCAACAGTAGCTACTTTAAAATTTTTTGAGTCAGATTCAGTAAAGATCAAAGGCGCCGGATTATCTAGCTTCATTAAACACAATTTGTATATTTTGTTCATCTCATCTAAGAACTACTGATCTGTGTCGGGTCCTCTGTAAATCACAGGTTCTTTATGTTGTCTGTCAGCTCTGACAACTACATAACCTGAAACTGCAGGCTTCGTGAAGGTGTTTGAGGAATGAAGTACAAAAGCCTTGCAGGCCTTGATATTTTAAAATCAATAATTCAAAGTTGGTATAAACTATATAAGGATGATTGAATTGTTTGTTGATGTTTTTAAAATACACTTGAGAACCAGGCTTCAGTAACACAAGACAGATTTGAATATCTGTTATGCTTTTGCATATTTTACTATGCTTGTCAGCCACTTGCAAACTAGATACTCTGGTTAAACAGTGTCTGCACAAATATTTTTGGCCCTTATGTTTTGAAGTGTATCCTAATAATCTAGACATGTTTCATATCAGAGTATAATGTGGTATGCTAGGGTCTAGCGGGTTTGTTATTAGTAAAAAATAAATGTGGTAATGTTGGTCTGAAAACGATTAGACTGAACAGGATATAATTTAGCCAGAACACACCACATAAAACATTTTAATGTCTGAGTTCTTAATATCCAATACAGCCTTCTTTTCATAAATTTCTTTGGGATATAAGATTTTCCTTTGATTTGATTATACTTTGTAAGGTTCAGTTGTAATGATTCTGAGGTTCCTTCCGTCCACCCGGACCCTTTCATATTTGCACGCTCTATACTGTCTTGTAACTGTTTGATCAAGTTGTTGTTATAAGCATTGTCTAGGTCTGAAGATTTAAACACTTCAATTTGATTTGAAGAAACCCACACAGTCACTGTTTCATCAATACTACCAGGTTTGATAAAGGTTACCTGAGCATAGATGAATATTTTAATGGGGGATTTGAAATTAAAACTATTGAGTACAAATGGGTAGTTATTATAAACAGAGGATGGGAGTTCTTAAACCTGGTGGCTATATCAATAACAGCAAGGGCATACCTGTGTTTCTTTCTTTGAATTTGTCGTGGGGGAGATATAACAGATCTATTTGATGCATGTCATTTGGTCTAGAGTTTTCATATTTTGGTCTTATTATTTTCTTTGGGGTGGAAGAGAGATTTGCCATACAGCTTGCTTCGATAACCATTGTTTAACTGTGTTTGCTGACTATCCTCCTATCCTGTCCCATAACCCGAAGGTCGTAGGGGCACCACAGATGATCGTTTAACCAGCATACTCCATCTTTCTCTGTCCTCAGCAGCCCTCATGGCTTCGCTCATATATATATATATATCATATTATGGCTTTGTAGGCTATGAGCCTTTTTCGCCTGCTCTAGGTCACTTGCGGGGGTTTCAATGTACTTTTACCCCCGCACCACAAATATGGATGCGCGCACTTATTTACTATCAATCAATTTCTAAGTCTGTTTTGTACATTTCAGATTTCCAAACTTTATCAATGCTATTTTTAAATGAGTTCACCGTTCCTGCTGTCACAACAAACTGTGGTAAATTATTCCATGCATTTATTATTCTATTAGTAAAGAAACGGTTATATTTAGAGGAGTTAACATTTTGTTTATTTAATTTTAATGAGTGTCCTCTTGTGTTAGTCAAAACACTTTTATGAAACAAAGTTTTAGTAGTGTTAACATCATATATTCCATGGACAATTTTGTATGTTTCTATCATGTCACCTCGTAATCTCCTGAATTCCAGACTTGGCAGTTTTATGGCTTCTAATCTATGTTCATAGCTTAATTTCTTCAAACCAACAATTTTCTTGGTAAATCGTTTCTGAACACCTTCTATTGCCGTATTATGCTTTTTTAGACATGTGCACCATACAGAATTTCCATACTCCAATACAGGTCTTACCAGTGACTTAAAAAGTGGGACCATAATATCTTTTTCTTTACACTGTATATTACCAATTAGCATACCACATAGCCTGTTCGCTTTCTTAACTGTCTGAGACACATGATCATCGAACGATAACTTAGGGTCAACAATCACTCCCAAGTCTTTTTCAGCTGAGGTTATATCTAATTTTTTATCTTCCATAAAATACTCGTACAGACTATTTTTATATCCTAAGTGCATAACTTTACATTTATCACTGTTAAATTTAATTTGCCATGTATTAGCCCATTCTGCTAGCATGTTTATGTTAGTTTGCATTTTTGCGGCATCAGAGTCATCATTTACAACTTGATAAATTTTTGTATCATCTGCAAATATTTTAACCAAACAATTTAGTACCTCAGGCATATCATTTATATAGTATATAAACAGTGTGGGTCGCTCAGTGTCAAACCAGTCCATTCTCGAATGTTGTCCTCCCACCTCTTTTTCGGGCTCCCCCTTCTTCTACCTCCTTGCACTGTGCCTTGCAGAATGGTCTTTGCAAGGCCTGATGATCTGGTGACGTGGCCATACCATCGGAGTTTCCGTTTCTTCACCACTGTGAGCAGGTCATCGTGTTGTCCAATGGCTTGTGTGATGGTCTGTCGGACTTCGTCGTTGGTGATGTGTTGGGTATAGGAAATGCACAGAAGTCTTCTGTAGCACCTCATCTCCATGCTTTGTATTCTTCGTTGGAGATCTGCTGTGAGGGTCCACGCTTCGCAAGCATATAGGAAGATGGAGATGACCAGAGAGCGCAGCAGTCTTACTTTGGAATGTAGACTGATGGTTCTGTCTTTCCAAATGGGCTTCAACCTTGTCAGGGCAGCAGTTGTTTGTGCGATCCTGGAGAGGACTTCCTGTCGAGACCCATTGTCTGACACAATGGCTCCTAAATATTTGAAGCTTTGCACTGTGTTGAGGGATTGGCCTTGTACTTTGATGTCCGTGTTGATGCCATTGGAGTTGTTGGTCATCATTTTGGTCTTCTCTGCACTTATTTCCATTCCATAAGCTCTGGAGGTGGTGTCAAGCCTCTGTACAAGCTGTTCAAGTTCTTGTTCCTCTCCAGCCAATCCATCAATATCATCCGCAAAACAAAGATTGGAGATTGCTCTGCCCCCTATGCTGACTGTGCCTTCGTGATCTGCAAGAGCATCTGACATGATGCGCTCTAGGAAGATGTTGAAGAGTGTTGGAGAGAGTAGGCATCCTTGACGCACACCGATTGTTGTTCTGAACCAGTTCCCGATGACGCTGTTATGGAGGACTGCACTGGTAGCCTTGTCATACAGACTTTTGATGACTTCTATAATTTTAGGGCTGATGTTGTACACTTTCATGGTTGCCCATAGAGCTGCATGCCAGACTCGGTCAAATGCCTTCTCGAAGTCTATGAACACATGATATAGATGTTGTTGGTGCTGTAGGTATTTCTCACAGATTATTCTGAGGTTGAAAATCTGTTCAGTGGTACTTCGCCCTGCCATGAATCCTGCTTGTTCTTCAGCTATGATTTTTTCAGCTTGTGGTTTCAACCTGTTGAGTATTATTTTCAGGAGGACCTTGCTGGGATGGCTAATGAGGCTGATGGTGCGGTAATTTTCACACTCCTGAATGTTACCTTTTTTGGGAAGAGTGATGACAATCCAGTCTTTTCTACTAGTTTATTAACTGCGTCATCCCTTTCCAATATCTGGACTGAGAATAATATAATCTAAACAAACATGAAGCCATATTTTGTTTAGATTTATACTTTTAACCAGGTAATAAACTACTGTTAGTCTAAATACAATTAAAATTAATTCTCCAGTCTCTGACATTGTAGGTGCAATGTTCGGTGTGTAGTAATCAGATAACGCAGGCTGTTTTAATGGAGGTAGTGTTGTGCCAGTAAATAAATAATATTGGTGCAGAGCTTCATCATCGTCTTCAAATGTTTTATCAGCATGACCTTCTTTAATTCTTTTATTAACAAAATCAAGCTACATTAGTATTTCTTTGTAGTCGGCCTGATCTTGTAATTTTTCCATTGCTAAGTTATGCTGTTTTGATTCTTCTTTATTGTCTAGTTTTGAAAACAAATAATTTGATCCTGAAAAGGCTAAGGCGTTGACAGCAGCAGGGCCGAGCACCATTGTAGCCCCAGTCATTTTAGAATTTAGTTCTTATTTTTGTTTGTATTTAAACTGAATTGTGATGACTTCTTAACCAAGAAGCTATTAATGTCACAGCTACAGGTGTTGACAACTATGCAGAGAAAAGAGACAGACTGATTGCATTAGTAGCTTCCGGCAAGTCAAAGTATTATATTGGTGTTGACTTAACAGCTGAACAAATATAAAGACTGAGGCCCGAGGAAATATTTATATTACATAATAAATGTGATACAGTTCTAGGTGCTTTAATGGTTAAAAGTCTGAGGCGTTCGATTGTGAAGTTATATACCAAACCTGTGACGGCCTTTGTTACTTTAGATTGTGAAAATGATTTAGTTGATGATTTGATTCAAGATCCTGCTATTGTAAATGGGATTAGAGAGGTATCAAGAAATCTATATTATAAGTTTAGAAGCTTGTTGGCATCATTTTCAGCGGGGGCTAATTACTTTTCAGCACATAAATTTCTCTGCTATTAAAAATGAACTCTTCCAATCCAGAGATACTGCAGGAGATGGGGATGAAGAATTTGGAGAACCAACAGAACACAGTGACAGTGACTAAACAAAAGAGTCCTGGAAGAATTGCAGTGGGAAAGAAGTTAGCAGAATTTAACAAGTTACAAAGGTGGAACAAACAAACAAAAACAAACATATTAACAAATAAGGAATCAGCACAAGAAGAAACAATAACGCAAAAAACATTAAGAAAGAAAGAAGAACCAATACAAACAGTACAATCTTCAAATAAGAATGTGTATTATTTATGTCTAGCCAGTGCAGTAGGTGCAAGTGGGTACATGATATATAAATACCGCCAAGGAAAAAAGAAACAGAAACCCACAAAACCAGTTGTAGAGAAACAAATTGAATCATCTCCATCATTGAAGCCATCATTGGATTCGTTTTCAATGCAGTAATATTTTATTTTATTTTTTTTAAGATATAAAAAATGAGTGTATCATATGAACAAACAATTGTAAATCTTGGATACCATAGTGCTGTCTTAGTTGGCCTAAATACAGCTTAGGCTATGATGGCAAAATCTCTTTTAAAAATTAAACCTATTGATTTGGGAAAGATGGATCTTTCAGATGTTGGTAAACTGATTGGTATCTTTTTATTATTCTTATTTACTTGGGACTATCTTGTTAAACAAAAGATCATTCCCTCGGGAATTAATGTGTAATGTTACAACCATAATGCAGTATGTTGTGCTTTTTTTTAATAAAAAGAAGGGTTGTGAGAGAGCATTTGAGTTGTAATTTTTTTGTTGTTTAAAAGGGTATATTTTATTTACATTCCAACCACCCCCAGCCTCCAACCACAGGCACAAGGATCATGTATATTTAACAGCAGGTGAAGGATTTACAGAGTGCTTTTGGAGTGCTTTTGAAGCGCTCTTAAAACAGTATATATTTTAATGAAAAGGTATATTTTAAAAGGTGCAGAACACTCTTTTCCCCTACGACCTTCGAGTTACTGGATAGGATAGGATAGGATGTTGATGTTTGCTGAATAAAGTTGGAAAACTTTACAACGGCTACTTCTGCCTTTTTTTTTTTCTTTTTTTTAGAGAATCGACCATAGGTGTGTAAAAGAAACACGGGGGATGCTGTCGTAGAGGGTTTTTACCACTTGGATCTGATGATGATGATGATGATGATGATGATGATGATGATGATGATGATGATGATGATGATGATGATGATGAGGATGATGATGATAATGATTTTATTATCAACGCACTTGTCTCCATCCTTTCTTGGCCTCTATATTTCGAACATCAGCTAAATTTAACAGCAATTGTTTGTACTATTGCATAATGATATTGTATGTACTTTTTCCGTGGCAACTGGAACACGTATGAATGACTTGCCGTGTAGTTGTAATTAGTGTCCCACTCCGGAAATAAATGAATCGTTGATGACTTTCTGAATTGTGTATGATAGTCGGCGTTTGCTTACTTTGATGACGTTGACCTTTCTTCTTTTTAGTGTTAGGCACATAAGTGGCCCTAGGAACGGTGATACCATGGCTGTGGGCGAATACCGAGTCACTTATGAATTCTATCATGAAGACGACTCAGAAACAGATCACTTCACAGTTCGCGTCAAAGGTAAGTTAAAAAAGAGTCTGCTGATGCCATATTTTATTTTAAACTTTTATACTAACATAGATGTAGGTATTACAACTGAGGTTATTTGTGCGACGATTGTACCTTTGTTTTAAAATTTATTATTATTATTATTATTATTATTATTATTATTATTATTATTATTATTATTATTATTATTACTATTATTATTATTATTATTATTATTATTTGTTTATTTTTTGGTAATACCCCGCCCACTCGTCACCCATGCAGCAAATGCAAATGAACTGTCCTCAAAGGCCGTTACCTGCTAAATAATATTGCCAAGCATGCAGTTCCTTTTTGTAAAATCAGTTCTTAATTAACAAAAGATTACTGTTTTGACGTCACGAATTGGAAACATGGGCCAGTTGAGTAAAATTCTGGTCTCTTTCAAACTAAAAGTATGGAAATAGGTCTGTCAGGCTGTTGGGGAAACCTCAGCGATTCTGTCGCTGAGTGTTTTCGCTTTTTCAGTCTTTCTGTTGCTATGATGCTGATGATGATGATGATTGTGATGATGATGATGATGATGATGATGATGATGATGATGATGATCATGATGATGATGATGATGATGATGATGATGATGAATATTAATCACTTTATTGTCCTCATCATTTACACAAGGATATTCATTTTGCGACAAGCATCAGAAATATACAATAAAATATAACATAATTTTAAAATGCCAATTATTATTTCCAGAAGCTGTTTCCATGACCCTCAAATTATTTTATGAAATTTATCCACATTTATTCTGAATTGGTTTTATTACAGCTTCGTAATGCGTAAGGTCACGAGCATCGCTATCCGATTCATAGGTTTGGAAGCCGCATTCGATCCCTAGCGCACTGACAAGAAAATTAGGTGGACAGAATAAGTCAGGCACAGGACAACACCACACAATAAAAACAGCGAAGAATAAAGCTATAGAAACAATTAATTCTGTTGTTCTGCGGATGCCACAATCACCTGCCACGATCGTATCATGAGCTGTGACAAAGACTGAGGATCTTGGAGTGGCAGAGACTACTAACTGGTCTAAAGACTTTTTGTTGTTTTTGTAGTGCTTGTGCAGAATATTATTTTGAACAAAGTAGGAAATTGATGCTGATCCTATTGTTTGAATTTGACCTGACTTTGTTAGATCAAACAAGGGAACTATTATCTTGCCTCTGCAACCGAGCAAATTCCGATGGTGACACATACAAATCTTGCGTGACCGAACTCTAAGATTTCTTTGGGATACCTTGTCTCTTGTCTTGAGCATGGGTAGTAGCACAACAAGTATGACCTTGATCTTGGATGGATGTGGTCGCACCAGAAAAAGAGTCAAATATATCTACCAAATCAGCCACTGGTTGATCAATGACACAACAAAAAAAATGTGGTGTCAACAGACACTTTCGGCCAACGGAAATTCCTCAACGTTTCCACCAAATGACCAACATTTACACTTTGCCAGTGTACTGGTCGTGCGAAACCAGTTTCTTACAAACGCCACATATTGTAGCACCTGTGTCCCTGAGCACACTTGCTTTCAGGCCATTTACGGTACCTGATACCAGCTTGAGATGACCACAGTTTCCATTACAAACAAAGCAAACGACTTCAGTGACTAAAGCTGACTGCACCTGAGTGTCATCTGTAAGATCTTGGTATCCCTGACAATCACTTTCAGTATCTTGAGGTTCTGGATACGTTTGGGCAACAGAAGCATTGCCAATAGCAAAAAGACACCATGAAGATATGTGACCTACACCTCCGCAACAATAGCAAACTGTGACCTGTCTGTTCTGTCCCTTGTTAAGAGGAGGTCTACCTGTGAAATGAGTACCATGTCTCGAATAAGTATGGCCACGTCCACAGGCGGCAAGATTGTTTTGAGCGCCTTGTTGAGTATGCATGTTTTGATGTGCAAAACGCGTCCCTTATTTGGAATAGAACTTGCGGATTGGTGGTTCCCACGTGGAGAGTCACGAAATCCCGATCCACGGAAATTATTCCATCTCTGACCCGTCCCATGAAATTGATTCTTAGTTGGCACATTCTGAGATTACGACGTGGACGTAAAAATGGAATCATCTGACTTCCGTGCCAGTTTCTTTTCCAGATGAGCCATGTGAAATGCTTCAGCACTGTCAATCAAAGCCGGAAATTCCTTTCTTTCAAAAACACAGCAAGATCTCTCAAAACAGAAGCAACAAACCGCTCTCACAAAATATAATTCCATAGACCTTCAAAAGTCTTTTACAATCCGATAGATGGATCCACCTTTCCAACAAGTGAGAAAATTGCTTTGAACAAGTTAAAAAAAAACTTTCTCCCACTTCAGGCCGAACCGATTTGAATTTTTTTTTGAATCCATCTGTTGTGCACTGAAATTTCTTTAAAAGTTCTTGCTGAAGATCATCATACGAAACTGCACCAGCTGCAGACAAGGAATGATAAACGGCTAAAGCCGGGCCTTGTAGCAATGCAGTTCAGTAGACAACCCATTTATTGCTATCATAATTGAGAGCTCTCGCATGTGCCTCAAAACGATACAAAAACGAATCAATGTAATCTCTATCTTCTTTGAAAACAGGTAGTTGGGGTAATTTTAGAAATGATGGGTTAGACATTCGGGTTCTGGGAACAGTTTGTCCACTTTGGCAATTCAACCTGTTTCAATTGAAGTTCAATTTCTTTTACTTTAGCTTAAGGCTTTTTCTGTCAAGTTCCAACTGATGATCTAATTTCTTCTGCTCTCGTTCATGTGCCAGTCTCTTTTTCTCTATTCCAGTTCTAATCTTTTTTTTTAATGGACATGATTCTGAAAGCGACATGGAAACTAGACGTACAGCCAAAAGATATGGGCTATTCAAAACATGGCCACGCTTCTGGATAGTTGGGATGACCAATGAAAATAAAAACATTTCCTCACTTGTCGTGGAAAAGTGGTTTGAGGGAATGTACAGACAGATCAAAAACATTAAAGGACTGAGAGATGGAAGTTTCCTAGTGGACTGTCCCACGAAAGGACATCTGAACAACTACAAGATATAGATGGCTGCAAGCTGGAGCTAGGTAGCAGATTGTTTGATATAAATGTGAGTTGTCACCACACACTCAACTCATCCAAAGGAGTTGTGCGGTCATCTCAGTTTGATGGTCTGACAGAGGCAGAAATAAAAGATGGCTTGGCTAAGCAGGGTGTTACCAAGGCACATAGAGCCATGAGAAAAGACAAAGACGGAACGTCCCCACAAATACTCTGTTTTTGTCCTTTTGCACACCTGACGTGCCTAAAAGAGTGATTGCTATGAAAGCATCCCTGTTTCCATGTGTGTACCTTCGCCACTGCGATGTTTTAAATGCCAAAGGTATGGTCACTGTAGCACGTTATGTAAAAACACACCAATCTGTTTCAAGTGCGGGGGAGATTTCCATAGCGATCAGTGCAATGATGCTCCGAGGTGCTCAAATTGCAAGGGAGATCATTATGCATCGTCAAAGTCTTGCCCTGCTTATATCAGGGAAGCCGAGATTCAGAAAATCTGAACACGCGAAAGATGCTCATTTCCAGAAGCGAGAAAACGGTATGAGACTCACTCTCAACCCGTGTGATACGAACAAACCGAGTTTTGCTGGAGAAACACTTTCACAAACATGCTCAAACCTATCTCATCAATGATCTCTGTTTCTAGGATCACTTCTGAATTCTCTGAATAGAAAAACGTCTGTTTGATTGTGAAAATAAAGAAAAAATTAATATTGCCTTGTCAGGCCTACTTCCTCCCTCTGGTGTTTAAAGTAGGTGACTAGTCCTTCATGCAAGGAGTGATAGGGTAGATAGGGGTGGGTGATGCGTGTGCGAGCGTCCTTTCTCCCACTAAACTAAACTAAGCAACACAACTAGCGAAATAAGGTAGAAAAATACAGATATAACATTTATTTAATAAAACATGTAATTAAAAAAACCAATTAAGAAACAAAAGAATGAAACCAAACGAAAAATTAAAAAAACAAAATTAAAACATAAAACGGTTTTTTTAGGACATATGCAATCAACACATTTGTATAATCATGAATCGAGACAAAATCACTCTCTCACCTGGTCGTTTCTAATTTAAACACACACAAAATATTATATACACAATGGTAATTTAAATAACAATATAAAACCCCCCTTTTGTTACCCCAAGTTCAGTCATATATACACGAGCTAGGCGCACAGTCGTAGATGATGAAGTCCGACTGTGTACTTCTCTCTTAATTTCCCTAACTAAGGTTTGTACACACACACAGTTCAAAATCCAATGTAGAATTCGGAGTTGTCCATGTAGGATTTCACATACTATTATCTAGGGTCACTGAATAATAAGTCTTCATTTGTCCTTGTGTCCAAAATGCGAATTTATTTCTAAACTAATGTGATGCTGGCTCTTCCTATGCTAACGGTCTGCTTGCCAGACGGCCCCTTTGTTCCGTTGATCTCTCTCCTCTTCCTCCACTGCCTCACTCCACCACCTCAGATGACTTCTGCAACGGTCCTGCCCTCTCACCACAGTAACCCCCCTCTTCCACGGATGACCGAGGAACGACCACTACAGCCCCCACCGCCGTAGAGACGACTACAACGAGTCGGATAACATCAACACGTCCGTTGACGACACGTCCGACGATAACGCCGACGATAGGTCCACAATAATAATAAGTCCAACCTGAAATCAATAATGGTACAGACTACTATTCTGGCATAACTTTTATTTCTCTATCTATTACTCTTAACTACCCTGGTCTGCTCGCCTCCTGAAGAAAATTACATTTAAAAAAAAAAATCAGTTTATAGTCCCCTCTCTTCCCGATAAGGATTTTCAGAGAGGAGACTTTACATGGTTATAATTTCTCTAATACATGTATTCACAATTTTCTTTCCATTTCGTTACGTTCATCCGATTTATACAAAATACAATCATTACACAGATTCCACATATTTCACATACAATTGTTCCGTTTTTACCATGCATATACAATTTCTTCTTCACCTCTCTCTGCTGACTCTGGCTGACTGCCTCCGTTCATCATTTTATTATTTACAACAAAAAATATACGTTCTAACATAGAAACATTTCATAAATACAACATCATAATAATTAACATATTTTTATAAATGTTTAAAGACGTACAATTTCACGTGATACATTCTCATTCACACGTTTTTACTACCAGCCCTCCCTAAATAGTTTCCCCCCCATTCTCTCTTTGACGAACGCTAGAGACAAGGTTCCAGAGGTCAAATCTCACTTACCGACTTATGATAAGAGATTTCTCTTTGACGACATCACATGGAACACGTCCGATGACGCTCCATAAATGGGTGACAGCTACTTAGCTCTCGATAAACCCACTAGCCTCCCGGGTGTCTTCACTTCGACCACAATCCGGTTACCAGCTTAATGTCTCCTCCTTGGCTTTTGTTCCCTGCACCCCTCTAACGATCCGCTTGTCCCCAAGTCTTGACAACGAATGACTTATTCCAGCAACTTACTGCATTTGTGCAACCAAATTGAGCTCAATGATTGGCTGGCAGAATCGGCACAAACATGCCCTGGCATCTAGCACGTGCTAAATTGTATAATCTATTAGCCAATTTCTTGACCCACACTCGACAATAACATCATGTTATTGTACAGTTTAGTGAAAAACAACGCTGCCCTTTCTGTACTCTCACAGCTTGGCTTGACCATTGTACTGTCCGTTGAAGGAAATGCCACCCCTTGCGCCTCTCCCACAGTTTAGCCATGACATGCCTCTCAAGCGGGCCGACTACCACTAAGACAATGCCACCTCCTCAGGTGAACGCGCCGGCGGCTGCCTCTAAAGCCATTACCACACCTCTACACCCTCCAGGACGAGGGAGGACATCTGGTTCCCGACTTCCCTTCTCCTCGCCCCATCGAAGCGAACACCTTCGAGTGGGGCCACACAACGGTTAACGAACTCGAAGTCCTCTTCAAGGACTGAAAATAATCCAGGACCGCTGTCTTCTAAAAAAGACATTACTTAGAAGCGTTTCACCTCCCTGGAGGTAGAATCAGTTGACATGGAGGAGTCACCTCAACAGGGGTCAGGACCTCCATCTCAAGGTAAAAAATAGTGTGTTATCATTAAGGAGAAACTTAAGAGTAGAAATTTACTTGAAATAAAACATACTATTTTATTTCATCCTATCATGACCTTTTGAATACAATGGAACATTGGAGGCCTTAAAGCCAAACACGAACAGTTGCTCCTGCTTACCAAAAACAGACCAAGTGTATTTAGTCTACAGGAAACTGAGTCTGGATACAATACTTCAATTGTTTGGATACTCTTGCTTGCAATCCAATGTTTCTCGTTGGAACGCTTTATGTGTTCGGTCAGACATTTTATTTAACCCAGTTACATTGACCTCACCCCTAGAGGCGATTGCTGTTCAAATATCTGTTAAAAAAACTGTAACAGTGTGCTCCTTATATTTATCCCCTTCAAAAACCAAAGCTGTCTTATTAAACCTAATACCAACTCCAATCCCCCTTTGTGATATTTGGAGATCTGAACGGTCATTCCCTCAGATGGGGAAGTGACCATCAGAATCCCCATGCAAAATTTTGAAAAATGTTGTCGATGACCTCAAGCTCTATATTTTACATTCAAATTCTCCTACGTATTGTAGCCATTTAGGTACATTTTTTAATTTAGACCTGGCAATCTCTTTTTAGACCTGGATTGTAAACCTCATTCGGATATCAGTGGGAGTGACCATTTTCCTTTTTTCTAAAGTTTCTAGAAGATCAATCTGAGCGGCGGTGCTGGAATTTCAATAAAACAGATTGGGACAAATTTGGACACTCCGCAGATTGTCGAATTACCAATAACATTCTAAATTCCGAAGGTCCAGTTTGGAGTTTTCTAATATCCTAATAGAATATGCTTCCGAAAATATACATTAAAAGCAGTGCTCCTGGTTTTATGGAGAATGCAAGACTCTTCATCACCAAAGGAAACAAGCACTCACTTAAGCTTTGCCTTTTGTGTATTCCTGTTATTATATTTGTTATGTATTTGTCAGATACTGAATAAACCATTGTTTAAACCAAAGGAAACAAGCCCAACGAAGTTTCTTTCAAAATTCTACTGTTGAAAATATGTTTAATCACAAGAAGCTGTGAGTCAAATCTGTGTATCTCTTTAAACAAAAACGGCGTCAATCCCGGAAAACTTTCTGTTCCAAACTTCATACCAAAACCTCTTCCAAAACAGTCTGAAAAATAATAAGAAGAATTAAACTGGAAAGACCATGATCTGAACAAACATGGACAGATTATTACTGACAAAAAGCAGGTAACTGATTTGTTGGCGTCTACCATCCATCACAATTCGTCGTCTGTTCATTATTCCCACAAATTCCAAAATATCAAAGGGGACAGGATTGTACATCTATAGTTTGGTAATACCCCGAGCTAGAGTTTCACATAACACGGGTTCAAGTCTGTTACTAGTTCTTATTATACGAGAACCCTGCTTTTTTTAATCCTATAATTGTGAACCATATAACCTTCCCTTTTCTATGGAAGAATTGATAGTATTTCTGCTTGCGGCACTGATGATATTCATTATCAGTTACTTTCGCACCTGCCCAAAGGTTCCCTCAAAATTCTCTTGGCAGTGTTTAATGATATCTGGTCTTCTGGTTCCTTTCCCCCATCTTGGCGGGAAGCAGTTACTGTTTCAATCCCTAAACCTGGTAAGGATCATTGTGATCCAAACAACTACAGGCCCATTGCCCTTATAAGCTGTTTGTGCAAAACTATGGAAAGAGTGATATTTGAGCGTTTGATGTGGCAGTTAGAATATATAAACGCTCTTGATCTCTCTCAATGTAGTTTCCGCAAAAACAGGAGCACTTCAAATCATCGCGTTTGTTTTGAGTCGTTCATCAGAAATGCGTTGGTTAACAGTGGCCATTTTGTTTCAGTGTTGTTTGATCTAGAAAAGGCGCATGACAAGACTTGGAAGTTCGGGATTCTAAAAGATTTAGAACTCCTGGGCTTCTGTGGAAACTTACCCATTTTTATAGAAAATGTTTTACCCGATTGAATATTTCAGATCCGACTTAGCTCCACTTTATCACATCCTTTTAAGCAGGAGATGGGTGTCCCTCGGGGTAGCATTCTTTCTCCTCTTTTGTTTAACATTAAGATCAATATAGTTAAAAACGTTAAATCTGGCCTATATAAATTCTTGTTTGTTGATTTCTCTATCTCCGCTAAGGGTAAAACCGTGGCAGGGTGGTGGTGGTGGGGGGGGGGAGAGTAAACTTCAGCTTTGTATAGATAAAATTCAGGGGTGCCGGTGGATAGGAGAAGAAAACGGCTTCAAATTTTCGCTTTCTAAAACCGAATGCATTCATTTTCATCACAAACAGAACCAGGTTTTTGAAGCCTTCTCTCCATGTTTATGGCCAACCCATCAAAATTTTTAAACAAGTGAAATGTGTGGGTTTTATTTTTGACAGCAAATTTACTTTTCTGCCGCATGTTAAATACCTAAGGAAAAGCTTCCACAAAAGTCTTCATGTTTTGAAAGTTATCGGCCACACGGACTTGGAAGCAGACAAGCAAACTCTGCTTCTCCTATATCGTTCTTTCGTAAGCTCTGAATTGGATTATGGTAGCAACGTATATGTTTCCGCTAGGAAAGCCTATTTGAAAACCTTGGATCCAATCCATCATCAAGGTCTTCTGATCTGTCTGGGGGCGTTTCGCACTTCATCGAAGGAAAGTCTCTATGCAGAGGCTGGCAAACCTCCGTTGGAGATCCGTAGGCTTCAGCTCGCCATGAACTATATTCTCAAATTTAAAGCCAACCCAGAAAATCCCGCTTATGATTGCGTTCTACATGTAAGCATGTTATTACGCTTAAATACTCGAACAAACAGACAGAAGTTCCTCCTTCTGGTATCAGAATACGTCCTCACTGTGACACTTCAGGCATAGATATTGACTCTGTCTCAAGATTGCTTTCTTCCTGGATTTAACCATTTCTTCTTGTGTACCAGAGGTTTTTTCTCGAATTTAAAAGTGCAATATGCTGACTCTTTATTTTACATTTTGTCTTATTTGCGTGTTATTTGTCTAATTGTGTTGTATTGGTATGATGTTAAATTGGTATCGTTCTGTGTATTTATTTTCTTGCCACATTTATTTTTGTGATTGTAAATTCGTTAGTGTTTGTCAGTCCAGTTGCTGAATATATTGTAAATGTAGCTGTAGTGTTATACAATGCCGTTCATGCTACGAATGCTTGTGTATCCCATCCCCCCCCCCCCCTCAAACCCCCTCTTTTGGCTATACAGCCCCCAGGGCTATGAGCCTCTTGTCAATTTTGTATTATTTAAACTCTGTTATGTAAAAATAAAAGGACTGTCAAAGCCCTCCCTTACGGTCCTTCGTTTCTCTTGCCATAAAGGGGAACTCTGAGCAGTGTATGCAACCATACGTGAACAACGGATGAATAGATAGAGACAAGTATTACGTTGGCAAAATAAAACAACAAATTTATTCACATGAACATAACATGGAGTCGTAATTGAATAACTAAAATTTATAAAGGTGATAAAATCAAATGACAGAATGAAATGTTCTTTGTTTTAAATAAATTAAATGGTTCTACACAGTATTCTCGTTCAGTCTCTTTGTTTTCCTTTTCTACTGTTCACTCATTGTTCGCACACAACCTATGCACTGTTTACAAATTTGTTGCTACTACTGTTATAACGATTTCAGTTTACAAGTCCCGTTTTACAAATACATATCACACTCCTGCGATCAAACCTTTGCAATACGAAATTGCATAATAACAAAAACGTCCCGAAGACACTAGAGCATGAACTCGCTCAACGCAGGAGTGAAATGTATATATGTCCCGGGAACACAGTAGGCAAATAAACTAAAAATTGTCAATGCACTAGATGTAATCGATAAGTGCATACACCTCGAATGTCACTGGGACTGTAGCTGCTACGATTAGATGCATCCGCCGTGGTCATCCAATATTTCAAAGTCTGTGGTGAAGAAGCGAAGGCAAAAAGTTCACTGGCAGAAAGTCTATTATAATACAATCGGTGAAAAGTGATGGTAAACCCAAAAACAAAGTCGAAGTTAAAGTTGAAGTTGAAGGTAAAATCGAAGTTGAAGATGAAACCAAAGGCAAAAAGCGAAAGGTACACTGCAACATAACCCATACAAAAATCTTCTAAGAATTTGAGTAACAATTTATACATGCTTCCTGATGCAATTGAAAACTCAACCATTTTCCTTAATAATAATAATCGCTAACTCTTGTATTGTAACAATCACAAATGTAAATCTAACGCATGTATGAATGAATGACTGCAACCTTGAATGTGTTGTATGCTTGGAAGAATAATGATTGTAATAAATATGGTATCACTTATACGAATATAATACTTCCCCATAATATTTTAGCCCCACAACATAATGATAACCAACAATGACACGACAAAATACGGACCACAGAAATAAATGACAACAAAGAGACACCCGACTAGCCAGTGAAAACACCCAAGTCCACACTTACTCAACTACCCGTGGATACGGTGATGCGGCTAAGGTCGGATACGTCTCTTCATCCGCAGCATTCCTTTTGGTACAGGTAGGTCAACGGTCAGGTCTACTAGTCGTCTCGATCTTCATTGACTAAAACAAACAGTCGAACTTGCACCAGTTTCAAGGTCGAACTCTTTCTCCCTCATCGTTCTCAAACGACTTCTGGTGAAAACTCAAGTTCTTGTCGTAGGGCACCGCTACGTGAGGATATCACGTACGTATTTCCTTAAGCGTACAGTTGACGGATAAAGGATTAGCAGGGACGAAAAACGATTCAACACACTGCTCCTAGATTCACTGTTCCTGAGACCTCCATGTAACGACCAAAATACCTGTCTTCTTTCCCTTTCGTCATTTCCTCTTTTCTACCACAATAAGTTACGTCACACTTTTCATTTACTTTTGTCCCGGCTTATTCAAAGGCACACAAAACGATGATTCATAGGCACTTGCGAGAAGACCACCTATCTACAACACAACAATATAAAGTTCAAACTGAGTGTGGGTCGTGACATACCCCCCCCTCAAGACAAAACCTTGGTTTTGTTCAAACTCAAAGTTCACGACTTACACGTTTCTGCTCAAAAAGTCTGCAGTGACGTTTTCCTTTCCAGGAATACTTTCAATAACCAGTGGAAACGACTGCATCAACAGCGCCCATCTCATCAACCTGCTGCTGGTAGTTTTCGATTTCTGAAGGTATTTCAGCGGTTGGTGATCAGTTTGTACGATGACTGTTCGATCGTACACATATTGCTGAAATCGTTGAAGTCCCCAAATCAACGCTAAACATTCCTTCTCAATCGTTGAGTAGTTCTTTTCTGCGGCAACTAACTTCCGGCTGACACAAGCCACTGGTTGGAGTCCGTGACCCTGATCTTGGCATAGTACTGCTCCAATACCTGTGTCTGACGCGTCTGTTTGCAAAACAAACGGTTTTTCGCCATCTGGCAGACAACATACAGGACTAGAGCACAGCCTTTCTTTCAAAGTGTTGAAAGCTCTTTCGCATGCTTCCGTCCATGCGACTGGTCCTGTTTTTCCTCCCTTCGTCAGATCGGATAGAGGTGCGGCTATGGCTGCAAAGTTTGGTACAAACCTCCTGTAGTAGCTCGCTAACCCCAAAAACGACCTCACTTGTTTCTTTGTAGTTGGTTGTGACGTTTCTCCGATGCGATCCATTTTCTGACGGTCTGGTTGAATCTTACCTCGCCCTACCATGTGTCCCAGATACTCCAAACTCTGAAATCCTAGGAAACATTTTGACGGTCTTGCAGCTAACTGCACTTCGCGGAGTCTCTGACACAACGCTCTTAGACATTCCAAATGCCTTTCTTTTGTTTGAGTAGCTATCATCAAATCATCCATGAAGTTGTCTATTTCAGGCATGTGAAGGGGTGCCAATAACTTCCGCATCATTCGGGAAAATATAGCTCCGGCAGTCTTCAATCCAAAAGGCATCACGCACCACTGGAACTGACCTTCAGGAGTGGTGAACGCTGTCTTTTCTTTGTCCTCTTTTTTCATTGGGATTTGCCAATACCCTTTTGACAAATCTATTTTGCTCAGGTATTTCGCTTTTGCGAGCTTCGCGAACAAAAAATCGATATCAGGTAGAGGCTCAGCGTCGAAGACGATGTTACGATTCATTTTGCGAAAATCAACGCAAAATCGTATTTGTCCATCTTTTTTTTTCACTAGCACAATCGGTGAGCTATACGGTGACGTTGCTCTCTCAATGACCCGTAATTTCATCATCGTTTCTACTTCATCCTTCACCACCTGCATTTGCGAATGAGGTAAAGGGTATTGTCTTGTACGGACTGGCTCTTCATTGATCATCTTTATCTCGCACGTATCCAAGGTGCATCGTAAAGGGAAATCAGTGAAAATGTCTGCATAGTCTGACACTATGTTTAGGATGTCCTCATGAATTTCTGGACATTCTGGGTCAACGTGTACATCTTTCGGACCCTCGGTCGCCACTAACGGACACGTTGGAATGTCGTTGCCCACTTGTTCTTCTTTCCATTGATCGTCTTCTGTCACTACTGTATCGACTGTCACTCTTTCTCTGCATTCTTTCAGCAGATTGACGTGGAAGAGTTTAGTTTTCCGTCCTACTGATATGCGATAATCGCATTCGCCAACTTTTTCTATGACTTCATAGGGTCCTTGCCAAGCCATTTGGAGTTTATTATGTTTAGTGGGTAGCAACAGCAACACTCTGTCGCCTGCTTTGAAGACCCTGGGTTTCGCTTTTCGGTCAAAGTAGTGTTTCTGGCGCTCTGCAACACCTTTCATATGTTCTTTTGCTATCTGGCACGTCTCTTCGATGCGATTGCGTAGATCGACTACGTATTCACTGCTTACTTTCACTTCTTCAGCAGCAATCTCCTTCGACCATAGCTCTCTCAACACGGCCATCGGTCCTCTGACTGTTTTTCCGTATAGTAGCTCAAACGGTGAAAATCCAGTAGCCTCTTGAGGTACCTCTCGGTAGGCGAAAAGAAGAGCTGGTATGTACCGGTCCCACATCCGTGGCTGTTCTGTAGTCAGTTTTCTCAGCATGGTCATCAGAGTGCCGTTAAACCGCTCAACCAGCCCGTTACACTGAGGGTGGTAGGGTGTGGTGGCTTTTCCATGGATGGCCAACAATCTGTTCATTTCATCCATGACTGCTGACATGAACTGCGTCCCCCCTGTCGGTTAGTATTTCACGAGGGATGCCTACCCTCGACCATATGGTCCACATAGCCTCTGCTACTTTTTCAGTGTCAATTCTTTTCAACGGAACTGCTTCTGGGTATCGTGTAGCGTAGTCGACAACTACCAAAATGTATTGGTTACCTTGTTCCGACTTTGGTGCAATCGGACCTACAATGTCGATAGCCACTCTTTGGAATGGTTCGTCCATCAAAGGCATCTTTTGTAAGGGTACCTTGCTGACTCGACCCCTTGGTGTCACTCTCTGGCATTCAATGCATGATGCACAGTACCTGCGAACGTCTGCGCACATACCTGGCCAGAAAAACGTATTCCATATACGTTCGCGAGTTCGTTTTCCTCCTAGGTGTCCTGCCATGGGAGGATCATGAGCTAGCCTCATGACTTCTTTTCGTAGTTTCTTGGGAACTACTAGCTGCGATGTCTCCACTCCTCGCAACTGATGCAACCTGTATAGTAACCCTTTCTTTCGCGTGAATTTTACTGTAGCATTTCCTGACTTCAGTTCGCTCTGGGCATCAGCCAACGCTCGAACTTTTTTAAGACTATCGTCTTCTTCTTGCAATGCAGCCAACTCTGTCGGTGTGACTTCCACTCCTAGAGTTTTCGATACCTGCAAAGGTACTGTCGCTCGTTTTTCACGTTCTATTTGTCCTCTTGTTTCGACTGCTGCTGCCACGGCACATTCACTACCATCAATGGTAACTGGGCTTCGGTAACCAGATGAAAATGTAATCCAGTTACCCAGAAGAATGTCAGGTCCCATGTGGTCAAGGACGAACAGTTCAACAGTCCCTGTCACAAAGCCTGATTCAAGTTTCACCCATGCTGTAGGGTACTTTCCTGTTTTTGTCTGGTCCGCTAAGTACACTTCAACACTCCTCCCTGTGTAATCTTCAGGTTTGACCCATTTTGAAGCAACTGCTCCCATCTCTGCTCCAGTATCACGCATGATGCGTACTGTATTCTCGTTGATCCGACCCTCACTCCACGGGTTATAGGGTTTAATAGATCGGACGTCTATTGGCGGAGTATAGATCGGTAGGGTGTCGGTCGCAATTGTAACCTGATTGACTGCATGCGTTTTCATGCATTGCCTGGCGAAGTGCCCCTTACCCCCACACTTATAGCACTCGTCTGAATTCCTCCTGTCTCTTTTATCTCTACCGCCAACTGGTCTCCTAATAGGTTCCCTCAATCTCGTTTGTGACTCGTTCGGTCTACGCTCGGGTTGACGGCTCGGTGTTCGTGGACTCGCTCTTTGGAAAACAGGTCCTCGGGATACGGCTCGTTTTACGTCCAAATGCAGTTGAGCATATTCGGCTGCTTGTGCGGCGTCTGTCGGCAATCGTTCACGCACGAACATCTCGAGCTCAGGATTCATTACTGAATATATCTGTTCAGCCAAAAACATGTCTAACACAGACTTCGCGTCATCGATGTCTTTGTCTGCCAAGGAAAACCATCTTTCTACAGATGTCTGCAACCGGATGAGAAATTGCGGAAAAGTTTCATTTTGTTCTTTCTTGGTCTCTCGGAACTGTCGGCGATACCATTCCGCATCGCGGCGAAAACGACGTAATAGCGCGTTGCGTACTTCTTCAAAATCTTGAGCCTGTTCGGGTGTCAGACGCAAATACGTATCGCGCGCTTCTCCTGACAATAGTGGAGACAACCTTGCTGCCCAGCAATCTCTATTCCATCCTTGTGATTCAGCTATGAGTTCAAAATGACGCAGATAAGCTTCGATGTCTTCTCTACCATCGAAAGGGTGAATTTTCAGTCGGTAACCATCATGATGTTCTCTACGAGTTGAACGGTCAGCGAAAACTTCGCGTTCTTCTCTGATCACCTCCATCTGCATTTTCATCCGTTCTTTCTCTGCCTCCATTCTGATTTCTAATGATCTTCGTTCTTCTTCTTTGTCTTCCTCGCGTCGGCGACGTTCTTCTTCTTTCTCTTCCTCTCGTCGGCGACGTTCTTCTTCCATTTTCCTCTCCATCAGACGTCTGTCTTCTTCTTTTTCCTCTTCTCGTCGGCGACGTTCTTCTTCTTTTTCTTCTTCGCGTCGGCGACGTTCTTCTTCTTTTTCCTCTTCGCGTCGGCGACGTTCTTCTTCTTTTTCCTTTCGCTCTTCTTCCATTTTCCTCTCCATTAGACGTCTGTCTTCTTCTATTTTTCTTTCCATTAGCCGTCTGTCTTCTTCGCGCTCTCTTCGCTCTTCTTCTATTTTTCTTTCCATTAGCCGTCTGTCTTCTTCGCGCTCTCTTCGCTCTTCTTCTATTTTTCTTCGCTCTTCTTCCATTTTCCTCTCCACTAAACGTCTGTCTTCTTCTCGCTCTCTTCGTTCTTCTTCCTTTTGAATGCCATCCACGACAAATCTCGCTAGCGCCTCTTCTCGCAGGCCTAGGCTCATACCTAATTCTCTATACTTCACGGATACGTCAATCACTTCGGACGTCTCTTGGTTCCTTGACGGTTCTACGGCTACCGCCATGCGAGGGAAACCTAAGACAGACGTACTCAGAGTCTCTTCTCTCGTCAAACTGGACATGGTCGCTTCTCCCGATGCTCCCAGTACAATATCGGCTGAGTCGCTGCTAGGGGTGATCGATGTCCCTTCCCCACCAATCGTTTTCTTGGCTCCAGCACGTTTTGTACCTTTCCGGGTGGCGGACATTTTGCTAGCCGACCAACTTTTCTTGTATAATTGGTAAACAACAAATCTATTTACCAACTATATATCTCAGAGTTCAAATAACTCAACAGTTATACCACGGTTTGGCTCAAATGACACTAAGTTGTATTATAGTAAAGTGTGGGCTTGGTTGCTTACCTTATTACTGTCGGGTGCTCTAAGTGCGCCCACGCGATTCAAAACGCTCCAGCACCCGCCAACCACCCACGTCACTTACTCTGATTGTATGGTATAACACAACAATGTCAACGTAATTCTATCTCCTCCATTCATCCGTTCGATCCCACCGCTGCCACCAAATATGTCAAAGCCCTCCCTTACGGTCCTTCGTTTCTCTTGCCATAAAGGGGAACTCTGAGCAGTGTATGCAACCATACGTGAACAACGGATGAATAGATAGAGACAAGTATTACGTTGGCAAAATAAAACAACAAATTTATTCACATGAACATAACATGGAGTCGTAATTGAATAACTAAAATTTATAAAGGTGATAAAATCAAATGACAGAATGAAATGTTCTTTGTTTTAAATAAATTAAATGGTTCTACACAGTATTCTCGTTCAGTCTCTTTGTTTTCCTTTTCTACTGTTCACTCATTGTTCGCACACAACCTATGCACTGTTTACAAATTTGTTGCTACTACTGTTATAACGATTTCAGTTTACAAGTCCCGTTTTACAAATACATATCACACTCCTGCGATCAAACCTTTGCAATACGAAATTGCATAATAACAAAAACGTCCCGAAGACACTAGAGCATGAACTCGCTCAACGCAGGAGTGAAATGTATATATGTCCCGGGAACACAGTAGGCAAATAAACTAAAAATTGTCAATGCACTAGATGTAATCGATAAGTGCATACACCTCGAATGTCACTGGGACTGTAGCTGCTACGATTAGATGCATCCGCCGTGGTCATCCAATATTTCAAAGTCTGTGGTGAAGAAGCGAAGGCAAAAAGTTCACTGGCAGAAAGTCTATTATAATACAATCGGTGAAAAGTGATGGTAAACCCAAAAACAAAGTCGAAGTTAAAGTTGAAGTTGAAGGTAAAATCGAAGTTGAAGATGAAACCAAAGGCAAAAAGCGAAAGGTACACTGCAACATAACCCATACAAAAATCTTCTAAGAATTTGAGTAACAATTTATACATGCTTCCTGATGCAATTGAAAACTCAACCATTTTCCTTAATAATAATAATCGCTAACTCTTGTATTGTAACAATCACAAATGTAAATCTAACGCATGTATGAATGAATGACTGCAACCTTGAATGTGTTGTATGCTTGGAAGAATAATGATTGTAATAAATATGGTATCACTTATACGAATATAATACTTCCCCATAATATTTTAGCCCCACAACATAATGATAACCAACAATGACACGACAAAATACGGACCACAGAAATAAATGACAACAAAGAGACACCCGACTAGCCAGTGAAAACACCCAAGTCCACACTTACTCAACTACCCGTGGATACGGTGATGCGGCTAAGGTCGGATACGTCTCTTCATCCGCAGCATTCCTTTTGGTACAGGTAGGTCAACGGTCAGGTCTACTAGTCGTCTCGATCTTCATTGACTAAAACAAACAGTCGAACTTGCACCAGTTTCAAGGTCGAACTCTTTCTCCCTCATCGTTCTCAAACGACTTCTGGTGAAAACTCAAGTTCTTGTCGTAGGGCACCGCTACGTGAGGATATCACGTACGTATTTCCTTAAGCGTACAGTTGACGGATAAAGGATTAGCAGGGACGAAAAACGATTCAACACACTGCTCCTAGATTCACTGTTCCTGAGACCTCCATGTAACGACCAAAATACCTGTCTTCTTTCCCTTTCGTCATTTCCTCTTTTCTACCACAATAAGTTACGTCACACTTTTCATTTACTTTTGTCCCGGCTTATTCAAAGGCACACAAAACGATGATTCATAGGCACTTGCGAGAAGACCACCTATCTACAACACAACAATATAAAGTTCAAACTGAGTGTGGGTCGTGACAAGGACAAAGTTCCAAAGTTGTCCTAGACGAGTGAGTCAGTGCGAGATTCACCAATACATACAAAATTCAAAATAAATACGGTTACCCCTTTCATGGGAGGCCGTTGCTCATGGAGCTACCGAGCTTTCGGTGAAAAGGCAGCGCCGATAAAACGTAACTTTTTATTTTCAGTCAATTCTTGCCCGTCAGAGAATGCGACCGCTTCATTCTTGAATGGAATTCGTGATTGCATCAACTACTGCGATCCTAAGAGTGAAACGGTTGATGGCACGTACTGCACCCACCAATGCAAAAGCGGGTATAAATTACATGGATCGCCCACAGTCCGTTGCCAGAATGTACGATGGGACAACCGTTTTCCGGTGTGCCGAGGTAAATAACAAAATACACTTGATACAATTGGTATTTTCAACACATGAACACGAGAGGTGACCAGGGCAATTTTCATATTGTAAATCAATTCTAAATCATGGTTTTAAGTAAAGTACTTCTTCCAATGCTTTCGGCTGTCAAGACTTAAAATGAGCTTGTAAGATTTTTGGTTTTGCCTTTTTAAAATTTAAAATACGGTATTGCTTGCACGAATTTAGATTATTTTATTTATACTATAATAATCATTGTAATGAACAAAAGTAGCTCAAGTCGCTAAATAGCATGCACACAAAAATATTTGGAGGGCAGCTGCGGCGACACGTTTATTGCATGGCACGTTACAATGTACCTGTACAGTCCTAACTTATTGTAAGCACTGAACTGAGTAAACTTGTTATTAATGAAATTCTCCTATGATATTCAAGAGATCATGTTAACACATCCAAGCGCGTGTGTGCATGTGTGAGTATAGAAATTGGCTGTGGCGATCCCAAGAGTCAGTTCACTGTGAAAAACGGAACCTGGACCGACACTCAATCAACCTACAAAAGTATAGCAAATCTGCGATGCGATGAAGGATTTCAAGTTGGCGGGAGTTCATCTACGATTTGTCTGCACTCTGGACTCTGGCTAGATCAGGATTACGTCTGCAAAGGTAAGATAAGATAATATAAGATAAAATAAGATAACAATTGTGTTTAACAACGGTAAAAGAGTAAACACTGGATGTGTTTTTTACACCTTGCCCTTGGAGCTTGTAACAATAACAATTAGTATAACAAAATAACTTTATAACAATAACATCATAATGTAACAATATAATCATGATCTAATATATAATATAATATGTCTAAGATATAATCATTCAGGGTCATGTATCATGCAATAATAATAATAATAATAATAATAATAATAATAATAATAATAACAACAACAAAACCCTACAATTATATTTTCAAAACTATTCATGGCTGTAAGTAGGCCTATACGTATTTATGGATGTACGAGCTGACTACCTTTGTGCCCCTCATTGAAAGAACAATATATATTTGGAATTATAGGCATCTCTATCACTCCAAGTTTTAGCCAATCTTCCCTCCTCTAACTTCTCCCCCATCTCTCGTGAAATCTCTTACTGGAAGTGGGTAGGTGTAACTTCGTCTGAAGTCATATATGAGGCAATTGTGTAAACCATAAAAAAGACAAAAGGCTGAAGTATGTTTGTGGAAAGATAATATTATAGAATGCAATATAATAAAATATTGACACATAATAATTATGAAACGACTGTTTACGGTGACAAAGTGAGAATGGGTTCAATGGTGTTCAAAGTGTTTTTGCAACAGTGCCAGGAAAATCCCCGACCCGATCATGAGTCATAGGGGAAGTGCAAATAAATGTTTATTGACAGACCGGTCCAAAATACATTTATTAATGGTCCATTATTGCTCTCTCTGCTGATTGGTCGGCAGAGGGATACAAATGAGAATTCGCGCGCGTTCAGCACCGGTCACATCTTTGATATGATGATGATAATCATTATTGTCAGGGTGGCGACGTGGTGATCGTCCTTAACGCTGATGCAATAGGACGTTAAGCTTCGTTGTTCCTCAGCACCAGTCATGAGCAAGCAGTCGGTCTAGCTGTACAGAGAGGCTATCCTGTGTCTCTGTTGAGTGTAACCAAAGAATATGGGTATACTACAAAGAAGACTCATACCACGATTCTATGCGAAACGAGTGACGTCAGCGACACCAAGGCGACACCAAACGGCTGCGTGGCGGGTCAAGCGAGGTAAACAAACCACATAGCAACATGTAAATACAGACGATATTGCTGGACTGTATCGGCGTGTTTCTGATGAATCCCAAACATATTTGTCAACAAAACTACTGTGTAATGTGTAGGAAAATGACTCCCTGCAATAATGCTGGTATTTTTGCACATTTGTTTTTCGTCAACATTGTGATATAGAGCTTACAATTTACATGGAAGTAGTGAATGAAAACAGTTCAATTCTACTTTTTTTTAAATTCATACAAACATGAGGCCTTTTTATGATATTCAATTTTGTGCTGTTGGTGACTGAATCATAAAACAAAACTATTGCAGCATGCCAGAGTGCTAAATTGTATTCATAAATTAATATCCCCAATTGAATAGTGATTAGTGGGCTAAAGAGCGTTGGTTGTCAATTGAACAAAAGGGAACTTGTGAAAATTTAACACTGCTTTGCATAATTAAAGTTCGAAAAATTGAGGTGAATACTCTGCGTCTCCAGCGCCTCCTAATTTTATGACCATGTGAGGTGCAATGAAGCTGATGTCATCTGTGTTGTATTGCTCTGTACTGTCCAACGGTCCTGATAAGCTCTAAAGAAATAACTGGCCCTTAAGCAATGTACAAACAAACAGACTGTGGTGTGGACTATAAGACAACAGCAAGCGTTAAAGAAAAGAAAAAAAAGTAATCATACAAAAACAACAAAGAAAACCAAACCAAACAACAAACAATAACATATTTACAAATTGAACTGAATTTGACAATAATTATGATTATGCAAAGCAGTGTTAGAAGAAACGAGTGATAGATCTATCGCAGACCACTTATGATTTTCTCGATCTGGAATTCTTGTAATGGAGCTCGATAAGAACGCTGTCTCTTTGTTCAAATATACTTTATTCAAACAATGACCATGATTCTGTAACAACAAACGAAAGAACAATGTTGAACTGAATTGGAAATTTAGTAATGTGAAACCGACAATCGATGTACAACTCGTAACTCAGTTTAAACGTGAAAATATTAAAGGTGCTATGTATGGAAAGAAGCTTAATATGCATAAACAATGTTACGATTGAATTGGGTAATCTAATTGCATAAAGTAAAACTAGAACTTACAGATAAATGAGGTGAAGCGTAAATAAAGAGCGCAAATGCTTTCTTCAGCCATTTGGTAGAGTTTGTAAGAGTAACGTCCCTTGACTAGAACTGTCTGTTTGCACGAATAGATCGTAATCCGTTATCTCCCCCAAGTCTTTTGACATAGGTACTAAAGACTAATGATGAATGAAAGGTAAAGATGGCGTTAGGGAATGTAGTCAGCAAGCCATTTTGGTGCGCAAATAGTACGACTGGAGCGTCTGGGTTGGTCGCGAGAACTCCCTGGCTCGGCTCTTGATGAGGCAGTGGGGGTGGTGTTACTGTGTCCTCCAGTCTGCGGAACGGCTGGGGTATTGTTGGGCTGCAGTCTGATCCTTGGCGTGGTGGTGCGTTGCCCAAGGAGTTTTTGGGATGGGCGTTTAGGAGTGGTGAGATCGCTCTGGCGTATAACCGCCTTGGCCTTGGGTGACGGCTGGGGTGTGGGAGGTGTTGGGCTTATGGCCTCTGGGGAGGGTAGTCCGTGGTCCACATGAATGGGTGTTTGGGGAGGGTTGATAGGACTGTTGGATAGTGGAAGTGAGGTCTGATTGCCCGAAGTCCCCTTCGTGACTGGCTGTGGAGTGATCAGGCTGGGTTCGGTAGATGGAGTGGGCACAGTGAAGAAGGGCGTGTCCATGGTGATGGTTCTTGTGGGAGGGGGGGGGGGAATCATGGGTGAGTATCGTCTGAGGAATTTTCGGTTGCGCAGGGTGACTCTGCCTGAGCCATCGACTTTGATCACGTATTGATCGAATTGTCGAACTTCGATCACCGTTCCAGTCTTATCCCATTTCAGTGGGTGGGGTCCAACCTGATTTTGAATGCGGACATAGTCGCCAACTTTGAGGGGTGGTAGCCGTTTTGTCCTTGCAGACCATCGTTCCCAGTTGCGCATGTGGCGGTTGCGGAGGGCAGACTCTCGGGCGGCCAGTGTTTCACGCCATGTGCGGTGTGGTTGGTAGTTACCTGGGGGTATGGGGATGAAGTCCCTGATTGGGTGGCCAAAGATGCACATGGCCGGGGACAATTTAGTGTCGCGGTCAGGGGTGTTTCTGTATTGTAGCATGGCTCTCTGGAAAGCGTCTGTATCAAGGTCACCGGTGGGGGAGGTGTTGTTGGTGATAAGCCGCTTGACGGTTTTAACGCCCACTTCTGCCCGGCAGTTGCTATGCGGGAAGGCGACTGATGACAGGCGATGGTGTACACCCCAGTGTTTTAAAAATTGGCGGGTTTCGTTGGAGGTGAACTCCGGCCCGCCATCTGATGCTAGTTCCTCAGGGATTCCGTAGGTCACAAATGCGCGGCGTAGGCAGGTTATGAGTCCAGTTCCACCAGCGTGTGATCTTTCGACAATGGGCCAGTTGGAGTATCGGTCGACAATGACCAAATAGTTAGCCCCCTTGTAGTGGAAGAAGTCGGCACATATGTCTTGGAAGGGATATTCTGGGGTTAATAGCGGTGTGGGTGGGGCACTGGGGTTGGAGGGTGCAATGCGGTTGCAGTGAGTGCAGTTAGTTCTGGCGGCAGTGATGTCGGGTGTGATTCCTGGCCAGAATACCGATGCTTCGGCCCTCAAGTTCATAGAGGTGACCCCTTGATGTGCAGCGTGGAGCGCATCGAGGACTTCGGGACGAAGTGACGGTGGGATCACCACTCGCTCTTTGTAGAGGATCACCCCGTCGAGCGTGAAGAGGTCTTCGCGGAATTGGAAAAAGTCCCGCAGTGATGGGGGAAGATCCTGGCGGTTATCTGGGAAGCCATTTTCGATGATGGACAACAACAGGAACATATTTTCATCACTGGATGTGGCTTGTTGTACGCGGGTCCAAGTCACAGATTGGATGGGCGTGGAGTGCAGTGCGAAGGCTGAGAGTGAGGTTTCCTCAACAGAGTCAGTTGCTGGGGGTATGGATCGTATGCCGTCGAGGGAGGATGGGAAGAGACATGGCGAGGATTGAAGTGAGGCCACGTCATCAGTGAGGGGCATTTTGACAGGATCACCGGTAGGGTGCCGGGAGAGAGTGTCTGCTGCACAATGTTTGATTCCAGGGATGTGCACCATGCGGAACTTGTATTTTAGGGTTTTTTCTTTCAAGTTCCGTAGTCTTGGGTTTGGGATGTCTTCCAGCGACCGGTCTCCAAATAGTTTCAGGAGAGGTTTGTGGTCAACGGCAATCGTCAGGTCTTCGCAGTCGAGGACAAAGTACCTGGCTTTGTTGAGGGCGTCGGCAACGGCTAATGCTTCTCCCTCGACCGGTGCATAGCGGGATTCTGCTGCATGAGTGAAGCGGCTTCCGACCAAGGTGACCTTCCAACCCGTTTGACAGCAGAACGGTTCCTTTGAGGGGCAAGTGCAGTGCTTTTGGAGCAGCCAGAATCCGATGCCTGTTTTTGACCAGTCAGTGGCTAGGCATGTTGGTCGTCGCGCGTCGAAGATCTGCACACCTTTCTCAATGTCGTTGATGATAATGTTTTTCGATTCCTCATATAAGGTGTTCAGGTTGTCGTTCCATGTGAATGGTGTACCTGGTTTTAGCAGCTCACGAAATGGCAGCATCTTCTCGGCCATGCTGAATGCAAAGGACACCTGGTTGATGAGTCCGAACCATGATCGTATGTCAGTGATGTTGGTTGGGGTTGGGAAGTCGCGGATGGCCTGGGAGTGTTTCTTGCTAGGGCGGACTGTGTCGGAGGTGATTTCAAACCCAGCGAATTCCACTGTGTAGCTGCCAAGGACGAATTTCTCTGGATTGAGGGTGATTCCGTGGCGGCCACAAACGTCGAGCCATTGGACGGTCTGGTGGAAGCTCTCTTCCAGGGTATCTGCCCAGAGCAGGGCGTCGTCAACACATTTAGTTTTGTTGGGGATTTCCGCGACGATTTCATCGTATCGCCTGGTGTATCCGTCGCCGGATGCGATGTAACCTTGAGGGGTCGTTTTGTAACGGTATCTGCCCCAAGGTGTAATGAAGGTCGTGAGGTGGCGGTCTTCTGCACAGATGGGGACGCTATGATAGCCATTCCATGCGTCGAGGACGGTCTTTTTTTTCCGTGTGGGACAGACCTAGCCTGGTGGAATGGGGAGGGTGTGTGATGCGTCTCCCTTGTCGCATGAGCGTTGAGGGCTTGGAAGTCCACGGTTCTGCGTGGTTTGCCGTTTTTCTTTGCACAGATGACCATCCGGTGGCACCATGTGACAGGTTCGCCTATGGGAACAGGCTCGAGAACACCCAGACGTACGTCTTGGTCAAGGCCTGCCTTTACTTCTTGTTGCCAATGGAGGGGAACCGGTATAGGGGTGTGATGTGCCACAGGGGTTGCCGTTGGGTTAACCATAAGTTTGATTGGAGGGCCCTCCATGAGGGGAAGGGGCTGGTGCTCACATGTGTTGAACGTGCTTGATTTGTAGTAGTCTATGAGGTACTGCTGTAGCTTTTTTCTGTTTGCGTCAGGAAATGGTAGGCGTTGGGGTGGGGGCGGTGGGCGTTCGCGGCGGGGGCAGCCACATGGGGCGGTGGGGGTGGACCCAGAAGGTGCATTGTCGTGTAGTGTGGCATCGCAGTGGTCCGTTGTGGCACCGACCTTGGGGAAGTCCTTGGGGATGATGTGAAGGTCTGCGCAAGCCCCTCTGCTGAGGAAGAATTTTTTGGAGCAGTCCGTGATGTAGGTCATCTGTTTGGTTGTGAAAATTCTGCCATCGGTATCCTTGGCTGTGATATGGAGTATTGTGGCGCCAAGGATGTTGATGCTTTTGCTGTCGGCAGCATGCATTTTCATTGTCACGGGGATGAGGTCAGATGAGGTGAGGCCGAGGCGATAGAGGACTACGATGCCGGCAAGGCAACTTTGGCACCCTGTGTCTGCCATGGCAGGTTGGCTGATGGACTTCGATGGGGTGGTAAGTGTGAACCCGAGAGCCTTGTAGCCCCTATGTGAGGCCTGGATTGTGAGTTCGACAAAAGGTTGAGGTTGTGAACTCTTTCTTATCCATGTCTGTGACAGGTTGTCAAATAGATGGTGATCAATGGAGGTGGGTTTCCTGTTTTTTTCTGCCGGAGGATAACATCACAGTGCACAGGGCGTCAAAAATGGCAGCTTCGCTGTTTTCTGTGGCAGGTGGTGGTCGGCGCCTTGGTTTGTCTTTGCTGCGGCAGACAGACTCGTAGTGGTGGTCCCTGGTGCACAGCTGACACCGATGTCCATATGCTGGACAGCAGGTCTTGCGGGTTCGGGCCAAGGAATGTGTGCCGTGGCCTGTTTTTCCGCAATATGTGCAGAGGTCTTTCTAGTCGTTTTTGAGGGCGAAGCGTTTCTCTTTCTTGTAGTTGCTGCTAGCAGCGTCGACCGAGGATGATGCGGCGTCATTTGCGTGAGCGTCCAGCAGGCGGGAGGCTGATCGTTTGCCAGTTTCTTTCGCCTCTACAAATTGGAGCGCGTCTTCCAAGCTCATGTCCTGGTTCTGGTGGCTGAGGAGGTCCAGCTGGATGTCTGGATCTGATATGCCGCGGATGAGGGCGTCACGGATAATGGCATTGGTGTAGCTGATGTCTCGACCGCAAGTCTCGGAAGGGCATTTGATTGTGAAATTGCACACCCCGGCTTGGCCAGCGAGGCGGGCCCCAAATGCTCATACTGGTTCGTCGCGGTCCTGCCTCATGTTATGGAGCGTAACTCTGGCCACCATTGTGCTTTCTTGGCGTACCGCTAATCTTTTGATGGCGGCCAAGATTTCTTCTTCAGTTTTGCCCGTCAGGCTGCCACCCGCTGATCTGGTGAGGTCTTTTCGTAGAGCTTCATCTCAGCATTCTAACAGCTGCACAGCTTTGTCGCGGCCTGTCACTTTTGTGGTGGCGATGTAGTCAGACCACCGAGACAGGAAGTATTCCCATTCCTCACTGGTGCCGGCGGCGGAGATGACTGGTCGCTTGACTCTGTCAATCTTTGCTGCTGTTGTGAGTCTCTGAGTGTGGGTAGTGCCGTGAGCGGTGAGGAGAGCGGCGACGATGACGGCGTCGAGGTCCTCTGTCACGTAGTCACAATTAGGGACTGGGCAGGCTACGGCAGGCATGGTATTGTGGGTGCTTGGACACGCTCAACTAATCGTGGTCATCGATAAGAACGCTGTCTCTTTGTTCAAATATACTTTATTCAAACAATGACCACGATTCTGTAACAACAAACGAAAGAACAATGTTGAACTGAATTGGAAATTTAGTAATGTGAAACCGACAATCGATGTACAACTCGTAACTCAGTTTAAACGTGAAAATATTAAAGGTGCTATGTATGGAAAGAAGCTTAATATGCATAAACAATGTTACGATTGAATTGGGTAATCTAATTGCATAAAGTAAAACTAGAACTTACAGATAAATGAGGTGAAGCATAAATAAAGAGCGCAAATGCTTTCTTCAGCCATTTGGTAGAGTTTGTATTGATTGATTGATTGATTTATTGTTGCTTTAGGTCCAGCGGACTCTTCTGAGCCAAATCAGGACCGGGTAGAGTTTGTAAGAGTAACGTCCCTTGACTAGAACTGTCTGTTGCACGAATAGATCGTAATCCGTTAGGAGCCATCATTTAATAAAGAAAGATCAGAATTTGTTATAATGTCTGCTAGATACTCATTATTTCTAGTGTTATCACAACCTTTCACCCAAAGGTTATTGTGCTTGCCAAGGAAAAAGAACTAACATTCAACGCTCGACAAACGCCCAGGATTACAAGCAATAACGCACAAAACAAATGATGGATAATTGGAAGTCATATTTATTAACGTTGGCCTAACATTGTCAGTAGTGTTTATAAACAAGTGATTATTTTTATCCAGCTCAAATTCACTTGGCAAAACATAATCGGTAACTGACGTCCAATATGGTCGTAAAACTTGTTTTTTTGTTAGCTTTTTGGTATGAATTACTTGACGTAATTCTTCTCCAATACTTAGTCGATTGTGTGGGCTCAAGTCATCGGCTAACATTAAAAGGTGTTTGCTAGTTGTGTCGCGGTCCTCATCTTCATTAGGTTTAAACACTTCATCAGGATGTTCACCTCAGTCATGTTTTTTTTGTTAAGTTACATAAAAATGCAGAACTTCGGGAGCTTGTTATACCCTACACGTCGGTTGAGAACACCTTTAGGAATTAAATGAGAAAGGAGTACTGTAATTATTACGAACAATCCAAGTAGTATAGAGCCTAAAGCACTAAATTTGTGGGAGGACAATATTCGAGAATGGGCTGGCTTGACGCTTTGTGAAGCCATGAGGGTTGCTGAGGACAGAGAAAGATGGAGTGTGCTGGTTAAACGATCATTTGTGGTGCCCCAACAACCTTCGAGCTATGGGATAGGATAGAATAGACTTTAGAACCATCCCTACTAACGAACTTCATGGATCTTGGGAGGAGAATTGAAAATGGAACAGATGGTATTACGCTTGAGCTACACCAAGAAGCCATTGCTATCAAGTCTGAACCAATTACTGTATACATGTATTTTATTATGGACACCAGTTAAATATTTAAAATGGGAGATTAAAAGATTTTTTTGTATTAAAATGAGGTCCTTGTTACCTCACGATCCTCACTATGGAATGATCGTCGGCGCTACTTGTAGTAAGCAGTTCATATTAGACCTACTGTAAACGTATTACCTTAAACACTTTGATTACATAATTTTGATTTTCTTTCAATACATTTTAATGAAACTTACTTAGAATGTAAATTTATTTGGACTGATGATAATGTCTTTGTTTGCAACCCAAAAGGTAGGCTTAGTGAGTATTTAAATTATTTCTGTAACATGTTTGTAAATGAGGGAAACTATCAGTTGTGACTGCAGCCCAGAAAAAAAATCATATTAAAATTAAACACATTAAGTAAATTAGCTTTTAGTGTAAGACATGCAGGTATTGGTGTTTGGATTCGTACACAGAAATATAACTCTATTTTAAGGGATTTCCAGAGAACAGATAAAATTTGATTGTTTATTCTTTTCTAAAGATCGTGACAACTTAGACATCTATTTAAAAGAAAATGAACTGACAACTGTCAGTTAAAAAGTTATCTTATAAATAAGTCATCTAACTTACTTATCTCATTTACTTATTTTGTTAAACAACAGATCATTCCCGAAGACATTTATACATATTGTTGTTGTCATTACCATCATGCAACGGGTGTGTCATATCATATGACCATATAACTCTTTTAGAGATCATCAGTATTTCTGGTACACAGAGAGAGAGAGAGAAAGAGAGAGAGAGAGAGAGAGAGAGAGAGAGAGAGAGAGAGAGAAAGAAAGTGCGCTGAGCTTGTCAAAAGAATAGCTCAATGAGAAGGGAACTCCCCCATCTACACATAGAGAAAGAGAGAAAGGTCGCACGGTGTGCACTCTCTAAACATAAATTGCCAGCTGTCTTCAGCCTTTATTGTAGTATAATAAATATGGTGTAGTAATTATAGTTATTACTAGTCACCTATCATGCTTTTCACTTACTTCACTTTGTTAAATATGGTTTCATTTTGTATAAGACCCTTTAGTCTGACTTCCTCATGCTTAGCAGCTTTATATTCTTCTTCCATTTCTTGTCCTTTAATAACCTCTGTACGTATTTTATCTTTTTGTTTCTGGAAGTTTATAAATGCTTTTTATTTTCTATTAATCACTCTTGCTAGCTGCAGTATTAGAAGAGGAGTCTGTTCCATTGTCAGTTGCAGTGTATTCATTTGGCTTCTTCGCCGATCGCTTATTTATACCTGTTACTTAGAAAGATCTAGAAGAATTACATCAGTCTGTTTGAGAGTTCTCAAAATATTATATCAACTGACAGCGCTTTGTCATATTTTATTTAAAAAAAAACACCATGCTGGCAACACCAACGTGCTTGTTGACAACGTTGGCAAAAGCAACGTGGCTTTTGCCAGCGTGGCTGTGTTATTTATAATGCTTATCTCCTCCAATTCATGACAAACTGATATCTGTTGAGATCTGGCTGTGTGGCTTAAAGTGTGAAACAAGGTTTTGAGAACACTTTGACACCTTAAAATAACATTTCCTGTCATGTGCCCCGAATTTTTCAGAGTGCCTCGTTTTGCAAGCTTGATATAACCTAGAGGGTGAGAGAGGTGGGGGTGAGGGTGGTGGGTGGGGGTGAGGTGGATGTGTGTGAAGGTAGTGTTGGGTGGGTGGAGGATGGTGAGTGGTGGTGGTGAGGGGGGTAGCTTAATAATTATAGATTATAGTCCCACCACACCAGAGCGTACTGGTTACATTGTGAGAGAACCAGTGGAGGAGAGTGAATTTGGTTAATCTTGGATTCAAACCAGGCACCTTTACTAGTAAGCCGCTCTACCAACTGCGCTGTCCGACCCCTTTGAGTGTGTAACTTGAGGAGAGGTGCATATGCAGGCTAGGCTGGCAATACAATACCACTGGCAAGACTCTTTGCAGCTATGTGTTTAAAAGTGTTTACACAGGTGATAACAGAACACTAAGTATTTAAAAGTTGTTATTTAAGGAAATAAGGTGGATGAGGGGGTGGTGTTTGTGTAGTTCATGAAAATAGATATATTTTGAAAATAAGGCTTAATTCAAAACAAGATTTAATATGCTTTAAAACAGCCTATATTTTAAAAGAAATAGGGTGAGGGAGAAATGAGTAAAAATAATGAATTGAAGTACTAAAAAAAACGTATATTTCAAGAGAAATGTGAATGGGTGAAGATGGTTGTCGTTCAAATCTCATAAGTCCTAGCTCTCCTTGAGCACCTCTTGAACTGGAAAAGCGCTATATAAGAACAATTAAAGAAATAAATTAATATTTTAAATACAACAGAGTATCTTAGTATTATCACATCTACAACAATAAAAGGTAAAACATGCAGACGAAAATATTTATATTACATGGTCACAGCTATGATAGTTGGTTGTACAATATTCCTATGCGGGTGCGGGGGGTTTCTGTATAAATACTATCCCCACTTTCTGGAAATTTAGTGCTTTAAATTCCCACTGTCGCTACCTTTCTCCTTTGTTTTCTTCGCTAGACCAGTCAACCTTTTTTCTGGAAAACTCTTCTGGGACAAAACTCCTAATTTGTGTGTGAGGTCTGTTGTATCAGCTTGTGAATACTGGACGCTTTCTGCCAAATGGTCACTAGGGCCTCCAATGATATTATTATTTAGCAATGTAGGCATTCTATATGCATGTGTTTTGTTGATATTTTATAATGATGTTTGTATTCTATTTTGTTTTTGTAAACGAGGGTTCGATAAATTAGAGTATAACCTCGGCCAACCACTGGGGTTGTTTCAGCAGATAGTTTATGCGGAGCAAGGGTGAGTCCTCTTTCGACCAAATTGTAATCTTGATTTTTTGTGGTCCTGATTCGGCTCTCTGCAGTCAGCTGGACCCTGTAAGCAACGAATAACTATTATATATATATATATATATATATATATATATATATATATATATATATATATATATATATATATATATAGAGAGAGAGATAGATATATATATAGATATATATATATATAAAATTTATTATAAATTCTCTCTAAATGGCTAGCACCGTACAGCAACCATTAAGGAACAAGGAATAAAAACACGCCAAGGGAGGCAAGTTAATTTAAACAAGAATATATATATAAAACACTTTTAAAACGACAACATGTTATCCACTCAATTTGAATTGCCAAATTTTCGGTTTTAATAACCTTCTTCAGGGCATTACAATGTCATATATATATCAGGGCTCGACAAAACTGACTGTCCGACTGTCCCGACAGGTAGAACCGGCTGCGGGAAAGGTTGAATCATTACCCAACCTTTCCGACGGGAAAAGTATTTTTCAGACCGCTGAGACTTCACAAGCGACACAGTAATGAATCCAAGGCATCACAAAACTTTGATGGAACAGAAGCAGCTGTACACAGTCAGCGCAGATACACCATCTTTATATGTTCTGCTCTTTTTTGGAATCTGCGCTTTTTTGGAATTAGTAGTAGGGGTAGTAGAAGGGGCTGCCCATTGTTTTTAATTCCAACATTGGCCGCCAGGGTTAGGGTTAGGACCTAACCCCAAACCTTTCCGTAACCCTAACCCGAACCCGAACCAATGTTGGAATTCCAAAAATGGGCAGGCCAATTCTATAATTGCGCAGAGAGAGAGAGAGAGAGAGAGAGAGAGAGAGAGAGAGAGAGAGAGAGAGAGATCAGCTGCCAAGTCAGTCGGTGTCAATAATCTTGGCTTAGCTTAAAACTAAAAACAGACTGCTACGATTTCACAAGTGCCACAGTAATGAATCCAAGGCGTTGCAAAACTTTGAAGGAACAGAAGCAGCTGTACACAGTCAGCGCAGATACATCATCTTTGTTTTGATGTTATTTTAAGCTGAGCCAATGAGAAAATACATCAAAGCCAGGCATGGGGAGACGTTTCCTAGTTACGGAAAGGGGTGCAATCGAACAATATGGCGCAACCCAACAATGGGCTCTATGCACAAAGGCGTGGCGGCCACGTGCTGCGGGAATAACACGGCGTGCTCGAGTTTGAAAATGGTGAAGTACTGTGCTGCGTTTGGATGCTATAACTTCGACGTAAACCTTTATGCAAAGAAAAGAACATTTCCTTTCATCGATTTCCACTGAAAGATGAAATATTGCCATGACCGCTTTGTTATTCCCGCGCCACGTGACCATGCCGCCGACTTGTGCATAGAGCCCATTGTAAGAAAAGTTCGGACAGGCTGTAAATGTTGTGGGACAGGTAAAATATTTGACAAGGTAAAAAAAACGTTGCTGTCGAGCCCTGCGTATATTTAACTTATTTAACTTATAACACCTAAACACTTGCTTTCACATAAATCAAGAGAGGGAGAAAGGGATTGTCGAAAAATTATAATATAATTGATGCCTAACCATCCAAATGTATGTTTTCTCTTTCTATGGTGGTGGGGAGAGATAAGGGGGCGGGGAGAAGCGCACTGGTAGTCAGCTAGTAACACATTAATAATATATTAATGTATGTATACAACTAACGAACTTAGCTAATATTTGTGCACGGAAACATTCAAAAATTTTGTTTGCTTGCAAAATATAAATAAACAATCGAGTAAATAAATAAATTAATTAATAAATTCCAGATATAAAGAAGCCTAAAATCATCAACTGCGACTCCATGAACGTAACTACCCTTGTGGGACTGCGTGGAGCAGCGGTCACGGCCAACTTCCCAGAAGCCAAAACTATCGACAACAGCATGGAACTTGTGACCTTGACCTATCAGCCTGATCAGACCACAAGGTTTGGGTTGGGCGTTCACGACGTCATACTCTATGCTAGCGACCCATCACTAAACACTGCACAGTGCAAATTTACTGTCACAGTCTACGGTAAGTATTGATAACACATCTTTATCAATGTTTGATTTAATACATCAGGCCCATTTAAAGTTAATTTTAAATTATACAAGGTCTGGACGCTCATCAACGCAAACAAAGTTCTCTCAGGTGCACGTAGGGGTCAGGGTTCATTTAGGGGTTCATCTGTTACGTTCGAGGTTCAAATCCCGTAAGTATAGTATTAATTTATTACTTTGTTGCCCCAATAATACTTTCTCGTAAATTACTAAGTTTAAAAAAGGAAAGACGTCACCACGTCGTCACTCTATATACATAGGTTTTGTTTCAGGTTGGACGCATCTGTTCACTTTAATTACATACCAAGTTTACGGGGTTGTGCCAACTTCACATGCCTTTCATTTGTTGTTGTGACGTAGGCTTACTTTTGACAAAGGAGCTCGCCAAAAATAATATTTTGCCTTACACACATGTGAATGACGCGCCATCCCATGTATTTACTTGCAGGCAAATACTGCGAAGAACTAAAGGCACCTGCAAACGGCGTTGTGCACTGTTCACAGTTGCCTACAAACATCTACGGGTCTCAGTGCGACTTTTATTGCGACCAGGGCTACGAAGTGTACGGAAATGCTTCACTGACTTGTCAGATAAGCGAAGTATGGGACAGAGTTCCGCCGCGATGTGTCGGTAAGGGTTGGGTACATTGTTGGAAATAACCAAGCATTTTTGTCTCATTATTTTTTAGAAAAACAGCACATTTTTTAACGCAGGGGTTCTAGGACCATTGAAATGATATAAATTACTATCAAAGACTATGCAAGTACTATCTTGTTCAGTCAAAGTATACTTGATTTTTGGCGATTTATTTTCTAAGCGGAGGTCAGGCACCACATGCACCCAATTTTACTCGTTAAATTAGTCTTATGTTTCTACAAGTGATATAAAAAATTAAATAAAGGATTAAAAAAGAAGAAGAAATAAGGAATATCTGTCCGTCGGTAAGGGAACGTTTGCAATTGGCTTAATATACCATTTCCGTTAGTTACTTCCCTTGACATCTTCGCCCGCGGAATAGTTCAGTCCCCATAACTTGGGGTCAAAACGGAGGACTGCCTATATGTAAAGTCTGTATGTGCATGCGCCTAGTTGTTGTTGCAGGAGCTTGTGCATGGTGTCATATTCACTCATAATGTCATATGAAATACCTTTTGTGACAAATAAGCACCCTGCTGTTGATTTTTAAAATGTCCTTTTAGTTAATTGTTGTATATGAGCAAGGATGGGCAAACTACTTTTGAAAAGTAGTCTGCTACACTACAGTTACTGATCTGATTGAGGAAAGAGAAACATATTTTGGTTCAATACCTTTCAAAGAGATTTTTAAAGAATGTAATGGTCAACATCTTTTTCAATTTTTACATGATGTTGGTTTGTTTTATCGCATATAATCATATAGACATGTTTTGTTTAGTTTGGATTTTATTGATAGGACTGAATTTAGTGGTTTGATTGAAGAAAGAGATTATATTTTTAATACATCAGTTTTAAAGAAGACTCTAACAGAGGTTTCATGTGAAAGTTTGTTTGGGTATTTAAGAGTAACAGGTTTGTTTTTTAAGATTTGAATCATTTTATAGTATTTTAAGATAACGTCTCTCTGGTCCTGATTTGGCTCGGAAGAGTCCGCTGGACCTAAAGCAATAATCTTGTATTGTATTGTACATGATTTTGAACACTACTGTACTTAAAATAAAAATAAAACGCCTATTTGTACACTATTTGTGGACTACTTATGACACTGTCGCGATAGGCAAGTTCAATCCAGCACTAAAGCTTCATGTAGGTCCACGTCGAAGTAGATAAAGTCTGAAGTTGAGAGGTCCACAAGAGCAGAGTCAACCGAGTACTTTATGAATGGAGTGGCGTCAGTACCATGGCAATCATTGGTGTATAGCGTGAAAAGTACATGGGATAGACCTGTACCTTGCGGTGTCCAAGTGGATGTTTGTTTCAGTGAGAAGAAGGAGGTTTGAAAGCGGATGACCTGAGATTTATTCTCTAGAAAGTTCACGATCCACATGACGAGTCTAAAAGGGACGGAATAGTGAAGACGTTTTTGAGCCATCAGGTGGGGTTTTATGGCATTGAAAGCCAAAGAGACATCTATGAACAGAATGTGGATGAAGAAGTCTGGTTTTTCAAGATGGTTGTAAGCATTGTGAAAGAGTGTCAGAGTAGCGTCGTCAGTACCTCGGTTGAATTTGTAAGCAAACTGCATAGTGTCAGAGAAAGACTGAGTATGACAGAGGAGACGAGATTCGTTCAAAGCATCTCATTGCAATAGAGATGAGGGCCACAGGGCGTTAGTCGTTAAGCTGTTTGTGTTTGGTAGTTTTCGGTACAGGGCATACTGTTGAATGTTTCCACACATCAGGAACAATACAGTTCCTGGGTGATCAAGTGAAGAATTGACCAAACACCAAACACAATTGTGCAGCGCACCACTTCAAGGTCCATCACCAATACCATCCAGACCGGCGGTCTTCTTGATATTATGTATTTAATCTTTTGAACAAAGTATGAACCGAATTAGGCCCTACCGTCTATCCCAAAGTCATTATCATCAACGGCCACGTCCTCTCTCAAACTGGTAATAACCGCGTCAACATCGTCTTTTGTATCGTCGCGTTCAAACCTGCAGTAGAAAGAAAGTATTTAGCTCTTCCGACAATTTGGTTTGTTCATCAAATGGGAGAGCACAGTAACCAACTGTCGGTCTTTTCACGCATCAGTCATAGCACCGCGCTCGAGCTGTGAGTCAATGTAATCTTTATAATGCCGTTTCGCTTCCTGACTTTCTCTGTGGAATTGGCTGGAACACGCCTACGTTCGATCTTGTCACCGGTTTCAAAAGCCTTTTTTCTCTCATTTAATGTGGCTTTGAGTGATTTAGAAATCCACGGTTTGATAGTTGGAATTTTTTTTATATAGTTTTCGTAGAAATTACAATGTCTTCAAAGAATTTGATATAATCAGAAATAGCGGGTTACGGGTTCGAACTTATTTGACTTAGGTAAGAGACTTTTCAAGTAACAAAGGGTTTTCCTCTGGTACTCCGGGTTCCTTTCTCCCTTTAATAATTAAGTACTGAATCCATTTACTCTATAATTTCAGAAATCAAAATTTGATTTTTCGTTTTATATTAGCAATCTCCCCGAGTTCAAATCACGTGTTAATATGATGGATGTTTTACCATTTGCGGATATGAACGCAATAATAATATTATTTAGTAGTAGTAGTAATAGTAGTAGTAGTAGTAGAAGTAGTAGTAGTAGTAGAATCAGTAGTAGTAGAATCAGTGGTAGTTTCTTGGCTTATCAGCATTTCATTTGCATACCATGCGCATTTTTTTTTTAAAGAAATTTCGTGTGGCCAACCACCAGAAGTGGATCATGGAGGTGTGGAATGTGATGGATTGAACTTCAATGACATTTGCCGCTTTAACTGTTCCTCTGGCTTTGTGCTCAACGGTCCTTCCACCGTTTTCTGTCAAGCCAACAAGACATGGTCTCCGCCAGGCTTGTGTAGAGGTAAACTGACAAAGTGCAAATACAAATGTGGCAGGAACTGCTTGAATTCAGTACACTTAGTAAATCCCATGTGTGCTAACGTATTTCGGAAATCACAATATTTTGGTTTTAACAAGAAACTTGATTGATTTGATATAATGACTGTGTTTTGATGATGCCTATGGTGAAGCGGCTTTGCAGCTGGTCACCTTTGATGTCAAATGAGTGTTGTATCTAACTAACTGTTTCATATTTTTGCAGATATAGAGCCCCCCATTTTTTCTGAAGACTGCAAAGACAAAGAAGTGTACGCGGAAGTCCTCGGAGAGCCAACAATTGTGAATTGGACAACCCCACACGTATGGGTTTGGCATAATTCAGGACTACCTGATATATATATATAAAACCCTGACCAATTGAGCATATTTTTCGTGGAGTGTATGTGTGTGTGCATGTGCGTGCGTGCGTGTATGTCATTGTGTGTGTGTACATGTGTGTGCAAGCTGTGTGATGTAATTTTAGGAAAGTGCCAAGAGGTGTGACTCATTTACATCGCAGTCTACCTGATTTAGTGTGGTTTATTTTCCACCCAACTGAGTTTGGAAAACTGCTTCCACTTCAGGAACTGCAAGCCTGTCAAAGTTGAGCTTGATTTTGGGGGTATATGCCTGAAACGTTTTCCGTAGCTTTAGCTTCAGGACTAATTGCTCCAGGTCATGGTCACTCTCGATGTCAGCTCTGTGGTTAATCCGGGGTCTTATCTTGCTGATGCTTGAATTGATTTGACATGCGGCAGTGTGAATCCGTCTGATTTTGTACCTCCCCATTTAGGGCACGCCACGTCGCTCTTCTTAATAGTTTGTGCAGTAACAAAGTGTCCGCAATGGTGAACCTGTGACTCTTTTGCAAACTCAATCATCCCTCAGGCCTGTCATCTGTCTCACTGACGCCGAATTCTCTGACTGTTCCCGCCCAGTGGTCATACGCATCCTCGCCAATCCTGGCATTCAAGTCTCCATCCACTATCGCTGATGTTAATGTTTTACCGACCCGGACTAGAATGGAATCCACACCCGTGCATAGTGTAGTGCTTCGGGTTACATTTTTGTACCACTTCAGTCTTCAAGTTTTTGTATCTCTTTGGGTGAATGTATCTGGAGTACGCTTTTGAGCATGAGATCTACACACACAAAAATCAAACTGCTTATAAATTAAACAAACTGCCTCAGGGGAAAACACACCAACAAACAACTGCATGCATCTGCCACGATTGTCAAAAACGATGGTTGCCAACAAGTGTTCATTTTATTTTTTTATTATTTTTTTAACATGATGTCAAAGTCTGTGTTACACTCCGTTTGATGTTGGTATGTTCTTTATCAGTATCTGATTCAGCCCCAATGCTGAATTCCTGGCCTTTCCACGTACAGCTTAAGGAGGTTGGCATTGTATATCTTGGAATGCTGGCCGACCTTCACCTTATAGTCGTTGATCCCCACCACGGTCTCCACTTCGTACGGGCCTTTCCACTGCATCAGCAACTTATTATGATCGGTAGGTAGCAGCACCAGCACTTTGTTGCCAGGTTTGAACTTCCTGTTCACAGCCCTACGATCGTAGTAGTGCTTTCCACAGTCTTGGGACTTCTCCAGGTTTTCTCTGGCTATCTCGAGAGTCTGCTCCAGCTTCTCCCGTAGCTCAAACACGTACTGGTAGCTGTTCTTCACCTCTGGGGTGTCTACTTCTTTCGTCCACAGTTCTTTCAGGATGTGCATCGGCCCTCGGATGGTTCTTCAGTACAGCAGCTCGAACGGAGAAAAGCCGGTGGACTCCTGCGGTACTTCTCTGTAGGCGAAAAGTAAGGCGTTGATGTAGCGATGCCATTGTCTGGGCTGCTCGCTGCACAGTTTCTTCAGGGTGGACTTCAACGTAGCATTGAACTTTTCGACAAGCCCGTTGCACATTGGATGGTAGGGTGTCGTAGTTAAATGCCGGATGCTCAGCAGTCTGTTGACCTCCTTTATGCAGTCAGAGACGAACTGCGTCCCGAGGTCTGTCATGATCTCTTCAGGCACTCCAAGTCTTCTGAACATGTCCACCAGCGCCTCTGCAACAGTTTCAGTGTCAATCTTCTTCAGAGGCACTGCTTCTGGGTACCGGGTCGACCAGTCCACTAAAGTCAGTACCCACCGATGACCTTCTTTACTCGGAGGTCTTATTTCGCCGATTAGGTCTAAGGCCACCCTCTTGAAAGGTCGGTCGATCAAAGGCATCCTCTGCATAGGTACTTTCGGGACCCTTCCTCGAGGTATGGTCTTCTGGCAAATGTCACATGATCGGCAGAAACGGCTGACGTCCGCATGTAGCCCTGGCCAGTAGAACACCGCCTGGATTCTGTCTGACGTCTTCCTGATGCCTAGGTGACCTCCCATGATGGAGTCGTGAGCTACTTCCATCACTTGGCGCCTTAGGGGTAACGGTACCAATACTTGACGTAGTGGTTTCCCTCCGTTGACCCTCGGGTGCTGGAAGATTCGGTACAGGATCTTGGCCTTCACCTCAAAATAGACCGTACCACTGCCTTTGGTCACGTGGTCTTGGCGGTTCCTGTACTTGTTTAAAGTACTATCAGCTTCCTGGAGCTGGATCAGCTTATCTCTGTCCACGAATGGCAGCTTTAGAGTTGTCGGCGACCTTCAGTGGCGTAGACGTCTTGTCTCTCTTGGCCTGGGCCCTGGTAGTAACAGCACCGACGATCTCTGGTCGGCAGGGCTGAGCCGGAGTAGCCACATTATCCCGTAGCAGCTCTGTAAGGTCTCCATCGGGAAACGGCAATGGATCCTCCTCCGCAACTTCGACGCGTTGGGTTGAGGCAGGACTCCATTCTGGATCGGGGTCGTCGGGTCGTCTCGCGCCGTCGATATTCCCGATCATCAAATCGTACAGCGGCTTCTTCAGGCAAACCGCTTCGACTTTGCCTATGTAGAAAGGGGTGTTGACATGAATCTTCGCAACTGGCGCTCTCACACATTTGCTGTCGGCCATAAGTGTCTATTTTGAATCGCCAGTGAACTGTTCTTTAGCGATTAGATCTTCTCTGACGATGACCCCACTGCTGCCAGAGTCTCTTAGAACAGTCACTTCATGATTTCCGACGCGTCCCTTTGAAACAGGCATGTTCTGGACGGTCACAGCTGCGCTGGCGACGACGGGGATGGATTTTCCGTTGGCAAGGAGAAGTTGGCCATCAGTCATGCACTCTTGCACGTCCGCAGGAGTAGCTGCGCGCTCGGTCTCACTCGGAAGAATGACGCTCCCGCCACACACTTGATGGTCAGATCTACTGGTTTGCCGTTGATTGGAGAAACGTCTCTGTCGGTTGCCCACCGCTGCATTGTCCGTACTGCCCCGCTGTCCGCTACTTTTGTTTTGAGGACAGTTAGCCGCTCTGTGGTCTGTAGCGTTGCAGGTGAAACAGCCTCTTGAATGCCTTTCCCTGGGAGGAGGCGTGGAGTCCGTCTGTTTCTGGTTCGTCTGGCTCCCCTTGATCTGGTTCACATGGTTTCCAGTCTTCTGAAAATGTTTCGTCGCGCTGGGTGGCCCCAGGGTTTTCCCATGAGCGATGAGATATCTTTCAGCAGCCTCAGTCACATCTTTAAGCGTCTGCAGCTTTCTTCTAAGTGGGTCGTTAGGTCCTTGTGACAGGCATTGAGAAATTGTTCCTTCACGATCAGGTCATGGAGACTGTCGTAAGACTTCCTTTCGCCTGATAACTCCACCCACTTGTGTAGATATGACGACAGGCGCACCACAAACTGCTTTGGCGTCTCGTCTGACTTAGGCCGGCATTCACGGAAGCGTTTACGGTAGCCCTTCTCTGTAAAGTTGTAGCACTGCAATAGGGCCTCTTTCAAGACGTCGTAGTCTTTAGCGTCATCGTCCGACAATCTGGTGTAGACGTCGAGTGCTTGCCCCGTCAGAAGTGCACTTAGTCGAATCGCCCAGTCTTGAGGTTGCCAGTTAGAGCTTTTGGCAAACCTTTCAAATCTCGCCAAATAACTGTCGATCTGGTCCTTCCCGTCGACAAACGCTGGCAATTTTGGAGCTTTGTTGTCACTGATAACTTGTGGCACATGCTGATTGTTTTGGATACGCGCCAACTCTAGCTGGTATTGACGCTCAGCTTCTAATCGTCTCTCTTCCATCTCGTCACGCCGACGCTGTTCCTCTAATTCTCTTTCTTGACGCCGGTCTTCTCTTTCTTCTCGACGACGCTGCTCTTCTAATTCTCTTTCTTCACGACGACGCTGCTCTTCTAATTCTCTTTCTTGACGCTGCTGTTCAATTTCTCTTTCTTGTATTCTCTCCTGAGACTTGACGTACTCCGTCAGCTGTTTGCCTTTCAGATTCAGTGCAATCCCTTTCTGCCAGAAGTCAGCCATCTTGATGCTTTTCTGGAAAGTTCTTTTCTGGAAAGTTCTTGACTGGAGAGTTCTTTTTCTGGAAAGTTCTTTTCTGGAAGGTTCTTTTTCTAGAATGTTCTTTTCTGGAAGTTTTTTTTTCTAGAAAGTTCTTGACTGTGCTGTACCCTCTAGACTGTTCTAGAACAGCACGCTTTCCGCAGTAGCGCTGATGCTTGTCACTAGTCGCCTTCGCTGACGCAGGCCCCGCTGTCCTCGTCGTATGCGACGCTGCACCACGCTGGTGTTGATGTATACGCTCCTGTGCTGAAGTAGACGCGACGTCCACTCGTCGCTCTCTCTAATACTGGCGATGTAGCTCCGAGACTGTCCCTCGACGTAGTCTTGCGGCAGCCACGTAGTCCCGGTCTGTTGTTCGCTCACGAAGCAACTCTTCAACGACTACACGCCCTTGCAGTCAACCCGAACCTATCGGGGATGTAGTCCCAGTGTGTTGGCCCCTCTCGACGCAACTCGTTGGCGGCTACCCTCGACGACTGCCTCTCGTAACGTTGACTTGCTTGTTGTAGCAGTTGAACCCTTGGCTATGGCGTGAATCGCGGCTTGACCCCCAAAATGTTACACTCCGTTTGATGTTGGTATGTTCTTTATCAGTATCTGATTCAGCCCCAATGCTGAATTCCTGATAAGGTGTAACTCAGATTCGTTTATCCACGCAGCCTGCTCAAACAGCATACAAGTCACAAAGTCGACGTATGAAGTTTTCCACTTTTATTCAGCACACATCAACAACTGCATACAATCGCCTTTCCACTTTCAACTTTTACTTTCCAACTCACTTTCAACAACTATCAACAACTTCACAAAACAGCGCGGCACATAATTTTATAACCTCTCTCTCTTCCCGAACAATTTCGAACACAGTAGAAATGACGCACTACCACCAATCAAATAAAAGATCGTCATCACTGACTTACGTCATACATATTTCTTCTCCTTCCCCATACTTCGATATTTATCCCGAAACTTCGATCGATAGTAAACAAGCGGATCCAGAGAATTCTACAACAATATCGACTAACGAAAATTATCAACGTTATACAAAGCCTCTCCTAACAACAATGCAAACTCAAATCAAAGGTAAATAAACTCCATCATTGAATACTTTGCAAAACGAAACGATTAGATCTATCGTACACGCTTCAGCCATACTATCCTTCGCGTTTCAACGTAACAGTCTGTCGTCACCAAAATGGGTTAACAGCTTTTAGCGTGTCTTATGATAGAATTTTGACCACTGAAAATAAGGTGGAAGTGCGGGTGTACCGATTTTCAACAGTTCTATTTCTTAATTGCTTTGTGTTTTGTTGGGAATCGGACAATAAGCAGCAGTCTGTCATTGCGTGCGGCATATATATATTTTGACTTTATATAGAAGAAAAAGCTTAGACTAGACTAGACTAGACTAGACTAGATTAGATTAGATTAGATTAGATTAGATTACATAGATAGATAGATAGATAGATAGATAGATAGATAGATAGATAGATAGATAGATAGATAGATAGATAGATAGATAGATAGATAGACTTATTTACGCATGATTTGAATGAAAATGCGGGCATGTGCATTAAAAGTGCGTAAAATACGCAGAAAACAGGCGTAAACGCGATCCCTGGTATGGGCAGAGGCATACAAACTTAGCATAGGTCTTGAGAAATGCACAAATGTAAAACCATAAATTAGTGACTACCTGCACACTTGTCTGCAAGGCTTACCTGGTACGTATAGGTATACGTTCAGGAAAAGAAAAGCTAGTATAGTCTCTGGTATGAATGCATTTCATTTGTCCACAGGCGTCAGATAATTCTGCTGAACATGTTACCATTGAAAGCGATCCACCTTCTGGTTCAGAATTTCCACCAGGTGTCACCACCGTGGTTGTTACCGCCACTGATACTTCCGGTAACAGAAGAGAGTGCACTTTTGAGGTCACAGTCATCAGTAAGTAAGCTTATGTCACACAAGGGTAAAGCTAGCGATACACGGTAAGACTAGATCTTATGATACCTGCGTATGCCGCTGCAGATCTGATGTCTTTGCTGATACACGGTATGTATGAGTCATAAGCCTGTCGGTAAAGGCCAAGGTCGCTGATGTAATGTCGTACTTTAATTATTTTTTTTTTATATATATGGCTTAATGAGTACATCTACCATCGTCCAGAAAATAATCATATTATTCATGGAAAATAATCGATTATTGTAAAAATTAGTAATACTTATATTCAAACTTTTATTTGTAACTATATACTCTCATGGGCATGATTCCTAATAACTGTAACTAAATTAGTAAATTGCTGCTCAGTACCAGCTATCTCGTACTCTACGGCTAACTAGATCTAAATAGTTGCAAAAGCAATTGTTGTTAGCGCGTGATAAATTGATGACGCTTGTTTTTCAAAACGTCATTACATTTTTTTTAAAAAGTAATATTAATATGCATTGCACAAATATATTATTCTTTATTTTCATATCGTTCATTGACATGAGTCACACAACAACAAAAATCACACTGTCGTAGGATCCAGCAAAATATTGCAGGCTTCATGAAACCGCGCCTGTATTGATGAAAGTGCGCGGTTTCTGGTCCCTTGGTCTTTGTAGACCTGCAAGGATGTGTCCCATAAGCAGCTATATGTTCATGGTACAACTCAATCAAAAGTCCTGTTTGGTGCTTCGACATGTCTGCCATTTTTCAGTTTGCAGGTCGCGGTTTTTCAGTGACCTTCACCTCGGAGTTCAATCAAATAGCTGTTTTGATTGGCTGTCTGACCTCCACTGTCGTATCGCGCCGTGAAAAAATAGAACATGCTCTATCGACTTGACGACAATTCCTACCGATCCGGGAATTTCCGTAGTCATATGCGTGTATCATAAGATCTAGTCTTACCGTGTATCGCCGCCTTTAGACCCAGTACGACCACGAACAAGAAGTTTACACTCCTCGTCACATGTATGCGGGTTTTCCTAAATTATTAGTGGAGGTGACGCAGTACCGGCGCCTAGGCTTACTTGAGAAATTTGAAAGACTATATTATTATATAGAGTTCACGGCGGGTGTTGCTTCCCCTTTCACATACATTGTTATAATTATGTTTGCGCACCTTATCATTTTAAGATCCACTTTAAAAAAAATGAAATGGGTGTCACACTTGTCTCAACTGTCTTTGATGTACGTTTCTTGTGCAGTTGATGTACATAAGAAATATTTAGTATATTAACATCACCTGAGTGATATTAATCAAGCATTCAAATGCATATACACATTTGGCAAGTCATAGATATTTGACTGAACGATGTTTTTAAACAATAAAAGTAACTTTTTATTGCCAAAAGCTGGTTTAATAGAGGGGTATAATGAATTGGCCATTTAAAGAATGAAAACGGAAAATTGTTACATTTCCATGACTTCCAGCATAAGTATAATATTAACACGGATGTCGTTACATGTGCTGGCTGTACATGTATACAAGCGTGCAGAAAATTCATCCGTTCTTGTAAAGTTGTAGTAACGCATCATATTTGTTTAGAGTAGAGTAAACTTTGGAACATTGTAGTGTCGGTCCATAAAAAAGCACGAGTTTATTATGACCTACTTACATCAGGCTAACCAAACTCTTGCAGAAAATTGGAAAAAGTATGGGGGTGATCTGAAATGGAAAGTAATTTTTAAGAAAATACAAACTGTTTGAGACATTAAACTAACATGTTTTAGTGCAGTTAAGGATTGTGCACAGAAACATTGCTACTAATAGTATTATTTCAAGCATGGAAGTCCAGATTAATAACTGGTGCTTTTTGTGTGCATCTCAGAGGGAAAGTATCCCACATTTGTTTTAGCAGTGTGATCATTTACAGAGATTCTGAAAGCAGTTTGAGTTTATGTTTACAAGAGTCAGATCTAAACTTTCTTTCGAGGTGTGCAAACAAACATATAAACAGATGTTTCTCGTTATCTCTTTAGATATAGGTCTGCTGCTTATACACAGCTGACCAGATTGAAATGGAAAAGAAAGTCACACTCTCTGACAAGGGACAGGTTCATTAAAACACACACACACACACACACCTACACACACACATGGCATTGATGTAAGTTTGGGTAAAATATTCAAACAAACAGGGAATTTACAAATAAAAATGTGACTCACTGTGAAGCAGTTTATCCACAACATGTAGCGAAGGTTAAAAAACATTTGTTGCTACAGCATTGACGTGCGGCGAACCTGACTTGGAGGCCGCAAACAGGACCTCAGACAAGATGGTGTACCAACGTAGTGTCGATGGTTACGTTTACGGCGCCGTCTGGAACATTTCCTGTCGCAACGGTTACCCCCAGAGGGGTTCCACTTTTATCACCTGCGATATTGACGAGTCTACATACCCACCCACACCCATGTGGACTTGGCCAGGAGATTACTATGCGAATAAGCCTGCCTGCTTGGGTAAACCCAGTTTATATTTCATTGGTTACATCGCCCTTTTGAGTCTTATTTGCAATTACATGTATTATTTCACCCCATGTATTTCACATGATGCAGACATGATAAGGTATGTTTTTAGTTAGGTTCATTTGCACATTTAATAGGAAAAAATATCATCAATTGAAGTAATGTTGTTTTACACAAAGTAAGGTACGAAATGCAGATAGTAGGCTTATTTATACTTCAGACTGACGGTGTTGTGACGGGGATTGGACATGGGCCGTCATGATCAAATGGTAGGTTGTAAATATCTGCATGGAGCCATATCCTGATAATGGTCCAATTGTCAACTCATCTCAGTGGACAGTGTTCCATTGTTCTATGTCCACTGTCATGACTTTGTTTTACCTTTGTTTGTTCTCTCTAATGTCCGTGTCATCAAGATTTTACAAACACTGCAAGAACGCAAATTTAATATTGTGGAATAATCTTTCAATTCAGATTGCCTTGAGCCTTTGTATTCTGACGATAGTGTGAATGAACAGTTTAACAGGCGTGTGAAGTTAGACGTCCACGCCCACCGTTGTTAATACGGCAGAAGGGGATAGCCATCCTAGAGTAGGGGGAGTAGGAACTTAAATCAACACTGAATCAACACTGGTCATTGACTTTCGTAAAAACAACGCTCTCATTCCAGACCTTGTCATTGATGGTGTAACAGTCGAGAGAGTCACTCAATACAAATACCTGGGAACCATCATTGACGAGAAACTTAACTTCACTGCAAACACCTAGGCCATCCACAAAAAATGTCAGTCTAGAATTTACTGCCTTCAAAAACTTCGAAATCTCCAAGTCAGTTGCCGCATCCTTCAGACCTTTTACTCTTCTTTTATCGAGTCCGTTCTTACCTTTTCTTTTATCTGCTGGTATGGAAGTTTGTGTGTAAAAAACAAAGGTGTGCTGGATCGAGTGGTGAAAGTATGAGGGAGGGTTGTGGGAGTGAAACAAGAGAGTCTGCAGAGGTTGTATGAAAGACGTGTTGTGCGGAAAGCCAGTTGCTTTGTGCTGGATAGCACTCATGTGCTTGCGCACCACTTCCAGCTCCTGCCTTCTGGAAGGCGCTACCAAACACCAAGGGTCAGAACTCTCAGAACGAAAAACAGTTTTATTCCAAAGGCTGTCTCGTTACTTAATAAATGACACGTGTGTGTGTGTGCGTATGTGTGTGTGAGTGTGTTTGTTTGCCCAAAATAATTTCATTTCACATTTGCTGTTGTTTAATGTCAGCATGCATAAGTGTAATTATATTCATTTGTGACTGTGCATTTTTATCCTCATTGTCATTATGATTGTTGTTATTATTATTGTGATGTTTATTCCTTGTTGATTGTAATTGTACGCCACAATGTAATTTCTTGTTAAAGATAATGAAGTTGTCTTATCTTATGTTATCTTATCTTATCTTATCTTATCTTATCTTATCTTATCTTATCTTATCTTATCTTATCTTAATCACCATAGCAATCTTACTGCTTAAACGGACAGTAACAAAATGCCACTGTTAACTTGTACACCATGGGCATCGAACCTGGGTCATGAGTGTGCCAGGCTAACGCTCTATCACTGAGCTTCCGCTGCGAGAATAGTATGCTTTCCATTGTAACTGAATCTGCTCGTTACAATGACCTAGTGTTTCTTTGACTCCCATACCTGCAGCAATCCATAATCCCAAAATCAAAATTCCAGATTTGTTCAAATATGCACGAGATGAGTTAAAAATGATATTCATGTATAAAACCGACAATGGATCTGTTTATCCGACCCACATATGTACAAGTACATGTAGGAAAACTATAACGTTATCCTTTATTCTAAATACTTTTGCAGCTATCAAACCCCTATTTGGAAGGGTGTTGTATCTCTATGAGAGCTCCAAAACTGTTTGTAATTGAATGACCTCTCTTCAACGTCCTGGTCAAGGCCACGGAGCAGCAAATATTGGTTAAAAAGAGGCAATTTTTCCACACGTTCTCTTTACCCAAAGTTACTGATAGGGCTTCATGATTAGTGGTTCATTATGGATTTCAGTGTCGAGAGATGCACTTGCTATGCACGTTTGGTCAACTTTGCCCCTAGACCAAAAGTAAAGCTTATAGTTTGTTTTAACTGACTACGGGAAGGCGTTGGACCGTCTCTTCCTTATGGCAAAAATTACTGTAGCTTAGTATAACTATAGTAACGATGACATCACAGGCTGTCAGCTTCTTGCCCTCTAGCTGACGTGCTTAAGAGAGGACACTCAATCAAATTATCTGTCACTAAGGTCAGACCTCCAGGCACTGAAGTCTCAATAATTTGCCTACCTAAAGTGTTGGCCGGTTTGAGGAAGTTTCCACATAAGTGCTTGAGAACTCTGAACTGGATAAATATATGACCAGTCCATTCCTATCAGTATTTGTATATATATTTTTTGAGGAAATCTCCACGTAGGTGCTTGAGAACTCTGAACTTGATAAAAATGTCCAGTGTATTCTTATATATATATGTGTCAATATTTCTTTGCAACTTACTGCAGCCTTTTCATTCAGGTTTTCAAATATTAAAAAACTTAATCCGTACTGGGCACTTAATTTACAGGCAGAATTTTGCGACTAGTCTTTATGGAGCTTTTGAGTAACATGGGCTTTGCCCATTCTAGGTTTTTATGAGTCAAAGGCAGTATGTTCTATAACCTTTTGGAAGATTTTGATCGATTGTTCCTTCAGCCCTGCAACAACACTGCGATTACGTTCATTTATTGTAACTAAGTACAGCTATTCAGCCAATGAAAACATCACAGTATTACGAGTCTTTTAAAGTTATGCACGCATATTCTCATATAAACAAAAATATAAATAATGACATAAGCATATTTTTAAAGAATTATAATGATATTTCCCCTTGGTTATTTTGCTTAGGATCAGTTCTGTTAAGTGATTGCTACATAGATTGGTTTATAAGCCCAGTATTGTAAAACACTGTACAACAATGTATTGGTTGTATTAAATTGTGTTGCAGACGTGGTCTGTCCGGAGCTAAACCTTCCAAAAAATGGCGCCTTGGCCTGTTTCCAAGGTACCAGCGGAATGGAATGTCTCATGTCTTGTAACAAGAATTTTACAATACCACGACAGCTCCCATTCGGTCGCCTGAATTGCCCCAATTCCAGACAGGAATGGCTTCCACCGACTGCCCCGGACTGTAGCGGTGAGCGAACGCTATGTTACATTTACCGCCAGTTCTCTCCTAAAATTAAAGTGTATGAACCCTAGATCAACATGGATATTTTAAATCACGGAGCTTGACGCGGGGAGCGCAGTCAGTGATGTACGCAGTTTAAAGGCAGTGTTTCAAAGCCCGTTAACGGTCTAAAGTATAGTTTAAAATAAATAAATAAATAATAATTATTGCCCTGAGACACTGCGCCCTTTCTCCTTCGGATAAGAGTATAAACCGAGGGCTAGTCTGTGCATGGACTTTAAAGATCCTGACGCTCATGCCCTAGATGGCCGATCAGTACACAGATACACCCAACACGCACTAGGTCCTTTCTCGCCATCCCTTGTAGCCCAGGATTATGTTCAGTCGTCTGTGCGTCAGACTGTGCGCCCAAAGGCTAAAAGTGGGCGCCTCGGGCGGCTTGAGTTAGATCCTGTATCGTCCAGCGCCTTGAGCAGCTTTTGAGCTGGAAATGCGCTACATAAGATCGATTAAATAAAAAAAAATACATTGACAACTTAAGTTAAAGGGGAGGGAATTCAGAATCAAAATCTGTATTGTCCCAACAAACAGCAAGAAAAATTATTTTGCAATGTACAACAATCATTGACAGTCACACTCACACAATACAGTCAGTGTACAACAACTATTGACAGCCACACTCACACAATACAGTCAGTGTACAACAATCATTGACAGTCACACTCACACAATACAGTCAGTGTACAACAATCATTGACAGCCACACTCACACAATACAGTCAGTGTACAACAGTCATTGACAGCCACACTCACACAATACAGTCAGTGTACAACAGTCATTGACAAACACACTCACACAATACAGTCAGTGTACAACAATCATTGACAGTCACACTCACACAATACTGTCTGTGTACAACAATCATTGACAGCCACACTCACACAATACAGTCGGCGTACAACAATCACTGACAGCCACACTCACACAATACAGTCAGTGTACAACAAACGACCGATCCGGCATGGAATTAGTGGATAGCCTCATCATGTGTTGTGTCTTGGGCAAAAAAGACCTGGCAGGACCCAATCCTCTCCAGGCTGTTGGCCACAGCCGAAATCCACGAATACAGTGTGGCTCGCCTTGGCCCTGAGCACGTGGTCGTTGAACCTGTAGTAACGTGAGGTTCCTCCGCCCTGGCCGGTGACTTCTGTGTAGAAGACTTTCGCCCAGTGATGCCGTGCTAACATCACCCCTGTTAGTCGCCTCTTACGACACGCCGGGAAACGTTGGGTCTATTCTATTTGCCCGAACCCACAGAGCTAAAATACTGTCAATGATTGTTGTACACAGCACCAACAACATCTATATCATGTGTTCATAGACTTCAAGAAGGCATTTGACCGAGTCTGGCATGCAGCTCTATGGGCAACCATGAAAGTGTACAACATCAGCCCTAAAATTATAGAAGTCATCAAAAGCCTGTATGACAAGGCTACCAGTGCAGTCCTCCATAACAGCGTCATCGGGAACTGGTTCAGAACAACAATCGTTGTGCGTCAAGGATGCCTACTCTCTCCAACACTCTTCAACATCTTCCTAGAGCGCATCATGTCAGATGCTCTTGCAGATCACGAAGGCACAGTCAGCATAGGGGGCAGAGCAATTGTCACCGCCACGACTCTCTCCGGGCAGACGCCACAAACAGACAACTTCCACACGCAGACAACCCAGAAAGAATGACGATTTCCTGCAGTCGTGAAGTGATGAAAACAACGAATATATATACAACTTTCAAGCTATTTATTCATTCATACCACACACTCATACACATACAACATTTACACATGAAACGAGAAAAATGGTGATGGAACAATCAATGGGTCGATGAACAATGAAATGGAATGTCAGATGAACGAGGGTTGCTAACCAACTACGTCTAAGTAACGACTGTGCACTGCAAATGTCCGAACACAGGGGGGGTCGAGTATCAAGAGGGGGACAACAAAGAATAAGCCGACCTGATAGTGGGGCGTCCCCGTTGATGTCTCCGAAAAGTAGCTGCCCCTCCTCGTGACTGTCACCGGACTGTCGCTATGGAATCCAGGCGTAGTGGTGTCGCCACTCCCTCCCACCGCTGACGATGATGATGATGATGATGATGATGACGCTGTAGTTGCGGCAGCCCTGCCACCATCGACGCCTCCCAGCCTAACTCCTCCAGTCGGCTAACACTGTGACGTCGAGGCCAGGTTCCATACACAGACGTCACAACCACCGCGGAAAAGGTGGGGTTGTGGAACAATGAAGATGTACACACCAACACGGACGAGGACGAACGGGTGGTGATGATGATGCTGGGTCCACACGACCAAATGTCGTCGTCGTTGTCGCGCGACGCTGGTCAACGTTACTCAGTGTCGAGCTGATGAGTACGACGAACGTCGAAGACCCTCGAACAACGAACTTTCGAACCTGCAACATGCTTGTGCTATTGTTAATGTCATGTCCACCCGATTCTGTCCCCCTCCCTCCTCACACTCTTCCCCCCTACTACACTAATTCCTGTATCTTGAGGAAGCGCCACTGCTGTCCACTTCACTTCCCTTGACTACTATTACTGTCTCTTGTAAGCAAACACATAATTCAAAAACTAAATGACATTATGAATGCATGAAATGAACAATGCTGCAAATGAATACATGTAATCATCAACACATTATCCATCTTGAGCAACCGCAACCTCAACAACAGCAACCACTTCCATCCTACCTTCACCACACTTCACCCTCATTCTCCCTCCTTCAGTCGCACTCTTCCTTTCGTCTGCCTCTCCCCAGTGCAACCATCCTTCCCCCAGCCTCACGCACAGCTATCGTTCAACACCCCAACAGCCGGCCATCGGTCATTAGCACAGTAAAGGAAGATCACCATCACACTTACCCACACGGCTCGTATGTAATAGTACCTGTAGCTAGCCCTTTCCACTGCTCGCCTACACAGTACTCCAAGTAAGGTATCCAGTGCGTAGTAATTCCTGTTAGTGGACCACCTCTACACTAACTTACCACAACACACAAACTTAGTTACTTGCTCTACACTTCCTTGAGCTTGTTACCACAACCGTAACATTTCCCACTAGGTTTTCTTTTAGAACCAGTTATCATTTACGTTAACAACTGTCCCAACCTTACTTCCAGAACAAAATACCAAGAGACACAAGACCACAGGTCTTCTCCGTTACTCTGCAAAACGTGTTCTGACTACAGTGAACACATTCCAAAACTGGCTGGCCGAACTATGCTGTTCAAAATCATGCTTTCCACGCATAACCAAACATACGACAGCGCGCAGTTACTACCCCAACTCATTAACTCTCCACCCACACCTTCTACCCGGTTTCATCACAGGCTGCCCTGTGACACACCCCCCTCCCAAGACGAAACTACGGAGAGTTCAAAACTTAATCTTCCACAGGGTCAGACCTGCTGAGGAAATCCGCTTCGATGTTGTCTCTTCCTGGAATCGGTCGAACCGTGAAGACATAGGCCTGCAGCTGCATAGCCCACCGGGTGAGTCTGGCACTGTTGAGGTGCGTTCTCTGCAGGTACTGCAGCGGTCGATGGTCCGTCTCCAGCCAAAAGTGCCGTCCAAACAAGTACGGTTCAAACCGTTGTACCGCCCACACGACTGCCAAACACTCCTTCTCGATGGTGGAGTAATTCCGCTCCGCTGGCAACAGCTTCTTGCTGGCAAACCCCACTGGTTGCACCCCCTCACCGGTTTCTTGCATCAGTGCAGCTCCTAGCCCTTGCTCAGATGCGTCTGTCCTCAGGATGAACTCCTTGTCCAGGTTCGGTAACGTGACAACTGGCTCACTGGTCAGCGCTCCCTTCAAGTCGTCGAAAGCTTTCTGGCAATCATCCCTCCTGTTGACCTCTCCCTTCTTCCCTACTCGCACGATCGGTGCTCTGTACGGCGAAGAACAAGACTCGGTAACCCCCAACTCCAGCATCGGTTCCACTTCACTCTTGGCGACTTCCTTCTGTAAAAATGGTAGCGGATGCTGATGTACACGAACGGGGTCGTCGTCGGTCGCCACCACCTCGCACTCGTCTTGGTTGGTTAGCGGCAGTGCTCTCCCATGTAGCGCAGATAGCTCCGTGTCTATCTTTATGTCCACTGGCCCTTCGCTCGCTCGTAGCGGTATCAGTGGTACGGTACCCTGGTAGTTGATGTCTGTCGTTCCCTCTGTTCCTGCCTGGCCCATCGTCACGGCTACCGTCGTTTCCGGTTCTACTCTACGTTCCATGTGACGCTTCAACCTCCTATTCTTGCCGACTCTCTGCACTGGTACCTTCCTGGCTCTCCCCTTTGGCGTCGTTCGCTGGCATGCGTCGCATGAAGCACAAAACCTCATCACGTCACGGCACATCCCTGGCCAGTAGTACTTGGTCCACACTTGATCTAGGGTCTGCCTGGCTCCCAGATGTCCAGCCATAGGTGTGTCGTGTCCCGTGCGTAGCACCTCCGACTGAAGCTTGGTTGGTACCTCCAACTGACTGCGATCCACTTTGTCCTGTCCTGTGTATTCGCGGTACAACAGGCCCCGCTTCCAGACAAATGCCACTTGCCCTTTGCCTCGTTTCTCCTTCCCTGCCTTCCGGTCCGCTAGCTGCCGTACCTTTGCAAGCTCACCGTCTTCCAACTGCAGTTGGCGCATCTCTTCCGGCGTTGCGACGACGCTCTTGCTCGGTCCGACTACCAATGGTTCTGCAGCGACCTGCTCCTCGGCTGCCTGCGCTCGCGTCTGCACAGCGCAACACTCCGCGTCTCCCTCGGCGAACACCGGCAGTGCTGTATCACGTTGCTGTTCCGTCCCCGCCCAGTTGCCGATCACCACTGGGTAGATCAAGTCTGGTACCACTACTACCTCCACTCTCCCGGTGTAGAATGGCGACTCAAACTGCACCCACGCTGTCGGCAGTGATCTGGATAACTGTCGAATGGCGAATCCTACGCGCCGCGTGCGTCCCGTGTACTTGAGGTTGGCAACCTCCCCTTCCCGCAAGCATATCAGGTCAGCTCCCGTGTCCCTCATGGCCGTCAGCGGAACACCTTCCACTATCACTTGGCTCTGGAAACGCGAGTCTCCCTTCTTGCCTGCCTCCTTCTCCTCCTCCAAGACGCGCAACGCTGCTCCAGCCCTCTCGCTGCGTTTCGGGCAATTCCGCTTCAGATGCCCTTTCTGCCCGCAGCTGTAGCACTCCCGCTTGTCCGGCGAGTTGGGTCGCGGTCCTGCCGGCTTGCGGCCCTCACTCTTATCCCTGGGTGTAAAGGGTTGACGCGGTGGGAAACGTAGGTTGGTTCCCGCCCTGGCGTCGACGTACTGCTGCGCTAACGTCGCGGCCTCCTCCACCGTTGCTGGGTTGCGCTCGCGCACGAACGTGACCAGTTCTGGTGTCAAACCGTTGACCATCTGCTCCATCAGCACTAGGTCCAGTAAGTCCGCATACGTGGCCTTCTTGTTCGCAAGTCCCATCCAGCGCTCCAGGAACAACTCTGACTTCCGTAGGTACTGCTTGAAAGTCTCTGGTGGCTCCCTTCGTAGCTGGCGAAACTTCTTCCGATACGTCTCGGCCGTCAGGTTGAAACGCACCAACAACGCTGCCTTCAGGATCTCATAGTCGGCAGAGTCGTCCTCGTTCAAGCCAACGTAAACTTCCCTCGCCTTCCCCTTCAGCAAGGTCCCCAAGCGAATAGCCCACGTGTCCTTCTTCCAGTCTTGAGCCTTGGCGAATCGCTCAAACTGACACAAGTAGGTCTCTAGGTCGTCCTTATCCTCGAAGAAAGGTAACCTAAGCTTGTCCGTCTCGAACTCGGGTTGACGATTCCTGCGGTTCCCGGCGCCTGCTTGCAACCTCAGCTGCGCCATCGCTAGTTCGTGTTCCATTTCTCTCTCCCTGGCCCTCAACTCGGCGTCCTCCAGGCTCGCCCGCTCTCTCCGGTTTGCGTCTTCCTCCCTAGCCGCTTGGTCTATCGCGTAGTCTAACGCTGCCTGACCCTTCAGTCCTTCGCGCTTAGCGAGCCTCAAGATCCTTTCCATCGGCGTCTCATCCGCGAACGGTCCTGTCCTCGGCGTCGGTGCCGCCTCGACCTTGTAGACTGAACGGTAGGGGTTGGTCTCTAACCTCTTCGGTCTCGTCGCGTCGCTCAGGCGATCTTGGTCTCCATAGAAGTCGGCGCCTGCTGACATCCCGCCGGTCACACCAAATCCCGTCACAAAAGGGTCACTCACTGTGTCTCTGGCTTCAAACGTCGTCGACTCGTCGTCTGCTGACCCACGACGCGATGACCGAACCGGCGATCTCCGCTGCTCGACTGCAGAAGGCAAGTCGGTGACTCCCGTATCAGCTGCTGCCGTCGTGCGCTCGTCCATCGTGACACCCACGCGAGAACGCGTACGAGCCGCGATCGGAGACACTCCCTCACCCTCCTCGATCGATGCCATCCTGCTTAAAAGGGAAGCAACAACAACCAACAACAACAAGTCAAGAACCCTACGTAACCTAACCTTACCTAACCCTAGCCTAGCCTGAGATACTAACTTACCTACCTAAGCTATCTCCCTTACCTATCACCCACCTCCTCCCACTCAAACAGTGGAAATTGGCCCGCGAGGTAGCGAACCGGATGGAGAGTGCAATGGCCCCTTCCCTCACGCGTGGTCGAACCCAGGCCGGCTGTGAGCCTCCGCTAAACAGCGACCTGACTCCCTCCAACCACCCGCTGGGGTGCACACTCTCACCGAATCACGCCTCACACACTCGGACACCACAAGACAATCACAAGACAACTTCACGTCTGGGCACACTCACACATACCCTGCATCTCCACCATATGTCACCGCCACGACTCTCTCCGGGCAGACGCCACAAACAGACAACTTCCACACGCAGACAACCCAGAAAGAATGACGATTTCCTGCAGTCGTGAAGTGATGAAAACACAACGAATATATATACAACTTTCAAGCTATTTATTCATTCATACCACACACTCATACACATACAACATTTACACATGAAACGAGAAAAATGGTGATGGAACAATCAATGGGTCGATGAACAATGAAATGGAATGTCAGATGAACGAGGGTTGCTAACCAACCACGTCTAAGTAACGACTGTGCACTGCAAATGTCCGAACACAGGGGGGGTCGAGTATCAAGAGGGGGACAACAAAGAATAAGCCGACCTGATAGTGGGGCGTCCCCGTTGATGTCTCCGAAAAGTAGCTGCCCCTCCTCGTGACTGTCACCGGACTGTCGCTATGGAATCCAGGCGTAGTGGTGTCGCCACTCCCTCCCACCGCTGACGATGATGATGATGAAGATGATGACGCTGTAGTTGCGGCAGCCCTGCCACCGTCGACGCCTCCCAGCCTAACTCCTCCAGTCGGCTAACACTGTGACGTCGAGGCCAGGTTCCATACACAGACGTCACAACCACCGCGGAAAAGGTGGGGTTGTGGAACAATGAAGATGTACACACCAACACGGACGAGGACGAACGGGTGGTGATGATGATGCTGGGTCCACACGACCAAATGTCGTCGTCGTTGTCGCGCGACGCTGGTCAACGTTACTCAGTGTCGAGCTGATGAGTACGACGAACTTCGAAGACCCTCGAGCAACGAACTTTCGAACCTGCAACATGCTTGTGCTATTGTTAATGTCATGTCCACCCGATTCTGTCCCCCTCCCTCCTCACACTCTTCCCCCCTACTACACTAACTAATTCCTGTATCTTGAGGAAGCGCCACTGCTGTCCACTTCACTTCCCTTGACTACTATTACTGTCTCTTGTAATCAAACACATAATTCAAAAACTAAATGACATTATGAATGCATGAAATGAGCAATGCTGCAAATGAATACATGTAATCATCAACACATTATCCATCTTGAGCAACCGCAACCTCAACAACAGCAACCACTTCCATCCTACCTTCACCACACTTCACCCTCATTCTCCCTCCTTCAGTCGCACTCTTCCTTTCGTCTGCCTCTCCCCAGTGCAACCATCCTTCCCCCCAGCCTCACGCACAGCTATCGTTCAACACCCCAACAGCCGGCCATCGGTCATTAGCACAGTAAAGGAAGATCACCATCACACTTACCTACACAGCTCGTATGTAATAGTACCTGTAGCTAGCCCTTTCCACTGCTCGCCTACACAGTACTCCAAATAAGGTATCCAGTGCGTAGTAATTCCTGTTAGTGGACCACCTCTACACTAACTTACCACAACACACAAACTTAGTTACTTGCTCTACACTTCCTTGAGCTTGTTACCACAACCGTAACATTTCCCACTAGGTTTTCTTTTAGAACCAGTTATCATTTACGTTAACAACTGTCCCAACCTTACTTCCAGAACAAAATACCAAGAGACACAAGACCACAGGTCTTCTCCGTTACTCTGCAAAACGTGTTCTGACTACAGTGAACACATTCCAAAACTGGCTGGCCGAACTATGCTGTTCAAAATCACGCTTTCCACGCATAACCAAACATACGACAGCGCGCAGTTACTACCCCAACTCATTAACTCTCCACCCACACCTTCTACCCGGTTTCATCACAGGCTGCCCTGTGACAGCAATCTCCAATCTTCGTTTTGCGGATGATATTGATGGATTGGCTGGAGAGGAACAAGAACTTGAACAGCTTGTACAGAGGCTTGTCACCACCTCCAGAGCTTATGGAATGGAAATAAGTGCAGAGAAGACCAAAATGATGACCAACAACACCAATGGCATCAACACGGACATCAAAGTACAAGGCCAATCCATCAACACAGTGCACAGCTTCAAATATTTAGGAGCCATTGTTTCAGACAATGGGTCTCGACAGGAAGTCCTCTCCAGGATCGCACAAACAACTGCTGCCCTGACAAGGTTGAAGCCCATTTGGAAAGACAGAACCATCAGTCTACATTCCAAAGTAAGACTGCTGCGCTCTCTGGTCATCTCCATCTTCCTATATGCTTGCGAAGCATGGACCCTCACAGCAGATCTCCAACGAAGAATACAAAGCATGGAGATGAGGTGCTACAGAAGACTTCTGTGCATTTCCTATACCCAACACATCACCAACGACGAAGTCCGAAAGACCATCACACAAGCCATTGGACAACAGGATGACCTGCTCACAGTGGTGAAGAAACGGAAACTCCGATGGTATGGCCACGTCACCAGATCATCAGGCCTTGCAAAGACCATTCTGCAAGGCACATTGCAAGGAGGTAGAAGAAGGGGGAGACCGAAAAAGAGGTGGGAGGACAACATTCGAGAATGGACTGGTTTGACACTGAGCGAAGCCATGAGGGCTGCTGAGGACAGAGAAAGATGGAGTTTGCTGGTTAAACGATCATCTGTGGTGCCCCTACGACCTTCGGGTTATGGGACAGGATAGGATAGGAATAGGATAGGACAACAAACATTGACAGTCACACTCACACAATACAGTCAGTGTACAACTATTGACAGTCACACTCACACAATACAGTCAGCGTACAACAATCATTGACAGTCACACTCACACAATACAGTCAGTGTACAACAATCATTGACAGCCACACTCACACAATACAGTCAGTGTACAACAATCATTGACAGTCACACTCACACAATACAGTCAGTGTACAACAACTATTGACAGCCACACTCACACAATACAGTCAGTGTACAACAATCATTGACAGCCACACTCACACAATACAGTCAGTGTACAACAACCATTGACAGCCACACTCACACAAGACAGTCAGTGTACAACAATCATTGACAGCCACACTCACACAATACAGTCAGCGTACAACAACCATTGACAGCCACACTCACACAATACAGTCAGTATACAACAATCATTGACAGCCACACTCACACAATACAGTCAGTGTACAACAATCATTGACAGCCACACTCACACAAAAACAGGGCATGTGGTATCAAATAACGCCCAATTCCACTATGTTTGGCATTGTTACTGATGCTCTCTGGTCCCCAATGACTTTTAATGTTGTATATACGCTAATCGGAGAGCTCCCACCTCACACTGACTTTATAGATAGTTGTAAACAGTTGGGAGAAAAACAAATACCAAAGAAACGTGGCCAGAGTCACAACCTATGTTTATGTCCAATCTGGGTTACTGCGAGAGCCAAACTGGAATTTCTATTGAGCACAAAGGGACAAACACATTTGCATTATACATTTTTGTTAAGATTATTGTATAGATCTAACTTTGGGATTTAGATGTACGTATATCTATTCTGTAAACACAAGTCAATGAAATTCAAAATTTAAAAATAGTGAGAACAAAATTCAAGACACATTTGAATACATTTCAAAGTAAGAATGTTGGCACATCCAGTTACTGTGACATGCTGATCACCCACTATCCAGATTCTCAATGTCTACGTAGTTCCGATCATAATAATGCAGAATTGCATGATAAAGATGTTTTTTGTCTACACAGAAATCTGATCAAGACTTTCACAAGCATGGGTAAGGAATATTAGCTCACCCACCCACCCGCCCCACACACACAAAAATTTAAAAAAACTACTCAAAGCGTGTATCATCGTTAAACAATTTGCTGGTTATTAATTTACTGTTCTTATTTAATATATGTATTTTTACATTCAGTCCGAGTGAGGCCAGGCCATACTGCCATTCAGGCTGACATTTTCTACTACACTGGCAGCTGTGATGAGAACATTGACAATCTGAAGAAAGACTTCATCGATCGCATCCGTAACATCATCGTAGCTGCAGATGCCTGTATCACTGTTCCAGAATGTACACCTGCCAATGTCAAGGTTGGAAGATTTTTCGTTTGAAAGCGTTAACATTCCTTATTTGTATACGTACTGTTCTATTTCGATAGGTGATTTCCTATAGTCTGAATTCCAACATGAAATACCTTTGATTATTGTTTGTACATATTCTGAGATCAGGAGAACATATTCACATACTATCAACATTGTATCCTATATGCTTCAATCATTCATGTCCTAAAAAAATTAAGTTAGATTAAACTATACTAACGATTTTCCGAGGGTACATTTCAGGGCTAAAATTTAGGAGTAAACAATACCATGCTTACCTCCCTTTTCATCGAGAACGAATCAGATTTGCAGACTTTACTATATAGATTCTAACAAAACGGCCTCTGTGAAGTAGTGGCAACATTTGCTTACGTTTTACGGCTTATGATTTGGGTTATGAGATTTTTCACTGACCAGAATTTTGATGGGTGGCCACATCTTAAGACCTTAGTGGCCACATTTGGCTTACCTTTTGCGGCTTATGCATTGGGACAGGAGCATAAGTGGCGCCATGTTTATAAGGGCCCGGTTCGAATTTATAAACGTGTGTAGCTGTGTAATTTCACTACAACAAGGCACTTTTTCATGACGATGTAATGTACCCTTTCACGATTTGACTACAAAATGAACACATTTACTAAGATTGACACAGTGAGGCCGGGTAGCTCAGTTGGTAAGAGCGTCTTGCTAGTAACCGAAAGGTCGCTGGTTCGAATCCCGGATTGGTCAACGTGTGATCATATTATTTTCCCCTTTACCAACAACTGTCCCGCTGGTGTCAGTATAAATCGGTCCAGTAGTCACCTATATGCGAAAGTGTCGTGTGACTATAATCTACAAACAACAACAACAAGATTGACACGCAACAAGTGAATTCAACTGCCTGGGCTCGCCAAGTCGTGTGTAGCAGACAACCTTTGTTGCGTGTAATCAAGCGTGTGGGAGGAGTATAGGCTGACCTCTACACTCTCACACTCTCGCTTCTGACTGGTCCTTGTAAGCCCGGCTTATGTAGTTTTGCAGAAGAAATCAAACATGCGCCAGCCAATACGCAAGGAAATACATAATGAATTCATAAGCGTAACACAAGTGTGACTGGGTCTTTACGGATAGGCATGAATGTGGAACAAAACGGGTTTTGTTTTGTTTATTAATTTGAGTTAGACTTTTTAAAAAACAATGTTTGCAATATTTTGAATTTCAGGTGATCTAATGCCGGTTTCAAAGTATAAATATTTGATCTGATACACGTAACTTTCCATTAAACCGAGTTTGATTGAGAGCATTCGCAAGAATCGTTCTACTCTTCCATTGAAGTTGATAGCGTGTGTACAGTTTTTTGTCAATCTCGGGTGGATATGTCCGCCAAGTAGTATAGCCTATACATCATAAAAATCAATCGTTTGATGTGTTCATATGCTAAGACAAGCAAACATGAATGCTACTATTTTATTACAGATACCGTATGAAGCTTTAAGAGCAGTGTTGTGCATCAGGAAACCTCGTATTTTGAGTCAACTGTGTAATATATTACAATTTCTTTTTCTCAAAACGACATGTTAAGTGACTTCCCTAACTCCTATATCATGCCTCCTAGGTAAGAGAACATGACCGTTTTGGAAAAAAAGCGGACAAAATGCATTTAGAACGATGTATTACAAGGCTGTCAGCCACGAAGCTTCTAATTTGACCCCTCACACCCCACCTCCTCCCCTCACAGTTTATCTATATTTCTCATTTTTTAATTCCATTATTTTCATATTATTTTTGACTGTCTATATGGATTTTTTTTAAAATCCGTGGTCATAACCATAATTATCTCACCATTTCTTAAGAACATGGAAGTGTTTATCCCATTAACAAGATACCAAGAAACTAATAATGAATAGTGCAAACAATTGCTGTTAAATTAGGCCGATGTTCGAAAAATAGAGACCAATTAAGGAATTTGGCACTTCGCAAACAACACATATGCATCTAAATTGTGTGCATAAATTACAGATATCATAAAATAAAGTTATGAAGCACGAGCAATCAAATATATCTCAGCAACAATAAATTGAACGGAATATGTGCTTTAGTAGCGTACTAGCTCTTTGAAGAATTATACTCTCACAACGCAAATACAGAGCAGAGACGAACTTTAACATGTTGTAGTGTCGGTAACTACTATCCCATACCTCTTAGGTAAGAGGACATGACAATTTTGGAAAGAAACGGGAACAATGCCTTTACTTGATGTATTACACTCATGTCTAGATCTCGTGCACGAGAACCGAAAAACGAAGCTTCCAATTTGACCTTTTGACCATAGACTTTATGAAAGATATTGTACTTTACCATGAATAGGTAACTTGCGGTCCCATCTCTCACCGACGTCGCAGACGCAGTGCCGGTGAAAACTTCTTCCTACAATTCACGTTCGACCTGAAAATTCCTTTTGAGGATGGGGCTGAAGCCGTGCAGGTAAACGTAAAAGGGTTTTTACTAAAAGCTAAATATGTATGTGCTGTAAACATAAGATACTCCAAGTTTTGTTCGTCTTGTCAGATATTCATCCTTGCTGCTGGTAGTGAAGCTTATCCACTGCCCTAAGGTTGTACAATGACATTTGTCAGGTGCTGACATGTGTTCTCACTGGACCAGTTATCCGTGTTGAATGTATGGAAAAGGCTGCACACCCGACAATGTGACAAGAAAGGGGCAAGTTTTATTGATACCAATAGAACGTCACAGGTTTATACCCATCTGAATGTCATGTCGGTGCGATGCACAAACTCTTAACGTTTTATCGTGTCTATTTTCTTTCAAAACTCTGTTGCTAATGTTGGGCCAATTGTTTTTCTTCTGGAGAATCGCACTCAACTAACGTCTTCTTTCACTCATACATAATTCTGTGCATTTTGCAACCAGTTTTTTGGAGAATTGTTAGCCAGTGGTTAGATGGTCAGAGTACTTCTCTGACCTTTATAACCACAGACCAAACGGAACCCATCAGTTCTAGCATGTCCCCAGAACAGAGAAGAAGAAATCCTCCCAATTCCCCGAGAAGAATTTGAGGCAGCAGTGCAATCGCTGAAGAAAGGAAGTCAGCGGGAGTGGACAACATACCCGCGGAATTGCTTCAAGCAGGAGAGGAAGCGAGGATTGACGCCCTCACCATTATCTGTAACAAGATCTGGCAGAGTAGGGAGTGGCCAACACCATGGACCCTTGTCGCTTGTCATCACTTTTCAAAGAAAGATAACCTTCAGGAATGTGAAAATTACCGCACCATCAGCCTCATCAGACATCCCAGTAAGGTCCTCCTGAAAATAATACTCAACAAGTTGAAACCCCAAGCTGAACAAATCATAGCTGAAGAACAAGCAGGATTCTACATTATGCGTTCGTAGACTTCAAGAAAGCGTTTGACCGAGTCTGGCATGCTGCTTTGTGGGCAACCATGAGAGTGTACAACATCAGCCCTACAATTATTGAAATCATCGAAAGCCTGTATGACAAGGCTACCTGTGCAGTCCTCCATAACAGCGTCATCGGAAACTGGCTCAAAACAACACTCGGTGTGTGTCCAGGATGCCTACTCTCTCCAATACTCTTCAACATCTTCCTAGAGCGCATCAGATCAGATGCCCTTGCAGATCACGAAGGTACAGTCAGCAATCTCCAACCTTCGTTTTGCGGATGACATTGATGAATTGGCTGGAGAAGAACAAGAACTTGAACAGCTGGTACAGAGACTTGTCACCACCTCCAGAGCCTATGAAATGGAAATAAGTGCAGAGAAGACCGAAATGATGACCAACAACACCAATGACATCAACATAGACATCGAAGTCCAAGGCCAATCCTTCAACATGGACATAGCTTCAAATATTTAGGAGCCATTGTATCAGACAATGGGTCCCGACAGGAAATCCTCTCCAGGATCGCACAAACAACTGCTGCCCTGGCATGGTTGAAGCCCATTTAGAAAGACAAGACCATCAGTCTACATTCCAAGGTAAGGCTGCTGCGCTCCCTTGTCATCTCCATCTTCCTATACGCTTGCGAAACATGGACCCTCACAGCAGATCTACAACGAAGAATACAAAGCATGGAGATGAGGTGCCACAGAGAGATTGTAATAATGGGCTTAGACCGCCCTTGTTCTTCTGACACCCTTTTACTGCAATTTATGGCTGTTTTATGAGCTTTTTAAAAGGCGTGCCAAAGCACTCTGGGAATCCGGCATTTGCTAAATATAATACATATTCGTATATCTTGCGTCTTTGGTCTCCCCATCAACTCCAAAACTTAGCCAGTTAATTAGTTATTTGTCAAAACTTATTTCAAAACTTAGAAATAAAACTTAGAAAAAATACCTCATTTAGAAAGTAGAAAACTTACAGAAAACTTACTTAGAAAACTTAAAAAATACTTTACTACTGGAATTGGAAATTTTTACAAAAACCGGTGGTAGCACTTCCCGCTTGGACTCTCTCCCTAACTTGGCGGAGTGGGACGGACCCCTCGACCTTTTGCACGCATCTCCCACTCCACCAAGTGAGCCCAAGCGTTGTGGCATGTGTTGTCTGTCATCAAACCCCAAATGGGGAATCTCTACGAGACGAAATTAGAGAAACCCACGGAGGTGTACTGACTGAACTTTGGCTGCGAGTCGGACAGTTGGATTAAGTAGGAGGCTCCAAGGACACTGCGCGCATCCTCCAGTCTTACCCAATGTCATGCAACCGTTCATTCTTGCGTTCAATATCTGTTTACTTGTTGCCTGAGGCTTGACAATTGGATTAAGTAGGAAGGGATCGAGAGTTAGCGTGCACCTTCCAGTCTTATCCATTGTCATGGCAAATTTCAACATGTATCCAAGCCACTTGCCACTTTGTACACTGTGTCTATTATTGCAATAGGACAGACATTTGGCCTTAATGCCTTAGCAAATTCAACACATGCCACAGAAGTGACTAACCACACCGAAAATCTATACTTCCTTTTTTCTTTATATCCCCATCCAGATCGCTCATAAAAGAAGATTGGGCTTGGGAAATTACATACAACAAACCAGCATTAATATTCGTTATTCTAAATGTACAATTCTAAATAATACACCATTAAGTGCAGCAATCTTTATTACATATTGTTCATATTAATTTTTAAAAGTGTAACAAATAGATATATAAATAAAAATTTATATTAAAGCATGTGTTTCCCATTTACTAGCTGTAAGTTAAACCAAGGGAAATAATTTGTGTGTATTTTAAACATGCATTAAGCATGTGATCCAGTTGAAAAACAGAATCGTTTTAAACATGCATTAAGCATGTGATCCAGTTGAAAAACAGAATCGGAAATTCCCCTTTACTAGACCAGAGGAAATAATTTGTGTACAGGAATATTTGTGTGCTTTCTCTGTGTGAATGTAAAATCCTTAGTAAGTTTTTTGCCTTTGCTTAGATATATAAAAAGAAATTTATATTAAGCATGTGATCCAGTTGAAAACAGCAAATAGAAATTTATATTAAGCATGTGATCCAGTTAAAAACAGAACCTGGAATTCCCTTTGCTATTATTTACCAGGACTTCCTGCAGACATTAACGTGTAACAATCGGGAATTCCCGCAAACATTAATGTGTCTTTGCCTATTTACCGGGACTTCCCGCAGATATTAACGTGTAACAATCAGGAATTCCTGCAAACATTAATGTTACAACCTTATTTTTTTAGCAAATGACGGATTTACAACGTGTAACAATCAGGAATTCCTGCAAACATTAATGTTACAACCTTATTTTTTTTTAGCAAATGACGGATTTAAAGTGTTTAACTAAATTACATTTAAGAGTACCATAACATTGCCTAGGATTACAGTGCAGGCAAAGCAGAAAGGAGATTTGATCCTAGGCAATGTTATGGTACTCTTAAATGTAATTTAGTTATAGTCAGCCTTCTCAGTTGTGCCTTTGCTGTGTATTTTGTTTTAAGAATGTTGCTACTGCACTGCATTTATGTAATCGGTTGTCTAACAACAAATACCTGAAGCACTATGACCCCTCGCAGAAATCTAATTATATAATGTACTTTGACGCCAACAATTTATACGGTTGGGCAATGAGTGAGCTTTTACCGGTTTCAGATTTCAAATTACTTGTTAATCCAAACCCCGCAAACTTGACTTGGTTAAACAGTATTTTAAATCACCCTAAAGATCATACTATAGGGTTTATTGTCGAAGTTGACCTAGAGTATCCCAATGCTTTACACGACCTACATAATGATTACCCATTAGCACCAGAAAGATTGCATGGTACAGACAAGCAACTTAAACTTATTCCCAACCTCTATAATAAATCTAATTACGTCTGTCACTACAGAAACCTGCAGTTCTACATCAGACACGGCATGAAGTGCACAGCGATTCACAAGCTTTTATTCTTTAAACAAACAAACGTCTTGGCCGGGTACATCAATAAAAACACAGAGCTCAGAAAACAAGCGCAATCTACGTTTGAAAAAGATTTCTTTAAGCTGCTGAATAACAGCTGTTTTGGTAAAACTATGGAGAACCCATACAAGCGAAAAGACGTCAGGCTAATTACATCACCCAATCAAGCGATTAAATTAACATCTAAACCTCAATACCTTGGTTACAAAGAGTTTCATGACTCCCTGTATGCAGTTACCATGAAAACCACACAAGTTAATCTAGACAAACCAGTGTTTATGGGGATGACTATTCTCGACCTTTCTAAATTATTAATGTTCGAATTTTACTACGATTACTTTAAACCTAAATACCCGGAGGCCAGAGTTTTATACACAGACACAGACTCCCTTATACTAGACATCCCTACTGAAGACATTTATAAAGACTTAGAATCGGAACTGCAACATTACGATACTAGTGACTACCCTGAAACTCACCCTTTGTACAGCAAAGCAAACCAAAAGAAAATAGGTTTGATGAAAGATGAAATGAACGGGAAACTTATTGAAGAATACGCAGGACTGCGATCTAAGCAGTACAGTATTAAACACGAATCGGGGGAATCTTCAAAAGCGAAAGGCACCCAAAAAGCTGCAATAAAAAACAGAGATATCAGACACGAAAACTACCTGGAAGCCTTAGATGGGAAAGAAGTTAAACCATACCCTAACACAACTATAAAGTCTAAAAACCATATAGTGTCCACTGCTGTGACGACCAAAAAAACATTATGCGCTAATGACACAAAGAGAATAAGAGTAACTAAGGAGTTTGCATACGCTCTAGGCCACTATAAATTACAGGTAGAAACAGCGACTGCGACTACGACTACGACTACGACTACGAGTAAGGAGGAGGGCCTGTAAGGTTTGAATAAATGTTAACTGTATTTATTCTGAAGCGCCAAGCTTTTTCTTCAAAGCATCTAGCTGCTCTTTCCGTCCCAGTAGTCTCCCTTCCTCTATTAATTTTTTTTAATTTCTTCAACATTAACAGGTGCAGACCTAGATTTAGATTGTATGTCGTGCTTCAACTTTTTATATTCTTCAAAATCTCGCTGGATAATTACAAACTCTTGGTCCTGAATCTGAGTGTCTTCTAGAGCTTTAGAAATTATTAAGTTCATGCTAGTAAGTTTAGCTATCGCCAGGCTAGAAATGAGGTCGTGTTTTTCTAGTTTCTTAGATACTTTAGTATTAATTACACCAAGTAGAACTGACATTACTGAAGATAATCCGGCAGCCACTCCTAATCCAATACTAATTGGTATACCAATTCCAGTCACCAATAATCCTACGCTGACCGCAGCTTCCGCTGCATTAATAACATTTAGACCAGTAGACACGTAATTTATTGTGCTATAAGCGCCGGAATACCTTCGTCTGCATCTAGAGTACTTTTGGATATCTGATTCAATTTGAGTCCTAACTTTTCTTATTTCTTCCAGCCTGAACGTTTGAACATTACTTAAGTCTAACGTTGGAGCACTGGGCTGTACAATTGGTTGTTCATCCACTACTGCTTCTACTATAGCAGGATACAATTTTGTCGTCATATTTTTAGTGTGAAAAAAAGGGTTAACAATAATTAACTTGATTTTAGTTTATTAGCAAAATATTCTATTTGACTATCAGAAAATATCTGATCGCTGAAATAAAATGCTAACAGATCTACGTTGTCTAGGCTAATTTGCGCTATTCTGTCAATAGGATTTGGAACAGGGACAAAAGTTATCTTGGGTGATGAAGTAAATACGGAAAACTGATTTTCATTTTCTCTTTTCTTCATAAATACTGTAACTCGTCTGGGATCCTCATCTAAATCAACCCAACTTAGAGACACTTGCGGAATTACATTAAAATTTCTCTGCGTAGGCCTGTGAGCAATTATGTCCAGTACTATCATAGCTGTGCTACCTAGCTGTAAAGGAGGCTGCAGAATAACTCTAACATTTTTCCCTGCGGTTTCACGCTTATGTAAAACATAGCTGCTTTTTTTGTAGGCTTTGACTTCTATGGTTTCCCGATTGTTTTCATCCGGCACTAGACTAACTAACATAGGCCCGGCGTTAATAATTTTCTTAAATTTATTGTCTGGTCCCATAAAAGTGTAAGGGCTTTCACACTTGAATTTAATAAGCCAATCTAATTCTGTGTCTATAGGTGTTAAAGACCAGGTATTTTCTCGTTTAGTAATAGCATACTTAAAATCGGGATCTACTTTACCGGCATTAAAATCCTTTAGCTGATCGATAGATGGTTTTTCTGGCGGTACTGACGGCGGCACTGCTTCAGGTACTGCCGGCACTAGCGCTCGTTTATAATATCCATTTTGTGTAAATTCGAAACCGTAAATAGACCCAACAATAGCATTCGCATCAAAGTCGATTGTGTCTGCTAAGTCTTTCAGTTCAATGGTAGGACAGGTTACTGGAATTTGAGGGCCGATTGACATTGTATTTTAAAATGAAACTTTATTTTATCTCGAGAATAATTGTAAGATCTTCAAAGTCTACAATTTCGTTGTTTTGGTTAGTTATTTTGAAGCATAAACTAGTATGATAGTCCTGACTTAAGTGACGTTTTTGAGGCAGAAATTTTAATGAAACTGGATCGCAGTAAGATTCTCTCTGAGTTGAGATTATCCTTAGCAATGTACTAGGAGTTCCGTTTACTAAGTTTTCCGATGTCTTCAGTTGATGAAGGTACACAAACAATCTATTATTAATTAACAAATTCATAGGTTTTGTTCCAATAAATCTTATAGAACTGCCGACAGTGCTGGAGCTGTCAGATAAAGATAATTCATTGCCAGGGAAACCTAATATTTCTGCCAGCTTTGGCGCAAGTGTAACGCTGGTAATGTCTTTATGCTGGTTTTTATGGAAAGTTAAAGTTACTATCAAGTTTGCAGGGTTCATTTTTGCTTCAATCGAATGAGGTTTAAACAATTCTTCAGTAAGTCTGCAGAAGTCATAATAGCCGGCATGAATAAAGTGCCTTTTTTTATTAATCATTATCCAGTTGTTGTTTAGATCATGACTAATATTTAACCATTTAACCGTGTAGAATATTTCGTGAAGGATTACGTTAAGGTCCCTGTTTTTGTTGTCAATAGGATGCTGAAGTTCAATGGGCACACCTGATTTTACAGATTCGAAAGTTACAAACATTTTTTTTAAATATAATAAAAATGTACGCGCCTTATAAATATAACAAAGCTGCAAAGTATACTACAGGGCCTTATTATTACGAAAAAGCAGTCGACCTAACCAAGCTGACAATAGCTGTGGCAGCCAACGTCCATTTCGAAACTATCCCCCATAATATTTTTGATCATTACCTCAACCCAGACATTACGAGCGACTTTTTAGCTAACCAATGGCTAAACAACGGGGGTATGCAGTTCTTTCAGAATCAAATTAATTTTGCCGTGTCATGCGCTACAACTGGTTGCGGAGTTTCTTACGTTCATCACCTTAATCACCCAGATCCCATGTTGAAGTCTATTTATGTGTTCCATTTGTATTATCAAGTGAGGCGGGTGTTGTCTGAACTTCAGGCTCCGTTACCTACTGACAAAAACTTTAATCCCTTTAACAACGGCTTTGACAAAAAAGCGTATCAAAGGTTGTGCAATGAATTTGGAATTGATACTAAAACAGACTTCAGACAAAAACTAGACCTCAATCATGGGATGGGAACTTTATTTAGATACGCTGTAGGTAATTTATACACGGGGCCTTACGTACCTGGATTTACATCATTTAACCACAACAGCCAGGTTCCTTTACTGTATATCAGACAAAAACAAAGTACAGCATACAGCACTTTTATATTGGACACATCAAACGGATTTACTCAAAGTGGGGTGGAAAGGCTGAATGAATCTATTCGTACGTATGCGTGGTGCATTCTGGGGTCTCAAGCAGAAACACGAAGTAATATCATTGGGGAAGGAACTAGCTTCGATGCACAAAAGCAGTTTCTAGCCAACATTGAAGATTCTATTAATTCGGCAGTAGATTTGCCCGCGAGTATTAAAAGATATCAGGACACTTTAAAGTATGCTAGATCGAAAGTAGATTACGTAATAGGTTTAGGATTGTATATGTTGCCTTCAGACCTTCAGCTTAGGATAGGAACTATATCAAACTACAACAACAATATAGTGATTGCAGACCCTCAGTTTCATATAGGCTACAATCCTACAATAAATACAGTGAATACCGCGAATACAGTGAATACAGCAAATACGGTATTTACTGCTAGGCCTAATAATGAACCTTTAAGTTCGCCACCACTTCCAAGCCTACCAAGCCTACCAAGCTTGCCGGAACTGCAAATGCCGGTAATTGATCATGGGGTTTCACGTCTAGCGCTTACAGGGGGTTTATTGTTTGCTGGGTTAATTGGGATTTACTATTTTAAGTAACCAGAGTAATATTACTATAAACAAAGACCACAGATGCTCAGACGCCCAAACCACAACTTTAGAAGCAGTATTAAATATCCATGAAAATACAGAACCTAATATTCCTGGAAGTGCGTCTACAAGTTTGTCACCTAAGCGTTTCAATAAGTTAGCTATGCTTTGTAACGTCTTTTTAATCCAGTCTTTAACCGGACTACCGCCAGGTCCACCAGATCCACCAGGTACGCCAGGTCCACCGGCACCGATGCCTACGGTTCTAGTCAGTGCTAAGACTAGTGTGCTTATTGTCATCCCAACAGCTGTAAGAATGCTAAATATTGTAACACCTTGCTCTCTGAACAGTGTTTGAATTCTTTCTGCAAGTGTAGTGTCTTCGTGTAAAATTTTATGCACCGTTTCTTTTATCCTGGCGAAATTAGTTATTAATTTTTCTCTGTTTATGGATAAGGCTTCTAGCCTTGCCGCGCGTTCTGTGTAAAGGTCTGCAATCCTTTTTTGGAGCATCTGTTTTACCTCAATGCTTAAGTTCGCGTCATCAGCTTCTGCTATTTTATTTTTTTGTTTTTCTATATGTTTGTCGAGCTCACCGAGCTTGGCTAAATTCATCATTGTCTCCCCTCTCACAGATTGTAAAGCTTTATCTAAGCCCTGAAGTTCACGCAGTGGCAATAATGGTGGGTCATTGATAGTTTCCATAACCTGATCAATATTGGTGTCCTCATTTGTTTGTAAGGTTGTTAACTCTTTATTTACTTCTAATGCAGAACTAGTTAAGTTAGTTAAGTCTTGTAGTTCTATTTCTGAACTTAACGATGCATCTATTCGTTGAAGTGAAGCTACTGCTTGGCGATGCAACGCTGGCACTCTATTATCGGAAAGCCCCAATGATCGTATTACAGTCACTGGGAGTTTAGTTTTCAAAGTAGACCACGCATAAAATTTATCAGGATTCTTTAACATAGTTAACTGTACTCTCACTTTTTTACCGGATACATTAGTGTTTATAAACAAGTGATTATTTTTGTCTAGTTCGAAGTCGCTGGGACTAACATAATCAGGTAACTCGCGCCCGATGTAATTGTAAAATTTATTGATTTTTCTGGCTGTTTGGGTTTCAGTTACTTGACGTAATTCTTCTCCTATACTTAGCCTTGTTTGGCTCATGTCATCTCCTACCATTGAAAGCAGTGTGACGTCGTGGTCTTCATTAGGTTCATCAGGTTTAAACACTTCATCAAGAGCTTCACCACCTGTTGCCATTTTTAAATATAATTTTTTTTATCGCATTAAAAATGCAAAGCTACGGAAACTTGTTAGACCCTACACGTCGATTGAGGACGCCTTTAGGCATCAAAGGTGAGAAAAGCACAATAATTATTACAAACAATCCAAGCAGCATAGAGCCTAATCAGCTACTAACCATAAGATTTCCAAATTTAGGTCCTGATGATGTAATAGTTCCGGGCAGTCCTAAATTGGGATTTAAAATTAGTCTGAATTCTGACGATGATCCTAACAGAACCGTAGTCAACAATCTAGGCAGAGCTATAATTAAAAGAATGGTTATTAAACTTGATGGGCGAGAAATCCAAAGTATCGATGACGCCGGTGTTTTGTTTTGTTACACAGATCTGTGGCTGAGTAAATATGAAAGGGAAGATTTAGTTGGTCAGGGGATTCAAGCCGCCAATGTGGCAAAACTTCGAATCAAAGCTGGCGATGCTGTCGTTTCTAACAAAGGTGAAAATGCATTAGCTGCTGTATACAAAAACAGGTTTTATTTTCCACTTGATTTTGAACTGCTACACAGTCATCTGCCATTTCATCAAGGTTCATTTAACGACAGGCTTTCTTACGAAATTATTTTCAATGATTATTCTCAAGTAGTAATTAGCTCTGACAATGATGCTAGGTATACAATTACAGACATCACGCTTGAATACGAAGTGGTCACTCACGCTGAACTCAGTAGGATGATCAGGGGACAATATGACAAACTAGCAATTTATTATGATAGGATCGTTCGCTACAGACAGTTTAATAAAGATTTATTAGATGCACTCTGGACCATCAACATAAATTCACCTGCTCGAAGTTTTAAAGGTGTACTGTTGTTGTTTGTGAAAGAATCTAATTACAATCGTGACAGCGAAAATGTTATCAATCCTAATATTTCAAAAGTGTCTGTTGTGATTGAAGGTAAGCCTAATCAATTGTTCGCGAATGGAATGATGGGGTTTCAACAGTTTGATGAGATTAGGAAAATCTTGGGTGGAGGTAGATTACGGACTGACACTGTGGATTTGATTTCTAAGGATCTTCATTTGCATGACACACGACTGCAAGATTATCTGGTGAATAAATTTGCGTTGTGGTTAGACTTTCGAACCATACCCACCAATGAACTTCATGGATCTGGAAGAAGAATTGAAAACGGAACAGATGGTATAACAATTGAATTGCATAGGGAAGCAAGTGCTAAGTCAGAATCAGTTACAGTATACATGTATATAATTATGGATGCTCAGCTAAACATTGAAAATGGAAGATTAAAAGATTTAGTATATTAAAAAATGACCTCTTTGTTACCTCGTGATCCTCATTGCGGAATGATCGTTGGCATGACGTCATGTGGAAAGACCGTCTTTGTTCTGGATTTGTTAGAAAAATATTACGCAGGACACTTTGATTATATAGTAATTTTTTGCCCAACTATTCAATATAATAAAACCTACTTAGATCGTAAGTATGTCTGGACAGATGAAAATATCTTTGTTGTAAATACCAATGGCAAGCTCAATGAGTATTTAACGTATTTTTATAACCTGTTTGAGAATGAGGGTAATACGTTATTCTTAATCGATGATTGCAGTGCAGAAAAAGATATTGTATTAAAACGGAACATATTGAGCAAGCTGGCTTTCAGTGGACGCCATGTGAAAATTAGTGTCTGGTTAATCACGCAGAAATTTAATTCGATATTAAAGGATTTTAGAGAACAAGTTAAATTTGTTTGCCTGTTTTATTGCAAAGATCGAGACAGCTTTGATAACTGTTTAAAAGAAAATGACGTAATTGAATCAAAAGAGGAAAGAACAAAATTAAAAGAACAGCTAAAAAAAGGCAAGCACTTAAAATTATTATTAAAAACTGACCAACCAACTGGCTATAAAATACTTATGTAAGTAAGTAAGTTCTTTTATAATTTAATTATTGTAAGTTATAAGTTTTTTTAAAAGTCGACTTAATTAAGTTAGATGTAAGTAAGTAAGTTCTTTTATAATTTAATTATTGTAAGTTATAAGTTTTTTTAAAAGTCGACTTAATTAAGTTAGATGTAAGTCACTAAGTCAAAAAAAAAAAAAGGTTGAAGGTAAGTAATAGTGGTGATGATTATAGTTCATTTATCTTAATGGCTCTGTGTCTGGTGGAACAATCTGAAGTTCTTCTTTTACAAAGTTTCTTTGTGGTGTTCTACGATCGCTTCTCGGTCTTAAATAATATACAGGCGGATCAGTAGATAATGCTCTGTCAACTTCATAAACGCTTAATGACCAAATTGGGTCGGTAGCTCGCCTTCTAGTGTCATTAGCAACTTCTCCAGGCTGATAAAGGTATCTAACAGTTTTGTTCATCAAAGTTAGATCCGGCTGACCAGGCTTTGAAACAGTAACAACAATCTGTTTCTTTTTAATAGCCTCAATTGGTTTTAATCCTGTAACTCTGGCTGGTTCTGAATTCATTTCCCTTAAAACTCGAGGCAGCCTAACAACCCATTCTGTATTAGTGGTTTCAGTAAACAACTCCTTTGAATACTGATAAGTGAATAATCTTTCTGCCAGTTGCCGATTAAAGTTTTCTACAATACCCTGTGATCTGTGCAATCCAACAACTCCTCTTCTAACAGTTACATTATGTTTTAACAAAAGCTGGTTAACAGCTCCTTTGAATTCAGACCCTTCATCGCATTGAATAAGTCTAGGGAACCTTAGAGGCCCTCTTGAATAAATCGCATTTAAGGCTTGAGCGACCTCAGCTGAATTTTTAGTCCTAAGAGCATGAGCGTCCTTAAACCGGGTAGCTATATCAATAACAGTAAGGGCATACCTGTATTTCTTTCTATATATTTTGTCATGGGGAAGATATAACAAATCTATTTGATGCGTGTCATTTGGTCTGGAGTTTTCAAATTTTGGTCTTATTATTTTCTTCGGGGGTGGAAGATAGATTTGCCATACAGCTTGCTTCGATAACCATTGTTTAACTACGTTTTCTGACAAGCCAGTCTTTTCTACTAGTTTATTAACTGCCGTCATCCCTTTCCAATATCCGGATTGAGAATAATATAATCTAGACAAACGCGAAGTCATATTTTATTTAGATTTATATTTTTGTTTAACGAGGTAATAAACTACTGTTATTCCAAACACAATTAAAATTAATTCTCCGGTCTCTGACATTGTAGGTGCAATGTTAGGTGTGTAGTAATCGGATAACACTGGTTGCTTTAATGAAGGTAGTGTCATGCCAGTTAATAAATAATATTGGTGCAAAGCTTCATCAACGTCTTCAAATGTTTTATCAGCATGACCTTCTTCTTTCAATCTTGTATTAACAAAATCAAGCTGCATTAGTCTGTTTTTCTCGTATTCAGCCTGATCTTGTTGTAATTTTTCCATTGCTAAGTTATGCCGTTTTGATTCTTCTTTACTGTCCAGTTTTGAAAACAAATAATTTGATCCTGAAAAGGCTAAGGCGTTGACAGCAGCAGAACCAAACACCATTGCAGCACCGGCCATTTTTTAATTTAGTTTTTTATTTTATTTGTATTTAAAATGAATTGTGATGACTTGTTAATGCAAGAAGCTATTAATGTTACAGTTACAGGTGTTGACAATGAGAAAAGAGACAGGCTGGTTGCATTAGTAGCTTCCGGAAAGTCAAAGTATTATCTCGGTGTTGACTTAACTACTGAACAAGTACAAAGACTGAGGCCTGAAGAGATAATTATATTACATAATAAATATGATAAAGTTCTCGGCGCTTTAATGGTTAAAAGTCTTGGGCGTTCGATTGTAAAGTTATATACGAAAGCTGTGTCGACCTTTGTTACTTTAGATTGTGAGAATGATTTATTTGATGATTTGATTAAAGATCCAGTTATTGTTAATGGGATTAGTGAGGCATCAAGAAATTTGTATTATAAGTTTGGAAGCTTGTTGACCCCATTTTCAGCCGGGCTAATTACTTTTCAACACATACATTTCTCTGCTATTAAAAATGGACTCTTCCAATCCAGAGATGGAGAAGGAGACGGAGGTGAAGAATTCAGAGAATCAACAGAACCCAGTGACAGTCACTAAACAAAAGAGTCTGGGAAGAATTGCAGCTGGAAAGAAGTTAGCAGAATTTAACAGGTTACATAGATGGAACAGACAAACAAAAGCAAACATATTAGGAAAAAAGGAATCACCAAAAGAAGAAACAATAACGCAACAAACATTAACAACAAACAAAGAAGAACCAATACAACCAATACAACCAGTACAATCTTCAAATAACATATATTATTTATGTATAGCTGGTGTAGTGGGTGCAAGTGGGTACATAATATATAAATACCGCCAAGGAAAAAATAAACAGAAACCCCCAAAACCACTTGTAAAAAAAGAAATTGAATCATCTCCATCATTGAAGCCATCATTAGATGTGTTTTCAATGCAGTAATAATTTATTATTATTTTTTTTATTATATATAAAAATGAGTGTACCATATGAACAAACAATTGTTAATCTTGGATACCATAGTGTTGTCTTAGTAGGCTTAAATACAGCTTATGCTATGATTGCAAAATCTCTTTTAAAAATGAAACCTATTGAATTGGGGAAAATGGATCTTTCAGATGCTGGTAAACTGGTTGGTATCTTTTCATTATCGTTATTTACTAGAGATTACCTTGTTAAACAAAAGATCATTCCAGCGGACATTAATATATAATGGTATGGTCAATATAAAAATTGTGTTGGGACAGATTGCCGAGGTTGAGCCTGTTTAATTATTCGGGGGAAAGGCGCGTCCAGTATTTTTTTTAATATGTTGTCAAAGGGATGCAATGCACTAAATGCATAATAGTTTATTAATTATTACTTCCCTTAACTGTCTGTCTCTTTTAACTGTGGAGTATAATAAATTATTGATGATGATAGAAAGGCTTAATGTTAGTGGGGCAATAATAATAGAGTATTTTATATTAACTAACAATATGGTAAATAATGAGGGTGGGTAAGTTAAGTGGGGGTGAGTTTTGCTTGTTGATTGTTTTAAGTGATGTGTATGAGTGGGGCGAGTCTCATACTGCTTGTTGCTGTTTGTGTAATTGATGTAAAGTGTGGGAGAGGGAGAGGGCATATATTCTTTTTATTGGCGGGGTCAATCATGACCCTTTCGCCTTCATGCTGCTGATGATCATCACCTTCAATCGCCGTTGTACAGTTGATCCGGTGCGCCGGATCGCAAGCTAAAAATACCATGTCTCGTCATTGATCCGGTGCGCCGGATCGCGAGCTAAAAAAAATACCATGTCTCGTCATAGCTAGTGACGCGCATACCCCACTGCGCACAACAAGGCTGTTGTTGAAAAACGCTGCGTCACTGAGACCCTGGCAATAATTAGTGCGTAGAACCGATAGATAATAATAGGGCTGTTGTGAAGAAACGCCACGTCACTGAGACTTCGTTCTGTTTTACACTAGAGCTATGAAAATTAAATGTAGACTTAAAAAGAAGCTGTTTCGCCCTTGCTGTAGGGTCTCATCAGAACAACAGCAACAGTTGTTGACAGCTTTTGCTAGTGTTGTTGTGTGACGTGTTTTTAACTATATATTCTAAAAAAATAATAATAATAGGGGGGTGTCAAGAAAAATCTCCACACACGCAGCTCCCCTCAATACATTTGATTAAGTTGACCACTTCTCTGCAAAAGATGAATCTTCCTTCATATATTTTATAATAAGATCGGATTTATTTTGTAAAAAGGCAAGGCTAGTTTTAGGTTTTGTAGGTGGTTCACAAACATCATCTTCATTTTCTACACACTCCAAATAAATTACCATGTCTTGATGATATTTTTTGTGTTCTTGAATGGCATTCAGTTGTTTTTTAGTATATCTTGAAGGCAAACTTGTTGAACAGCTATAAACCGGGGGTGCCGGTCCGACTAAAGCTGATATAACCGTATTATCGTCTGACAAACTCATTTCTTGAAATTCTTCAGTAACAATATTAATATTTTGACTGTCTTCTGTAATAGAGTCTGTTTCTTGCTTCAAAGATAGTTCATAATCATCATCAATGTTTAACATTCTGAAAGAATTCTTCATGACATACCTTTGCACCTTTTAAAAAAACACTCCTAGTTTAACACACGTCTTGTATGCAACACAGCCAAGCTGTCTCTGACCTTAAACTCGTGACTACTACAGAACGCTGGGAGAGGACGTTTTTTCCTTCCGATTCGAGAACAATTACGTCACCTAATATTTTTAACCTGCCTACCCACAGCCAGCGTGTGTCAAAACTGCGCTTGTATAGCGTGCGTGTGTGACGGCCGCTGTGGTCTTGCATGTCTAAAAAAAAAATCAATATCCTTGCTGTGACTGTGCGCTCTTTAGAATGTGTGTGTGTGTTGTGTGTTTGTTGTGTGTGTGTGTCTTAAGGCTGCACGGTGCATGTACCTATCCTATCCTATCCCCTAACTCGGAAGTCGTAGGGGCACCACATAGAATACATTAAACTAAAGACACTCTTATCTTTATTTTAAGACGCTTAAAAGAGCATATATTATAGTAATTCAACATCACGGAGCGTGTTGTCGGAGTACTCTCCTTTTTCCTCTCTCTCACAGAAGACTTCTGGGCATTTCCTATATCCAGCACATCACCAACGACGCAGTCCGACAGACCATCACACAAGCCATTGGACCACACGATGACCTGCTAACAATGGTGAAGAAACGGAAACTCCGATGGTATGGCCACGTCACCAGATCATCAGGCCTTGCAAAGACCATCCTGCAAGGCACGGTGCAAGGAGGCAGAAGAAGAGGGAGACAGAAAATGAGGTGGGAGGACAACATTCGAAAATAGACTGGCTTGACACTGAGCGAAACCATGAGGGTTGCTGAGGACAGTGAAAGATGGAGTACGCTGGTTAAAGGATCATCTGTGGTGCTCCAACGATTTCAAGTTACGGGATAGGATAGGATAGGATAGCCATTTTAATTGTTCATGAAAGTTAATATTTATTTGTACTCGGGAACCGTTTGTTTAGATGTAGCTGACATCCCTCGTTGGGGTCCCGGGGTTTTCTGTATAAATTTTATCCCCACTTTGTGGAAATTTAGTGCTTTAAATAACCACCGTTTCTGTCTTTCTCATTTCTTCTTTCTCGTTCTTAAGCTGTTCTATCAATCTTCTATTTTCTTCGCTAGACCAGTCACCTACCTTCTTTTCTTCAAAAAACTCCCAAAACTCCTCATTTGTACATGAGTTCTATTGAGTCAGCTTGGGCGCTTTCTGTTAAATGGACACTAGGGCTTTCTATGGTATTATTATTTAGCAATGTAAGCATTTTGTATGAATGTATTTTGTTGATATTTTATAATGATGTTTATTCTATTTTGGTTATGTAAACGGGGGTTCCATATATTAGAGTACAGCCTCAGTGTCCCCAGCATGGGATGCCTTTATTGTAAAGTGACCGGCTGGTGGAGTGCCTTCAGTGTTACCATTAGGGTTGATTTCAGCAAATCTTTTATACGGATCAGGTGTGACCCCTCTTTCAACCAAGTTGTGGTCCTGATTCGGCTCTTTCTAGTCCGCTGGACCCTGTAAACAATGACTATCTAATTAACTAGCGTGAAACTTATCACAGTACAGACTTTGAAACCTGCTGCGCTGATATAGAAGCTCGTATGTGTGACGTCTTATGTGTGGTAGAATTTGCAACCAGGTTGACAGTCACTTCAATCCTTTATGAAAGTTTATAATTAATTTTCCCTGGACTCTTTGTTTAGACATGGCAGTGTGAAATCCTTAAGTTTAAGGACTTTGAAGCCTTTCACTTAGTTATTTGAAGTCACAACATGTGTCAGGCCTTCATAATTTGTTGTTGTTATTATTATTATTTGATCACATGCTTACTTTTGGTCTGTTTAACACGCAATTCTTTCATTCGTATTGCTTATTCAAATGGTAGAATTATTGTGAGACAACCCAGTTCAAAATAACTATTGATACAACATCCGCTTCTGAAGCATTGTTAAGATGTGCGTGGCATATAGTTTGTTAACGCAAACCTCTATGGTTCTCAGAATTTGGAGGATGTGCGTCTGAAGCTGAGTGAAGTTCTGCAGCAAAAGGTGAAGGAAGGTGAACTGGACTTCCCTGGGCTGACCACGGACGAGTACAGTGTAGGCAGCGGGCAGGTCAGCTGTGACTGTCCTCCTGGAACTACGTGCACTATCGACACTTTCTCCAACATCATGTCATGCGGTATATATATTACCTGTCATACTATTGGATTGTCTAATAATAATAATAATAATAATAATAATAATAATAATAATAATAATAATAATAATAATAATAATAATAACTATAGATTTATATAGCGCCGCCTCACAGCCACAAGTGGCTGTGCTCTCCGCGCTTGACACATTCATACACCATTTATACTTTACAACAACAGTAGGTATATAAAATCTGAATAAATTCACTAAAAATGTACGACATAATTTTAAAAACATTCAATAAAAATATTACATTTAAAAACATAAAATTGCAACTAAAACTATTATAAAAAAAAAATTTAAAAGGCAACCAACACTTGTACGAACCATTAAAAGCGAACACCATTAAAAGCGAACACCATTAAAAGCGAACACCATTGCCCGTGGAGCGCCATGACATGTGTGCCTACTACACTGATGACGAGATTAATTCATGTGTGTTGAGGAGGAGCTTTAGAAGGTGTTTCTGGAAAAGATATGTTTTGAGTTGTCGTTTTGACGCTTGTTGTGTTTGCGCATGGCGGATATTGTGTGGAAGGGAATTTCATTGAGTGGATGCACAGAAAGCAAAGTTGCGTTCTCCATAGGTTTTTATTTTGACAAGTGGGATGATGAAGGTGCGTTGGTCTGATGAGGAACGGAGCTGTCTGCGTGGTACGTAGGGAATGAGCATATCAGAAAAGTATGCAGGGGAAGTGCCGAAAAAACAGTTGAAGCAGATTGTGGAAAGTTTGTATTCTATGCTTGCAGATATGGGCAACCAGTGCAAGGAACTTAGTAGTAGGGTAGTGACATGATCTCTTCTGCAAGCCTTGAGAACAAGGCGTGCAGCTGCATTTTGTACTTTTTGAAGTTTGTAGAGAAGATCTTGGGAGCAGCCTGCAAGAAGAGAATTGCAGTAATCCAGTTTTGAAAGAACAAAAGAGCAGACTAAGATGATCGTGGTTTGTTGTGAAAGACAAGAGCGAAGAGAACTGATTTTGCGAAGTTCAAAATATGTAGATTTATATGTGTTGGAGATGTGAGTGTCAAGAGATGCGTCAGATGTCATAATGAATCCTAGGTTACGAGCAGAGGTGCTGAAAGGAACGTCGGAATTGCCAATTTGTATTGAGTGTGGTTCACCATCTGAAAGAATTGTGCTCTTTTTCTTGATTAACAGTGCTTCAGTCTTGTCATTGTCTTCAAGTTGTGTAATAGTTGTGAATGTAATCACGTACTAAACAACTCATCAAGTTGTGCAATATTTGCGCATGTACATTGTAATTATGTATTAAATGACTGAAATGTTTCCTTGAACTTCCCGCAATTTAACTATTAACAACTAATGGACCAAAGCGCATGATTTCTCATGAAAGGTATTTGTAGGACTAACTTGCTAAAAATGAATGTTCCTATCAGGGGGCTGTTCTAAGGGTCTGTACATGGCAGAGGGCAAGACTGAGTGTGAGGAGTGCCCAGTGGGAAGTTATCAGAGCGAGGAAATGTCCGCAGACTGCATCCCCTGTCCCCCTGGTACTTCCACCCACACCTCCGCCTCCGTCAACAGCACGCAGTGCCAAGGTGAACGGTTTCAGTTGCATTTCTCTAGCTCTGATCCAATTTAAAAATTTACTTACAGTCATGCTGATTCATTTTACAAATATTAAATTGTGGAAAATTATACGTCATTAATATGGGATGATCTGGAACGATATTTGTCTTGTCTGTGTTACTGAATTAAATTGTTGGGATTCATTTGCATCCTGGAGCAGAAGTGTGTCGGCCTGGTTACAAGTCAGAGGACGGATTCGCACCTTGCCTGCCGTGTGGACCTGGCTCATACCAAGCTAATGAACGCTCCACGTCCTGTGTACCCTGTGCCCTTGGATCCTCTACAGCCCAGCAGGCGTCCACTGCTGCTGAACAGTGCCAAGGTAACGGCTGTTGCAGTTGTTATGTACTGAACAGTGCCAAGATAAAGACTGTTGCTGTTGTTATGTACTGAACAGTGCCAAGGTAACGGCTATGGCTGTTGTTATGTACTGAACAGTGCCAAGATAACGGCTGTTGCTGTTGTTATGTACTGAACAGTGCCAAGATAACGGCTGTTGCTGTTGTTATGTACTGAACAGTGCCAAGATAACGGCTGTTGCTGTTGTTATGTACTGAACAGTGCCAAGATAACGGCTGTTGCTGTTGTTATGTACTGAACAGTGCCAAGATAACGGCTGTTGCTGTTGTTATGTACTGAACAGTGCCAAGATAACGGCTGTTGCTGTTGTTATGTACTGAACAGTGCCAAGATAACGGCTGTTGCTGTTGTTATGTAGCCTACTGAACAGTGCCAAGGTAAAGGCTGTTGCTGTTATTATGTACTAAACAGTTTACTGACGTTAGGAGATATTCGTAACTGTTGTCTCAATCACTCTATGCCATTTCTTTTTCTGGTATCTGTTATTGCCCCAATCATCATCGTCGTCGGATAATTGCTGACCGTTGAATACACGAAGTGTTTTCACAACTGATCAGCGAAGAAAGAATTGTATATTTGCATGAATTGCATTCACGATCATAGGCTCCTTCTGTTTACAATTAAATAGATACGAGCACATTCTAAATTCCATTTGTTTCTTTGTTTTGGTTTAAATTCCATTTGTTTCTTTATTTTGGTTCTTCTGGTAGTCGCGGACCTCGTGTTCATGGACAGTAATTTGAACTACAGCTTCTCGACGCCCGAAGCCACGTTTCTTGCCTGGATTACCTTGCCCTTGCCGTTGTCCACCTTGACCATCACCTTGACCCACAGCACTGCCCAGCCAAGCGTTGTGACTTTCAGACATGACGGATCCAGTGTAGTGTATCGGTAAGAAAGCATTTGTCCATGTATTAGCATGATCGCCATAGAAGGTTTATAGCCTGTCGGGTAACAGTACAGATACGAAGCGAAATCCATGGGTCATCTCAGAGGTACACATAGCTAAAATGTGCGCATTCTCGGGTGTTGGTTCGGTCTTTGGTTTGGATAAAACGGAACTTGAGTAATAATTCATTGATTGTTGATGTGTTCTCCAGGGGAAGTAACGCGTTTCCGCTTGCTGTGAACGTGCGTAGAGACACGTGGTTCCACGTGGCCGTCACGAACGACGCTGCATCTGGCGCTGCCAAACTTTATCTCAACGGACAGCTGATGGACAGCCACCCTATAGATCTCCCACACGCCACCGCTCTGGATGCTGCTGTTCAAGGAAGAGGTAAATTAGAGAGAGGAAACAACATTGCTTGTCGTTTAGACAAGGTTAAACAAAGTGACTAAAATTTGGAGTCCAATCCCTATTTGGATAATTATACAATACAATATAATACAACTTTATTGTCCGATAAAAACCAGAAATTTGCCTTTGGTACACCGTCCATGCATGCACGCAACAACATAAATGAGTACTATAAATACAACAATAAAAAGTCAAATCTGCTTACAGGCAACCATCATACACATATACAATATAGTTCTAGGCGCAAACATCAAGTATACAAGAAGACTTAGAAGGTCATCTATAACACAAACACTATCTCTCTCATACACACGCACGCCAACTCACACGGCTGACGCACTTACCCCTCTCTCTGCATCCCAGCATACAGTCCGCTACAGTACCCATTAACCAGTCACACAAACAGGAAACAGAAGACATCCACACACCGTCAATCCTACCCCAAATCCATGATTCAAGGCCAACAAAAAATACAAGACCAGAAGACATACATTACGCGACAAATGGGAGAAAAACATGCACAAACAAACGATAGTTCGTTAAACAATTGTCAAAAGCACAAACAGCCCATGAGTGTTATAGTTCAAGGAATGTCTATATCACACTCATATGGGGACCTAACAGGCAGTGGCTTGTCACCAAGCTGGGGTGCAGCTGACTGCAGCAAGAAATAATAGGGAAGATATTATGCTTTATTATGGCAGCTTGCACGCAGAAATCTGCTGTATGCTGTATCATGCTGTACAATTAGTTTTCCATTTTCTAAATTATAGACTTCCTATTCGTTGTTTGGTACATTAAACTTTGCCAGTTACTATACTCCAACAGCGCATTGGCGCATTGTTGCTATTGCTGGTGGCTAAAATGACACGTTTTTACTTATATGGCATATCTCAGTCAAGGTGAGCAGAGTGACGGCTACAAACAACAGTGCATCAGACAGCAGCTTGCAGTCCATCGCCACCACCTGCTCTGATGACGTATTAGACACCAGCCTGATCCAGATGACGTCACTTCCTGTGTATGCCATCCCAACCACCTGCGACGGTATGTGCCGAATGGGCATCGTATTGGATGGACATTAATATTATAGTTCAAGCCTTAAGCAACATACGGGGTTTGAACCTGAAAGTCAATAGGGATCTTTCGGAAGCGGGTGAAAGTGAAAGTGAATGTGAATCGGGACTACTTATTGTTGTGACGTCAGCAATTTATGTGACGCTTTTACTTCCCGTGGTGAAAGGTCACGAAGTCTGCCTACCACAACGAATAAAACTTCGTGGAAATCAGGTTTTCCACGAACTAATGTTCGTGAGTACATTTTGGTTATTAAATCGTTTGTAAAATGTCCAAAAATGATTTGAATTTGTATATGGTACATTACTCAACCATTTTAGAAGTAATAATGGGGATCTAAACTCGGTCTCAGACTTAAAACGTATTTTCAAACGAGCTACTGAAAAGAGTGCCCAAACCCTCATGCCGTCATGGCTGTCTAGAATCTATCTATTCTGTATCACCAGTCAGCAGTCCAAAAACTGTTTTATGTGACAAAAATGAAACTCGAAGCTAGAATGTAAAATATCTTCAATGTTAGAGCACTAATCCATCTTTAACGTTCAACCTAATCGTTACATTCGTGTCAAATCATGATTTGTTAGAAGAAGCCTTACGTAGGCATAATAATAATAGCAAAATCACAACGAAACTAGGTGCTGGAATCGAAAGCGCACAGAAACACGTTCGTTTCGTTTCGTAACGCGGCGTAAGAATCAGCGGCGTGCCTCTCGTTGGACGAAACGAACACACAATCACTTTCACTTTCACCCATTCCGAAAGACCCCTAATGTTGCTTGGTTTTCGTAGGTAGCTGCATTTTGTCATTAACTCGTCGTGTTCAGTCTCCTTACAGACCGAATGTTTCGTTTCAAGGCACTGAGGTAATTTTCAGGCTACAACAAAGTTGTTGATTGTTTACTCAATTGCTTACTAAGTTTTCACTACAGAGTTTTGGCGTGCATATCTTATTTTGTATTAGAACTTCGACAATTACAACTTTATTATCAATTAATACGGTCCTTTTCAGCCAAATAATATGATCCAGTACTTCTTATAGCCTAGCCACTTGTAGTGCAATAAACAATGGACTGATGTTGAATAGACTCCATTCACATAGCATTTTTATGGATCACATTTTGCAACCCTATGTACATCGCTCCAGCTCCCTACAGCTTTACTGTATATGCAAAGTAAAGCTGTAGGGAGCTGGAGCGATGCACGTAGGGTTGCACGTTGAAGGGGTGGGAAGGGGAAGGGGGGAGGAGGTGGGGAATACTGGGAGGGTGGGGGAGGGGGAACTCGTTGAATCTGGTGTGAAAAAGAAAGGAACGACGTAGTGTGCAGTTATTAGAGATATATAGATGCTGCAGCAAAATCACTTTCGCTGGGAATTTCGGTTGTACTTAGTCACACTTTTTTGATGATCACGTGATTCCTCCTTTACACGATACGACATTCATTCCATTCGGTGTGAGTCAAGGATGCCTACTCTCTCCAACACTCTTCAACATCTTCCTAGAGCGCATCATGTCAGATGCTCTTGCAGATCACGAAGGCACAGTCAGCATAGGGGGTAGAGCAATCTCCAATCTTCGTTTTGCAGATGACATTGATGGATTGGCTGGAGAGGAACAAGAACTTGAACAGCTGGTACAGAGGCTTGACACCACCTCCAGAGCTTATGGAATGGAAATAAGTGCAGAGAAGACCAAAATGATGACCAACAACACCAATGGCATCAACACGGACATCAAAGTCCAAGGCCAATCCCTCAACACAGTGCATAACTTCAAATATTTAGGAGCCATTGTATCAGACAATGGGTCCCGACAGGAAGTCCTCTCCAGGATCGCACAAACTGCTGCCCTGACAAGGTTGAAGCCCATTTGGAAAGACAGGACCATCAGTCTACATTCCAAAGTAAGACTGCTGCGCTCCCTTGTCATCTCCATCTTCCTATATTATTTTTATGCTTGCGAAGCTTGGACCCTCACAGCAGATCTCCAACAAAGACTACAAAGCATGGAGATGAGGTGCTACAGAACACTTCTGGGCATTTCCTATACCCAACACATCACCAACGACGAAGTCCGACAGACCATCACACAAGCCATTGGACAACACGATGACCTGCTCACAGTGGTGAAGAAACGGTAACTCCGATGGTATGGCCACGTCACCAGATCATCAGGCCTTGCAAAGACCATTCTGCAAGGCACAGTGCAAGGAGGTAGAAGAAGAGGGAGACCGAAAAAGAGGTGGGAGGACAACATTCGAGAATGGACTGGTTTGACACTGAGCGAAGCCATCAAGGCTGCTGAGGACAGAGAAAGATGAAGTATGCTGGTTAAACGATCATTTGTGGTGCCCCTACGACCTCTGGGTTACGGAACAGGATAGGATATGATAGGATGCGTCCCTTCTTTCTATACTGCTCAAGTAAGATGAAAGTGGTTGAAATAAAAACGGCTGCGCGCGCATCCTTTACGCAACGAAAGGTTAACGAAACGAAACTCTAACGAAATGCGATCTATATTTCTCGAATTAAATCATTGTTACAAAAGAAGGGGAAATTTGGTTATTACGACGTTGTTGTTTTTTCTCTCCTCGTCTCCACATTCTTTTGTCATGTCGATGTTGCTTATACTTTAACATTGATGGTAATGATTCCCCAGCTGTGGACGACTGTGTCTCTGCTCCGTGTGGCGAATACGGCTCATGTGAAAACAGGCCGTCACGCTACGTTTGTCACTGCCGAGACAAGTGGACTGGAGACCAGTGCCAAACACCCCCTGACCATTGCCAGAACCACGGCTGCATGAACAACGCCACCTGTCACTCCGGCCTTGCTAACTACACTTGCCACTGCCCCATGGGTTTCATTGGAGATCTCTGCCACCGTCAAATTGGTAAATATACTAATGAAAAATGCTTCTGCCGTAGGGTGTGTTGGAAAAATTACATACCAGTCTGTTTCGCTACGTTGAAACAGATTATGTGCATCACACGGCTAGGGTAAAGAGAATATGAACAAGCTACAGCTTCACTACCAAACATCACCTCAACGGGACTTTTAATTGTGCTATCTACAGGGTTGCCAACCACTACGGAATTTCCGTAGTTTACTCTGGAAATGAATACGCGGCTACGGAGCTACGCAAATCGAAAATTTACTACGGAAAGTCAATTTTCGACGATAGTATTACAGTTTTAACGAGTTTTATTGAGCGCCTGTGCCTCCCGTAGCACCTCAAGGTCACGGTCATTCGGTTTACGTGCACGGTGTAATAGATCACGCTCCCAGTGCATGTTAGGAAATTCGACCAATCACCGTGAAGTAGTTTTGCAAACGGCCAATCGGTGCACAAAACCTCGACCTTTCTGTGACGCTTTCGTTTCCGGGTCACGTTCTACAGCGCGAGAAGAAAAATTTGTGTGAGGCGTATTTTGAATCCATGATGCCAAAAAGAAAGAAAACTAGCGATGAAAGCCCAGAAAAAAAGAAGAGGACAGCAAATCAAGAGTACAGGAAAGAGTATTCTGAAAAATTTCCGTGCATCACTGCGTCATCGAGATCAAAACACAGCGTGTATTGTACAGCGTGCTTGGCAGATTTTAGCATTCAACATGGCGGCTTCCACGATGTGACGCGACACGTGAATGGCAACCGTCACAAAAGTCGTTGCCCGGATCCAGAAAAGTTAGTCCCTGTTCAGTCGGTAGCCACCTTCTTCAAGCCCGATATGGATCTCTCAATAATTCGTGCGGAAACACTCTTCACGACCTTCGTTGCAGACTTTGTATGCACGTCTTCGTTAAAAAAAAAAAAAATGCGAGGACGTATGCTACTGAAAATGTCATAAAACTACTGAAATTCAGAATTTTTACTACTGAAAACTTTTTTGGGGTTGGCAACTCTGTATCTATCCCAAATATCTATCCTCATTGTCACGCTACGCAGTTTGCAGTCGCGCGCCTATGTATATAGTTTAATCATCAGCCTGTACATAGAGGTTAAAAGTTACGGTAGTCAAGGGGAGAGAATCAGAATAAATTAATTAAGTTTATAATTAATAAAAGTAGCGAATGATTTGCGCCCGTGCGGAACGCACTATGTTAGAAAACAGCATAGTTGGCTATTTTGTTATTGAGAAGATTAATTGCTGCCATGCGATATTCTATGTGTGAAATGCGTGCTCTAATCGCGAACAGTGTAGGGAATGAATTATAATTAGAACGAGTATGTTCTAGAAGATTCTTAGCTAATCGTATAAAACCCGATGCACTGTATATTTTGATAGGAGCAGTAACATTTTCATATCGTTTTTGTAGCCAGAATCAACAGATCCGAGTTGGGTCAAGGTGCCAGTTAGTGACTTTGTCTGTGGGTCGTACTGATCAGACTGTCAACGAAAAAGAGCCTAATTATCGGAAGAGGAGGACTGTTTTGGGAACACTTTGGAAGTGTTTGTTTAACTGGAACTGTTCTAAGCTGTTTAGAATACCTACTGTGTATTCTCGGTGAAATCTGAGTTATCTACGTATAACGTCGGGTGACCTGTGACTCCGTCTAGGACTTCTTCTGCCTGTATATCACCTTGCCTAACCATCTGTGCCTGTGTGTTTGTCCAGTCATTTGTGTGTCTTTGTCAACAGGCCGGAGGATCCCACTGGTAGCCGTAAGTTGTTTACCTCAATTTCTCAGTTGGCCATAGCGTTCGGGGGTTTGGGTTATGCATGCAGTGTGAATGGATAGTTAATTATGTTTTCTTAATTCTATTTTATGTTTCATATTGTTTGCTGCATAAATACCTAGCAATAGAGGGAGAGAGAGAATTTTCTAAAATGTATTATAAATTAAATAATTATAAATTGATATAAAAGAATTCGCTGTTATGTAGCGAAGAGATGACAGAAAGGAGGTGATTGTGAATGTATATGCGCGATGACAGGGAGGATGAGTAAGGATGTTGAAAGGGAGACAACCATTCCGATAGCGGGATGCTTGTGCAGTATATTGTAAAATAATTATTAATGGTTGCGTATTTTTGTATGTATTGTTGTAGATGTACCAAAACCAAAACCTTAGAGCAGATCATTGATGGTGTGCTGAAACCTTGCTGGTGTGAAGCGGGTGTGCCTCGGCCTATTACGCCGGTGTTTCCGTGGGTCAACCTCGGTTGCGAAGGTTGTGGTATTCGACCAGGGAACCTTATTTCGTTTATAAAGCACACACACGCACACTCCACCATTCACAACAAATAACTATAACCATTGATAAACAGTTGTGAGGAACAATAATCGTTTTACATGTGATAAATTATAAATTACAGCACATTGAAATATATTTAATCTGAGTTGATTGATAAACGTTGTTGAGTAATATTACCTACTAGATTAAGTAGCCCTGTGATTGTATAGTTTTGTCTGGGGGAATTAATTCGCCAGATATTAATTAATTAATAATTTAGATTAATTTCTTGCAAATTCTATTTTGCATAAGGGATAAATTTTCTTATTCATTTTATATAATATAGAAGACTTGTTGTATCTGTTTGAAGTTTAAGTGGAACAAAGTTTGAACATTTATAAGATTTTAAGCAGTTGCTTACTGTATATTTACCTTGTTGTCAGTAAAGCTGTTCCAGACATCATTATTATAAATCTTTTGTACATTTTGTAGTTAGCCATCTTCCATTTTGATTTAATTATCATTATTATTTTGAGCGAATTGTTTATGTATTAGTTTGGGGTTATATTAGTGGGATTGAGGGTTGGTTGGTTGGGAAGTGGGATAAAGGGAGTTAATTTTTAGTGCGAATGAGTGAGTGAAATAAAGAAATTGTCTTGTTACTTCTGGTCTTGTCTTTTAGAGTTTATTTAGGTGTTGGGTTATTTTCTCGTGTGGAAGTTGCACATGTCGAACCTCTGCTAAGGCAGTTGAGACGTGACACTCATATACGGATGTAGGCAAAGACTGTGTGATGAAAAAAATATATTGTTTTTCAGCGTTGCAGGTTTTTTTCTCACAAATCTGGAGGGGCAGGCAACTAAGAGTTTAGTTTAGTACACTAGAACATGTAAAGCCACGAATCGCTAACTGCAGTGGGTTTTCTTTGTCTTACAGACAGATACAGACGTACTCTAGCTCCAACTTCTACAGCAACATTAGATAAGAATTAGTTTTACAGGTCAAGGTAACTGGGGCGAGTGGGGTGTTTGGTCAAACTGCAGTCAGTGGTGTGGGGGCGGCCAGCAACAACGTCAGCGAAACTGCAACAACCCCCCTCCCCAGCCCGGGGGTCAAGACTGCGATGGAGAGGCAAACGAGACACAGAGCTGTGGAAAGCCGTTCTGCCCTGGTCAGTGCTTATCTCCTTTGAAGACAAGTCTTAGAGTCGCACACAGTGGGTTTTGAGGTAGGGTCGGCAGACCCTACATTTACCTTACACAGATCTAAATTTGACTCGTTCTGTTTTGTGACCATGCAAATCAAAGTATTCATAACTGACTTCAGACATAAGCCTAATGCCCTTAATTTATCTTCGATTTTCTCTCACAAGGTAGAGAGAGGGAGAGTGACTGAGGGTGTGTGTGTGTGTGTGTGTGTGTGGGTGGGTGGGTGTGTGTGTGTGTGTGTGTGTGTGAGATGGAGATAAAGACACAAGTGGCAACAGCAGAGTGTAACAAAACGACACTCGCGTTTCATTAAACAGGAAAATCTCATATCACACCTACTTGTCTAATAGAAACACATGCAAAAGTTATTAGAGATCCTTCGAAGTCATGTGATTCTGACGTTGTCTTCTTTTTATTTCGTGAATAGAGAACGCTAGGTTTTCACACACACACACACACCTACACACACACACACATGCCCACCTACCCTACAGTGTGAGGTAAGCATTTTTTAGCATCGTTGTGGGCTACGTACACTGCATAGCATATTTCACGTAATATTAGGTTATGCTGACTTTGGGCAGTTTTAACATAATTGCCGAGCAGTGACGAATGTTTTTAATCAAGAATGACATCTCCCCCGGTAGCCCACGTTGTGAGGTAAGAGTATTTGTAGCATTGTTGTGACGTACACACAAAAATCCGTGTGGGTGTGTGTAGGTGGTCGCACACCAACGGTTTTGTGAGGTGGTTGAGATAAATGTATAGGCGATATGCTTGGGAGCTCAGCAAGCGGTTTTTGAGGTTGGCACTGTGGGGTCATAGGAAAATGTACCTCATAAAATTTTGGACCTCACAACCCCGTCAGAAAGTCTTACACACAACCTCATAACCTACGGTAGGTAAACGCACACACACACCCTCACATACATACTTACACAAACGCACGCACACATGCACAAACACACACGCGCACTTTAAACTGCTTTCCAAGTCTCAAAACCATGGTAAATCCCCTTTTTCACTTTTAAAACGATTGAGAAAGAGCTCTTACACATAGTCATAGTCATAGTCATAATCTTTAATAATCCATAAAATGGAAATTACAATGTCGTCAAGGAAATCTTTCACTCATCACAATTTTAAATATGATAAAAACATACATGTAATATGCAACATTAAAGACGGCATGCTAACAATCAGGCAAAAATGAAACACCACATACACTTATCTTTAGGCATGCATTATACTTTTTTTTAAAATAACAATGGGAGTCAAAAAGTATATAACACATAGTAAGCAAAAGTGAACTACAATCATAAAAAGGGTATAAAAGACTATTATTTAAGAATTTATACACATGAAAACATAAAAGTGTAGTTTAGCAGTAAAAAGAGCATACTGCACGGTAATTCTATAGTGCGGTAGTGAGTCCCGCCCAGGTGGGAATGCAGCTAGTCAGTATGTTAGTTAGTCGTGTGTTTTGTGTTCGCCCTATCTAATTGCTCGTTGTACATCTGAATGGCTGTCGGAATAAATGAATGTTTGAGTCTCGTCGTTTTCGTCTTTACTGCCCTATATCTACCACTTCTCTCTATCAACCTACTGGCAAATTCCGTGTACAGAGGATGATCTCTGTCGGCCAAAATTGCTGTCGTTTTCTTCACTACCTGTCTCTTGTGAATAGTCTGTATGTCGTCTTGCTTACTCCCGACCACCCCACCTGCTTTCTTGATGATTTTGTCCAGTCTGTCTTTGTCTCTCTTTGTCACATTCCCACCCCAGCAAGACAAGCCAAAGGTCATGACACTGCTGACAACAGATGTGAAAAACATTTGCAGTATTTTATGTGATATTTCGAAAGATCTTAATTTGCGCAGGCAATAGATACGGCTGTGTGTTTTGTTAACAATATGATCTAAGTTGTCGTTCCATGTCAATTTTTCATCTAAAACTATTCCTAAGTATTTGTAACTTTTAACCCTTTCTACTGGTTGACCTTTAATTAAAATTTCATCAAAAACAAAATTCTTGCGCCTAAAGTCAATTATAATTTCTTTGGTTTTTCCGACATTTTATTCAAGAAAATTTTTATCACAGAAAGAAACAAAACTGTCAATCTCTTGTCTGTATGTCGTGTCGTCGTCATCCGTAATCAGTCCAGTCATGCCAGTGTCGTCTGCAAATTTCACAATGGGGCATGTCACCTGAGTATGCCTACAATCAGAAGTATATAGACTAAAAAGAAAAGGTGATAATACTGTTCCTTGGGGAGCGCCTGTGTTTGTAGAGAGAACACTAGAATATATTGCACGAGAAAAAGAAGTTCTATTACATACAGAGGCAAGGCGAACAAATTGTGGTCTGTTAGTTAAATAATCGAAAATCCAAGAAGCAGTATGGAAATCAACGTTCATTCTAATCAATTTCTCTAAAAGTAGATGACATTGCATGGTGTTTAAACAGAGCTAAAATCAAAAAAACATCAATCGTATGCAGGCATTAGCATTGTCTAGGTGTGCATATATTTTATTCAACACATACAAGACTGCATCTTCCACATTTCTTTTTCTTCTATAAGCGAACTGCAAGGGATCTAAAAATGGATCAACTAAAATTTCTAGGCGCTTTAGGACAATTCTTTCGAAAACCTTTATCACAGACGAAGTCAGAGCAACTGGGCGGAGGTCATTTAAGCATGAAACAGGTTTCTTTTTTGGTATCGGTACAATGCATTAAGTTTTCCAAATAGACGGAACTGTGCATTGAGAAAACGACAAATTAAACAGAACTGTGAAAATGCCAGCTAATTGATCGGCGCAAGTTTTTAAAATCTTTGGTTTAATTTGGTCCGGCCCAGCTGCTTTTTTAGGGTGCACACGTCTGAATTCAGTGCGCACCTCTTCCTCTGTGACTACAGGTGTACCTTCCCCCTCCCTTCCCTTCTTCAACCTTTTCCGCAACCCCTATCTCTCTCCTGTGTGAAATCATGTTTGTCAAACCGACAATAGAATGCATTCAGTTCATTTGCATATTCAACGCTGGCTTCATTCATTCCCGAGTCCCCGCCCCCTTTTTTTCCTTTGTACCTACTCACTAATCCCATCCCTTCCCACACTTTCTTCATATTATTGTCCTTGAAATGTTCCTGAATCTTCTCTTTGTATTTATCTTTTCCTTCTCTAATCACTTTAGTAAGTTCTTTTTGTACAGTCTTCTTGCTTTCCTTGTCTTTGTTATTCATAGCTATCGACTTTTTCTTCAGCTCTGTTTTTATCTTCTTGTTCATCCAGGGTTTGGTATTGGCATAAATTTTGATTGTCTTTTTCGGAACTATGTTGTCTTCGCAGAATCGAATATAGTCAGTAACCACGTCGACAGCTTCGGATACATTATCCGAGGTGTCAACAAACAGATCCTAGTCCGTGGTCTCAAAACAACTCTGAAGTTGCTCACACGCTTCGTGTGTGTACTGTGTTATTGTTCGTTTCTCCGGAGCCTGGCGCTGCACGGAGGGTAGATATCTGGGTCGCATGTGGACGAGTCGATGATCGGATCTGCCGAGGGGTGGTAAGGGTGTGCAAGTGTAGCTAACTCTTACGTTGGAGTGAAAGAGGTCGAGTATAGCTTTCTCTATCGTTTCACAAGTGATATGTTGATAGATAATAATAACATAATCACATCAATCACTTTCACAAGCTACCAAAGATCCCAACTAACCTAATCCCCGGCGTTTTCAGTGGACGGTGAATGGGGGAGCTGGACGAGGTGGAGCGAGTGCAGCGTCATCTGTGGGGGAGGCGAGAGAACTCGTGAGCGACTGTGCGACTCCCCACCTCCTCAGCACGGAGGTCTGACGTGCGATGGAGGGAATTTACAACACGAAGCTTGCAATACTCACCGATGCCCGGGTAAGCCTACATTTCTGGTTGGCTTGAATGATTATATGTTTCCATTTGAAGAAGTGTCTTTTGCAAAATTGCTCTTTGGCAGTGTGAAAGAGCAGTACCCGTATGCTATGCCCCTTTGGACATGTAATACGTGTCGTCTCCAGCAATGTTAGTACAGGGTGGATAATAGGAGTAGTGGACGATGACTGGCAGCAAGGAGGTTGGTCAAGAGGGGCGTGGGATGGTTTTGAATGGTATTATCCCTGCTTCCTTAAGGGTCCTATATGTTGCTCCCCTGGCTATCATCCAACAGGGCTTACAGTTAGTGGGGCTGATCACTACACAAACTTTAACGAACTGCTTCAGAAACACACTAAGCTTACGTAGGAATAACATCGATCACAACAAACTTACGACAGAACGCTTCCTCACAGTCTTGCTAACGTGACAGTGGCAGTCCTATAAGTCAACATAACAAATTTTATTCGTCCAAAGGATTTCTTTGGAAGATGTATTTCCGGCCACCCTTAAACAATAACAAATTACGATGGAATAACAGGGTTATGCTGACGATGCGATGACGCCGACGACAATGATGCTATGATGATGACGATGATGATGATGACGATGATGATGATGATGATGATGATGATGATGATGATGATGATGATGATGATGATGATGACGACGACGACTACAAAGATGATAATTGTATTGACAGTTATGGTGTAACGGTGGCGATGAGCTTGAGCTTGTGTCAGCACAGCTGATTGTCAATCTGCGATCATCATCATTATCATTATCATCATCATCATCATCATCATCATCATCATCATCATCATCATCATCATCACCATCATTATCATGCTGTTCATAAGGCGCTTACTCTTATATAACTGGATGGGCAAAGCCCATATGACTCCCTTATGGGATTTGCAATATTATACATGAAAATGAGAGCCCAGAAAAATTTTAACGAAACGGTGGCATAAAAATGCTAAGTAATACTGACTTTAATCTTGCGATGATGTTGATGGACACTCATATACGATCAAATAAATTACATCAAAAGTTGTATTACGGCAAAACAAATTACCTTGGGGTGACCTTGACCTTCAGTGGAATTGACCTTGGGATGACCTTGATCTTCACATGACCTCACTAACCCCTTGTTGATGTGTCAAATATAGAACCATGTCACTATAGGATTAAACGTTTTAAATTAATTTCTTCTTTGATTTCAAAAACTATTTTTTTACAAACATTTTGGCTCCCTGAGCTTGAAAGTGATTCATTCATTCTTCAATAATGTGTGAGCTCCGATGAATTATGTCTCATGGTTTGGTTTTAATAAGTTCTGAGAAATTCCATTTGCAAGTTTTGCACAGACGAATGGACTGTGGGCAGAAAAAAGGTTATATCATTTTGAAATATTTAGGATTCATGTCGCGGGCACAGATTTGCAAAATTTTTTTTTTTCATTTTATTTATTTATTTTATTTTTTTTGGGGGGGGTGAGGGGGAAGGAAGGTATAGACTGCACGCATGTGAGTCAAAAATAATTATAAACACACACACGGTGGGGAGGGTGGGTGGGCTACTGTAATATTTAGTTTCGTTGTCGAAATTGAATATTACAGTAGCCCACCCACCCTCCCCTCCATCCCACCCACCCTCCCCTCCATCCCACCTCCTCTCCTTCCGGTACCTTAGTTTAGTCATCCACTTAAACCTCAACCATTTTTTATCCTCTTTAACAGCACGTTTAAATCTAAATTTTATTGTGAGCAATCCTGAAAACTATTTCTGAAAGTTTTTGAACAGTAGTCGTCTGCTAAACCAGTCTATACAAATCTTCAAATGTTCATTTTCCATTCTTTGATCAATTTACTTAAAGGCTTCAGCAGTCGCCATCTACCTGGCAATACTAACGGCAATTGTTATCTTCCATGCTTACCAGTACACGGCCAATGGGGGGAGTGGGCAGAATGGACTCAATGCTCAGCGTCGTGCGAAGGAGGGACTCAACCTCGCCACAGGCTGTGTGACAATCCGCCTCCTGCTGACGACGGTAACAACTGCTATGGGAGCAGCGTTCAAACACAAGACTGCAACACTCATGAGTGCCCAGGTAGAGCTCACATCCTTCTTCTAGCCGCCTACATGTACCAAGTACTGACATTAAATGCATTTTTTGATATCACGGTCAAATTTGTTGTCAAATTTGCTGTTGGGAAGAAATCATGATGGCATGCCATTCAGATGTATTCCCAGACCCCCACACACATTGAAAAATCTTTAAAATATGCGTTCTGTTCTAATTTATTTATACTCGTACTCGGGCAAAACAGTTACCGCAAAATTTAAAAATACCTCACTATAAAATCCTATCTTATCCTATCCCGTAACTCGGCGGTCGTAGGGGCACCACAGACGATCGTTTAAAATAAGTTATAATAGTAATAATAGTAATAATACTAATAATAATAATAATAATAATAATAATAATAATAATAATAATAATAATAATAATAATAATAATAGGGGTATTTATACAGTGCTTTTTCCTAATGACATCAGTTCAAAACGCACTAATAAATACATCAACGGTATAATCCTATCCTATCCTATCCTAGCCTAGTCTATCCTATCCTATCCTATCCCGCAACTCCGAGATCGTTGGGGCACCACAGATGATCGTGTAACCAGCGTACTCCATCTTTCTCTGTCCTCAGCAACCCTCATGGCTTCTCTCAGTATCAAGCCAGTCCATTCTCAAATATTGTCTTCCCACCTCTTTTTTTGTCTCCTTCTTCTTCTACCTCCTTGCACTGTGCCTTGTAGGATGGTCTTTGCAATGCCTGATGATCTGGTGACGTGACCATACCATTGGAGTTTCCGTTTCTTCACCACTGTGAGCTTTGTAGGCATGACTGATTCACTGCGGCAACAGTACCCCCGTTGGATTGCCGGGGGGTTCAGTATAAATAGTATCCCCACTTTCTGGAAATTTAGTGCTTTAAATTCCCACTGTCGCTGTCTTCCTCATTTGCTCTTTCAATCAATCACCACTGTGAGCAGGTCATCGTGATGCCCAATGGCTTGAGTGATGATCTGTCGGACTTCGCCGTTGGTGATGTGTTGGGTATAGGAAATGCCCAGAAGTCTTCTGTAGCACCTCATCTCCATGCTTTGTATTCTTCGTTGGTAGATCTGCTGTGAGGGTCCATGTTTCGCAAGCGTATAGGAAGATGGAGATGACAAAGGAGCGCAGCAGTCTTACCTTGGAATGTAGACTGATGGTCCTGAGTAGTAATATGGTAGGCGGATGGGCAACCGTGCACATGCACCTAAAAAGTGGGTCACGTGACAGGGGGATTACGTCATGGGTGCACATGTACTCTTAGGTGCGGAGGCCCGGCCGCCGGTGGCAGGGTGTGATGACGCAATCATGACATAACAGAGGGGCGATGGTCCTGTGACCTGTCAAAAGTGATGGATGACGTATGGCCCAGGGGGATATAATTTTGTTGATAGTGATGAAATAGGATTGTATGTGGTTTATATGGAGACCAAGCACCCAAAGACAGCAAGTGCGCATCTCGGCGAATATAGAATGACTCAGTGGTCTGAGCGTTAGACCAAGCACCCAAAGACAGCAAGTGCGCGTCTTGGCGATAGTGAATGGATATGACTCAGTGGTCTGTGGCGCTAGATCAAGCACCCAAAGGCAGCAAGTGCGCATCTCGGCGCATAGAGAATGACTCAGTGGTCTGTGCGTTAGATCAAGCACCCAAAGACAGCAAGTGCGCATCTCGGCGATAGTGAATGGATATGACTCAGTGGTCTGGGGCGCTAGATCAACATCCAAAGGCAGCAAGTGCGCGTCTCACCCAAAAGCCACCAAGTGCACGTCTTGATGGTTTTGAGAATGACTCAGTGGTCTGTGATGTGAGATCTATTAGTGAATGGATATGACTCAGTGGTCTGGGCGCTAGATCAAGCACCCCAAAGACAGCAAGTGCGCGTCTTTTTCTCTCTTTATCTATTTTTTTTCTATTTAGACCAAGCACCCAAAGACAGCAAGTGCGCATCTCGGCGCCCCAAAGGCAGCAAGCGCACGTCTCTCTGCATTTGTATGCATAAATATTTTGACACAAATAAGAATAATTAATGCCCATTGATTAATATAGAATGACTCAATGGTCTGGCCATTAAACCAAGCACCCAAAGCCTGCAAGTGTGCGTCTCTCTCTCTCTCTCTCTCTCTCTCTCTCTCTTTCTCTCTCTCTCTCTTTCTCTTTCTCTCTCTTTCTCTTTCTCTCTCTCTCTCTTTCTATCTTTCTCTCTTTCTCTCTCTTTCTCTTTCTATCTCTCTCTCTTTCTCTTTCTCTTTCTCTCTCTCTCTCTCTCTCTCTCTCTCTCTCTCTCTCTCTCTCTCTCTCTCGTTCTCTCTGTATATAAATGTATACAATTGTTATTAAAATATACAATCATCTATGTATACTAATAGAATAATGTGTAAGCAGGAAAGCGAGGAGAGAGAGAAAGTCGTGCAATTTAAAATGAAAACAAAACCAATACTCAAACAATGATACAAAAACACAGTGTGAGCTGTATGTGAACGCATGCAATAAATGATCTTACCAGAACTTATGTGTCTGTCCTCTGCCAAACTTGTAAAATATCCATTTAGTATATATGAAAAATCCTCTAACAATACTATCAATGATTAAGTATCTTAACTTTTGTAGAAGATATTTGAACAAGCTAATGCATTAAAATTGATGCTATTTGCAGAAGTTGTTGAGAGCTTTACAGTCGACGAAACCTGGTACTGAAACCTTAAAATGCCACACTTTTAAAATCACTAATAATATCTTTTACAATTAATCAGTCATTGCGTTTTTTATATTTTTTCATGCACCAAAGTTATATCTTACAATGTTTACAACGTTTAAAACACTTAAAATACAAGTGATCACAGAAATTATAGTCAAACTTTACCAAAAATGTGTTTTTTATCAATCACAATAACAGTACCACAAAGTACCACACCACACCAGCACTTTTCTTCTTAAAGGCATGTTTGGACATGATATGCAAACAGCTGACACAATCATAAGATATGGGAAGTAACTCGATCTCTCTCTCCCTCTCCCTCTCGCTCTCTCTCTCTCTCTCTCTCTCTATCTCCATCTTATTATTACTCGCTCTCTCTCTCTCTCTCTCTCTCTCTCTCTCTCTCTCTCTCTCTCTCTCTCTCTCTCTCTCTCTCCCCCTCCCTCTCTCTATCTACATCTTATTATTACTCTCTCTCTCTCTCTCTCTCTCTCTTGCACTCTCTCTCTCTCTCTCTCTCTCTCGTTTTTTATCGATCTCTACACACACAATATCAAAAATGTCACTTTTGGAGTGGATAATGAATATCTAACTACAATCTGTTGTGTGGAGTGGTTGAATATATAGACAAATCTTTACAAACATAGATAACTGAATACTAATCAAATGCTGTCAGCACGCCTGAAAAAAAAGTCTAAACGTATATGCCAACCCTGATGACACCCACCAACATGTTTTAACAAGTCACACATAATATTACATCATCGAACAGCCACATGTTTTACAGAAGGGGAGATATAGAGACAACTCAAACTCAAAATATATATTTTTTTTAAAATGGGAAGTAACAAATACCCCATCTTTTATCTCTCTCCCTTCTCTCTCTCTCTCTTTTTTTTTTCTCTCCCTCTTTCTCTCTCTCTTTCTCTTTCTCTCTCTCTTTCTCTCTCTCTCTCTCTCTCGCTCTCTCTCTCTCTCTCTCTCTCTCTCTCTCTCTATCGTTTGCTCCATTTTTTTTTCAGTTGACGATCACACTTGTTTATTAGTCGGCTTATAGATTTAGCTATCACTTTTTTAAAGGGCAAATACTGTGTGGATAGTGCGCAATTGTCTGGGCGTCAGATCATATACCCAAAGGCTACAAGTGTGCATCTTGGTGGTGGTTAATCAAAGGATGCAAGTGCGCATCTTGGTGGTGGTTAACCAAAGGCTGCAAGTGCACGTCTTGATGGTTTTGAGTTAGATAATATATTAGCCAACGCCTGATCAAGTATTATATGGATAGTGCTCAGTTGTCTGGGGCGTCAGACCATGCACCCAAAAGGCTGCAAGTGTATCTCTCTCCCTCGCACTTTTCTCTCTCTCTCTCTCTCTCTCTCTCTCTTTATCTTTTGCTCTCTCTCTCTCTTTATCTTTTGCTCTATTTTTTTTAGTTGATGATCACACTTATTTTTATTAGTCAGCTTATAGATTTAACCATCTTTTTTTTTTTATTTAGCCGGCAGTGAGCGGCCGGCAGCGGGCGTGCGGGCGGGCGTGCGGGGCAGACAACTGCACACATTTACATCTCATGTTGTCTTCATGTGGGGTCTGTTTTGTTCACACAAACACACAACAATAAACAAGTTATTTGTCAACAAATGCAATTTTTCACTGTCCATTTCTTCAGTATAATTGCTCTCATAGTTTTAGTGATGATTTAGCCAAATGTATACAGCTATAGGCTGCCTTGTATATAAAGATAAAAGAGAGTCCCATAGCCTTGCAAACGTAGGGGAGCGTGATGTTAAAAAAAGATTATACTTATCTTGGGCCAGCATAATGATGGTGATGCCCCTCTCCCTCTCTCTCCCTCGCTGCTTTACCTTTCCCACCCTCAAGAGAGTAGGTATTCAGTCACCCCATCCAAGTGATAATCACACTAGCCGGTGCTTAACTTGCGACATAGTATTGGGTGCTCCAACCACTGTGCTATCCACAAAAAAGCGTATACAGCTATAGATCACCTTGTATATAAAAATAAAGATAGTCCCATAGTCTTCAGATCCCACTTATCTTGGGCCAGCGTAATGAGGATGATGTCCATCTCTCTCCCTCGCTGCTTTAGGTATCCAGTCATAGTTGAGTCCTTCACGTTTTGTGGTCACCCATCCAAGTGCTAATCATCCTGGATGGTGGTTAACTTGCTCCAACCACTGTGTTATCAGACATCCCTTGACATTTTTCCTTATTCAGTCTTTGTGTGACAGACTTGGTTGTCATATTCTATAACTATAACAAATTAGGATAAATGTAATAATTACCCACCACCACCTTCAACTCAGCTGTGACAGTGTTTAAAATTTGCGCGTGCAAGTGTGTACGCGCGCACGTGTGCAGACACTGTTTACAATGCACGGACACGGTATCATCGATGCGTGGGTTGCATTTTTTTTTCCAATGTATTTTATTGTATTTTGGCGTGCATTGTTTCAAATTTGGGCGTGCAGTGTTTCAAATTTGAGCGTACAGAGTATTAAAAATGGCCGTTCAGTCATTCGCACATGCACGCACACGTGCACTCACATGGTATCATCGATGCATGGGTTGCGTATTTTTTTCCAATGCATTTTATTGTATTTTGGCGTGCATTGTTTTAAATTTGGGCGTGCAGTGTTTCAAATTTGAGCGTACAGAGTATTAAAAATGTCCGTTCAGTCATTTGCACATGCACGCACACGTGCACGCACATGGTATCATCGATGCACGGGAGTGCGTGTTTTGTTTTCAGCGTATTTCATTGTATTTTGGCGTGCATTGTTTTAAATTTGGGCGTGCAGTGTTTCAAATTTGAGCGTACAGAGTATTAAAAATGACCGTTCAGTCATTCGCACATGCACGCACACGTGCACGCACATGGTATCATCGATGCTCGGGGGTGCGTGTTTTGTTTTCAGCGTATTTCATTGTATTTTGGCGTGCACTTTTAAAACTTTGGGCGTGCAGTGTTACAAAATCCGTGTGCAGTGTTACAAAATGTGTGTGCAGACACTGCATACATGCACGCGCACGTGTGCAGACACTGTTTACAATGCATGAACACGGTATCATCGTTGCACGGGGTACGTGTTTTTTTGTTTTTTTTTCAATGCATTTTATTATATTTTGGCATGCAGTTTTAAAAATTTGTGTATACAAGTGTGCGTACGTGTGCGTGTGTAGACACTGCATACATGTACATGCACGT
>CM072515.1:2530888-2583388 GCA_036898135.1 Oncomelania hupensis | reverse complement strand
CGTACAGTATTTTGAAGTTGAAGTTCAGTACAGCAGTCGTATACTTTCCTCCTTCAGAATGTCCCAGCTTCTCTAGGATTCCTAACATCGTCCGACCTGTGGTGGTAGAGAACGGTGAAGAAAAGAACTGCACTGTGAACTGTTTGCCGTCCTATTCCTGGGCTATGCACTATCCACCTCAGTTCTACTGCAGCCCGAAGACCAACTTTTCCTGGAGTCGTGACCCAGATGTCTATATCTCCATGGACAACCCTCAGTGTACAAGTAAGTACTACACATAAAATAAAGTCACTATCTTGATATGTTGATTGATTGATATACCTAGTTTAATATGTTCTATTGTAATTATTTTTTAAATATTACTTTGACTACTTAATTTTGATTTCATTTCATTTCATGTCATGTTCCTGTAATATTTTGTATGAATGTGCTCTTCTTTCCACCCATTCAAGTAGCAAATATCCTTTTTCCCCACCTTTTTTTAAATTTTCTAGTTTAACATCACTTCGGTGAATAGACGTTAAATGAAATAAATAAAAAATACACAAACGAGGTCACTATCTCAGTCATAGATGAGGTTATTACAATATCAATACATTAAGTTTAACTTTATAATAGCAAGTATTGTCACCGTTAAGTCGTTTTAGTGTATCATTCTTAACACTATTTTACTGTAACATGCTATGGAGGAAGCCTCTACCTCCCCTTCCTTCCTCCCCCGTAGCGGGGTTTTCTGTATAAATAGTATCCCCACTTGGTGGAAATTTAGTGCTTTAAATTACCACTGTTTCTGTCATTCTCATTTGTTCTTTCTCGTCCCTAATCTGTTCTATCAATCTAATATCTTCTTCGCTACACCAGTCACCTATCTTTTTTCTTGAAACCTCTCTTAAAACTCGTCATTTGCGTATGGGGTCTGTTGCGTCAGCTTGGGGATATTGGACGCTTTCTGCCAAATGGTCACTAGGGCTTTCTATGGTATTATTCACAACTTTCAGGCACCTCTCATAAAAACTCGTGGGTATCGCCATTATAAATCAAAACGAGGTTAGAGTGAAACCAAGTTCCGGTCTGGCTTGTTTTGCTTTTATCAAAGCTTGATGCGTGACTTTTAAATATGGCAAATTGCCGAAAACGACGATTGGTAGAGCCACAAAACGAGTGGGATAAGTATAAAAACGGTGGAGGAAGTACATGCTCAGTGAAAGGATGCAAAAAACAATCGTAGAGGCCTGTATTTGTGGCGACTTCGGAGGTGCGTCGATCATCGACAGAAAGTGAAACAGGACCTGAAGACTCTTGTAGTTTTCCATAGCTTCGCCGTCGCAACCTTCACAAAACACGAAGTAGTTGACTATGTTAGGCGAGCGTTGTGGCCAAGTGGGCTAAGGCGGGACTAACTTGCCTTGTCCACAAGCCAGAAACCAATGGCGCCTGACAGGTGTAAGTTCGAGCCAGCATCTGGGCGTTATGTTTCTCCGAATATTATTTACTTTCGACTCGGGCAACGTCTCGGGGGTTTTCTACGGGTACTCCGGTTTGCTCCCCCAGCAAAAATTTCAAAAATTCACAAATAATGTTAGGTAGGATAGAATACGATGAATAAAAATTGATGCAACAACAACAACAACATTGTAAACTTGACTCTGTCACAACTGGGACTTCAAATCCATCAGGCATTCTCTGCAAAACTTTCTCTTTATGCTCCCACCAACGCTTTCTCATGAGATACGACATATTCTTGAATATTTGGAAATAACTCACTAAAACACTCGGATAAACAATACGCGGAGAAAGAAACCGGAAGTGTGTTTCACGGTAACAAAAAGAGTTACCCTTCTTACATGAGGGGATTCCCGTTGGTGCATAGGATAGCAGAAAGGTGTGAATTATTTAGCAGTGTAGGCATTTTATATGTGTGTGTTTTGTTAATATTTTATATTGATGTTTATATTCTATTTTGTTTATGTAAACGGGGGTTCGATAAATTAGAGTATAGCCTCAGCGTCCCCTCGGCTGCTGGAGTGCCTTCAGTGTTTTCATTAGGGTTGCTTCAGCAGATCTTTTATACGGGTCAGGTGTGACCACTCTTTCAACCAAGTTGTGTTCCTGATTCGGTTCTTTGCAGTCCGCTGGGCCCTATAAACAATGCCTAACTAACTATGGAGAGCCGGCTTCCAGGAGGTATAGGCCTACTCTATTTGTAAACAGTATACTATAGAGAGCCTCCTGCGAAAGAATTTTTTTTCATACAAAACAGACTCGATTGGATTTGATTTTGACACTTTGTGGTCTCTTTTTATCGGGAAATTCTGGACCGCCTCCCTTGGGGATGGCCTAGGAGCAGCCTTTGGCGCGCCCAAACCAGAGAGAAAGGAAGAAGAGAGAAATCAATTCGCGATATCGCCTCTATGAGAAGTGATGTACGGTGGAGGAGTTACGTCCCTTCAACGTCACATGGGCTTGCATTCGGTTCTTAGTCTCTTGTCTATATATGGGGGTTTTTAATTATATTTAAAAAAAATGTTTTAGACCGCGATTTTCACCTTTTGCTGTTGAAAATGTTTGAAATAAGGCTTTTCAAATTTGATTAAAAAAATTTATGCACATCTGTTTATTTTTTCATGACTTGCTGCCTCTTGACCGTAAGGGTGTTATGAGCGCTTCCTAAACTGTAACCCGTAATATAGGTGGCTTTTGCATTGTTTTGTTGCTTGAAATAAACAGTATGTATAAAATAAATTGAGTTAAAATAAAAATAATAATAATATTTTTTTAAAAACAAAAAACACTAGTCTAGAATATGTGTCATATATGCGTAATTAATTTTTTGTTCCGTATGGGGTCATACAGCATACGGATTGATTGGCAGTTTTAGTGTGTATAATTTGTGCGTGTGTGTGTGTGTGTGTGTGTGGGTATGTGTGTGATATAGAAAGAGATGGAGATCGAAATATAAATAAAGATATTGACTAATTCGAAACGTAAATCTAGTTGTGCACACGGAAATTCATTTATTTACAAAAATATGCTTCGATTGATTTCAACATAATAATTAGGGTACGTAATAATTATACTCTCTCTCTCTCTCTCTCTCTCTCTCTCTCTCTCTCTCTCTCTCTCTCTCTCTCTCTCTCTCTTTGCAGTGCACCAGAATTGTTTTAAATCTAGATCTAGACAGAGGATGACATATGACAGCAAACGGCCAGAGGGCACCCCTTTTTAGTTCTACTGTGGCTTAATTGACATTGACAATGACAGTAGTGAGTAGGCGTACTTTTTATTGATACTGAACTAAGTTCAAGTTAATTATCACTAAGTACAAACCCTACACACAACCTTTATTAATTCCTTGGGCTAATCCAAACCGTTTCTTACACGAAACATCATTTTAGTTCCAATCCGTCTTGTATCATTGAAAACCATTCATTGACCGGTCTTGGTCATCATAATTCTTTTACATCACGATTCTTGTCTGTCAGAATAGATATACAATTTCTTCAAGAACTTACCGTTCTTCTTCCTTTGGGAAACCAAAAAAACTCTTCCCCTTGCATGCAGCCTTTAATCGTGCGTTTGTGCAGTTCAAAGCTGCACAGTGGTCACCGTAACTCTTCCTGCGATTTATTTTCCCCCTCTCCATCAGATCTTCGCTCTGTGACGCAGCCATTTTCACACATGTTACAATCAAGTCGCATAACTCTTGACGCGTCATCACACCAAAGGCGTCACTGCGCGGTCTAAGTATTCCTGGTCTATGGCCCAAACCCAACCCTAATATTAGTTGTTTTTAAAATTGTGTTGTGGCAATGATGTGATGAAACTCAGCTGTCAGAGGGTACGTGGGACTCAATTTTTACATGATACTACAGAGGGTCAGTTGCCAGAAGGAGGTCGGATGCAGATCAGTCTGCTGCTTGACCATTCGTGTTCCCCAGGAGACGCACATCTGACCAATGAGGTGCGGCAGCAAGTTCAAGCCAACATCGCAGCCTTGCCATGCACAAGTCAGGCACTTCATGCTTGCATTACGCAGGCGAGTAATATTATTTTTGTCATTGCATCACACCAGGGCCATCGCAAAATACACCCGTTTGATGAAATCTCCTAGATCAAACTCTACAACCGCACAATCATTCTATACCACGTATTGTCTCACACCGATTTTGGACCTAATCTGGGTGGTATTGTGAAAACAAATTGAAGACAACGGTGAAAAGTCAAAAGCAGTAATGATTCCAAGGTAGCCTATAGTTAACCAATTTTGTTCATTGTTGTAGGTGACTACGAGCTGTGCTGAAGAGCCAAAAACGACAACGGAGACCAGTCGACGTCGCCGCAGCACTGAGCAAGAGGCCAGGAAGGTTCATATCCAATTTGAGATGACCGGTGAAGCCATAGACAGCAATACTGTCGATTTCAGTCAGTACACTATTATTTACTTGCACTTTATGCTTGAAACGAAAAATTGAAAGGAAAGTGGATACATTAGAACAAGAGAATTTGTGTGTGTGTGTGTTCTTTAGTGTTCGTTATTTTCAAGTAGTCGGGAATCATAACGAGCCAAGTGTCAGTGGGAGTGTTGTATTGACCGACCCACGTTCGGACCAACCGACGGACTGACTGACAACCGGACCATTACTAAACTAGATAATGTTCGTATGAAGTTTGGTCAGAATCGTTCAGTTGTTCTTGATATATGGCGTGCAACGCACGGACGGAATGGCTCGACAGACCGACATTTGACTATATATAGTACTATATATTTTTAAAATTTTTAGTTTCTGTTTCACACGCCTTAGATTTAAATTTAGTTTCAAAGAAAGAAAGCTCTTCGATGTTTGTTTTCCCATTAGCTTTGGTGTCAGCGTCTGGCAGCTCAGCCATTGAATGTAAACCTACTATTGGAAAGTCCACAAGAGGAATCTATAGTTTATTAATTTTGTTGATTAGACTCCACAGAGCACCAGCAGTACCTGAAGATACTGGAGGCAACACAGGAGTCAGTCGCGATGCTGACTGACAACGCCAACGTCCTGTTTTCTGTTACTATTGACGGACGAAATGTCGGTCCACTGCCGGACACGATCAGCATGGATGGAGGATACGCATGTCCACCAGGAACTGGAGAACGACACGGTTTTTGTGGTACGTGTGTGTGTGTGTGGGGGGGGGGGGGATGTGTGGGATGTGTGTGTGTGTATGTTTGTGCGTGTGTGTGTGTGTTGGCGTGCGTGCGCGCGTACTATAAAATTAATAAATGCGCTAATTGATTTACTGGACAACGTTACTAGAGCATACATGCACTACTATCTACAAACTTTAGTTGCAACTATTGTTTAAGATACAGCCCGCGACGCCGATATATATATATATATATATATATATATATATATATATATATATATATATATATATATATATATATATATATATATATATATATATATATATATATATATATATATATATATATATATATATAGATATATATATATAACTAGTGACTGACTGGTCTTACATTAAAGGTTTCTTTTTGCTAGTGTTGCTCTTTTTTTTACATTTAATCTTTGTTAATGTAGCCGAGCGTATCTCAGCTACGTCCATGAGAACACGGCCAAACCCGAACTGGTATTTTCATTATCCCTCGTAAGAGGGACATAGAAATAATTTGCCTTTACAAGGCGAAAGCGTGTTGATAGTTAGCTCGTTCGTTAAGTAAAAGATAAAGTCTCCGACGCCTAGCTTATAGGAGACTATAGTATTATAATGGTCAAGGTGACATATAAAAAAAACATAATAAAATGGCACCAAGAAGGGTAAAACCTATCAGGGTCACGTTAAAAAGGTTTACATTTTGCCTTTGAATGTACACTATATTAGGGAAGGGAAAAAAGGAGACCACACCATATAAAGAAAGAAGAAACGGGGAAAAGAAATCATGATAGTAAAATGAGAACGGGGGGGATCAGTTCACCTACCGAGTCCTATGGTAAAATATATCGTCGGTGTCCATTCAAAACCTCGTATGTCCCAAAATACAGTTTTGAGAAAAATGAAAAAAACTGTTTTAAAAAATCAGGTGTCACCAAGACAAATGGTTTTAGTATCATTTGCATTCAGTATTGAACAGGAAATTTGGCAGTAATAGTGGCAAGATTAAGAGCGCATGCGTGTTTGAGTAATAGACAAAAATGTTCACATACGAGGTTTTTACTATTTTGTATGAGCTGGAAGTTGCAAATTACGAGGTTTTGACTGTTTTGCTTGAGCTTGAAGTTGCAAGTTATACGGATTAGTCACAATAGCAAACAACAAAGGAAACATTAATACAAAATAAAAGACCGAAAAATGCAGTTGAAAACATTGTCAATGTTGTTTTATTCAATAATGCAGACACAACCCTTGTCTTTACAAAATTGAAATAGGCTAATAGGCCATTGATAGATTAACACTGTAACACCCAGCAATCAATGAACGCGTTGTTGCATTCATCACTGACATAATAATGTCCTTCTGACCAGTACAAGCCCTGCACTTAAAGTAGCACGAAGTCCTTTCTCGGAAATTTCATGTGAAATGAATTATAAGATGTAAGCTAAGTAATACATGACACTTATGTGAAGTTTTTATTACCACAACATAACAGTCTAAATGAACTTTTATTACCATAACATACTAGTCTAAATTAACTTTCATAAACGTAATAGTCTTAATTAACTGTTATTACCGTAACAGTTTAAATGGACTTTTATTACCATAATAAATGAACTTTTACCACCATAAGTCTAAATGAACATTTATTACCATAACATAAGCCTAAATGAACCACCATCGGCACATGGAATGTTCGGACCATGTACGAATCAGGAAAGACGGCACAGGTAGTTGTTGTTGTTTGTAGATTATAGTCACACGACACTTTCGCATATAGGTGACTACTGGACCGATTTATACTGACACCAGCGGGCCAGTTGTTGGTAAAGGGGAAAATAATATGATCACACGTTGACCAATCCGGGATTCGAACCAGCGACCTTTCGGTTACTAGCAAGACGCTCTTACCAACTGAGCTACCCGGCCCCTCAAGGCACAGGTAGCAGCTGAGATAAGGAATAATGACCTGGCCGTGTTAGGCATCAGCGAGACACGATGGACCCAAGCTGGACAAAGGCGACTGATGACAGGAGAACTATTGCTGTATTCCGGGCACGAAGAAAACGATGCACCCCACACGCAGGGAGTAGGCTTTATGTTGTCCAATCAGGCACAGAGGGCACTTATAGAATGGGAGGCCCATGGCCCCAGGATCATCACAGATCCTTCCGTACCAAGATGAGGAAGATCAAGATGAACCTTGTCCAGTGCTATGCTCCACCGAACGACAGGGAAGAGGATGTTAAAGACCATTTCTACAGCAGACTACAGAAGATCCTTGAGACCTACCCAGACAAGGACATCACCATCCTCATGGGAGATGTCAATGCCAAGATTGGGTCTGACAACACCGGATACGAACCAGTTATGGGCACCCACGCCTTAGGAGTAATGAATGAGAATGGAGAGAGATTTGCGGATCTGTGTGCACTCAACAACCTAGTCATCGGAGGCAGCATCTTTCCTCACAAGCGGATCCACAAGAGTACATGGGTATCTCCAGACAATGCGACAGAGAACCAGATCGACCACATCTGCATTAGCAAGAAATTCCGAAGATCACTGCAAGACGTTAGAGTGAGTAGAGGAGCAGACGTGGCGTCCGACTATCACTTGGTGGTGGCGAAACTGAAGCTGAATTTGAAGAGGACATTCGTCAGGCAGAAGAATGAAGTACAACATCAGCCTTCTGAAAAAGACTCAAAGACAAAAGAAGTTTAGTGTGGCGCTAAGGAACAGGTTCGAAGTGCTTAATGAATTATTTGAAGAAGAAGAAGACAGTGTACTCAACAGGTGGCAGAAAGTGAAAGAGACACTAAGATCGTCATGCCAAGAAGTTGTGGGGCCAAAGAAACATCAACAGAAAGAGTGGATCACAGCAGAGACCTTGGTCAAGATAGAAGAAAGAAAGAAGAGGAAGGCAACAGTCAACAACAGCAGAACCAGAGCAGCTAAGGCCAACGCCCAAGAAGACTACACAGGAGCCCATAGAGAAGTGAAAAGAAACATCAAAAAAGATAAGAAGGCCTACGTGGATGGACTGACGGCTGAAACGGAACAGGCAGCGTACAGCGGCAATATGAAACAGTTGTTCGACACCACTAAGCGACCCTCCGGAAAGTTCAGCAAACCAGAAAGACCTGTTAGGGACAAGCAGAGAAACACCATAAACAGTATAGACCAGCAGTTGAACAGGGCTGAACACTTTGATGAACTTTTGAATAGACCAGCACCAACGAATTTTCAGTCATTGAACCAGCCAATGTGGATCTTCCAATCAACTGTGAGAAACCGACCATGGAAGAGATCAAGAAGGCCATCACCCTGATGAAGAACGGAAAGGCCGCTGGACCAGACGACATCACAGCAGAGGCTCTAAAAGCGGACTTGGAAGCATCAGTGGAGATGCTGTACCCACTCTTTGAGAGGATCTGGGAGGAAGAAGATGTTCCGGCAGACTGGAAGGAAGGTTACCTGATCAAGCTTCCCAAGAAAGGTGACCTCAGCAACTGTAACAACTACAGGGACATGGGCATCACACTTCTATCTGTGCCTGGGAAGGTCTTCAACCGGGTCCTTTTGGAAAGGATGAAGGATACTGTCGACCCACAGTTACGAGATGAGCAGGCAGGCTTCCGACAGAATAGATCATGCACGGACCAGATAGCAACGCTCCGCATTATCGTAGAGCAGTGCCTGGAATGGAACTCGCCATTGTATATCAACTTCGTCGATTATGAGAAGGCGTTTGACAGCGTGGATCGAGATACCCTCTGGAAGCTCCTTCGACACAACAGCATCCCGACCAAAATGGTCAATCTGATCAGGAACTCCTATGACGGCATGTCCTGCAGAGTTATCCATGGCGGACAGCTCACAGACAACTTCCAGGTGAAAACTGGAGTCCGACAAGGGTGCTTGTTGTCACCTTTCCTCTTCCTCATCGCCACAGATTGGGTTATGAAGATGTCCACCAGGGAAAGTAGGAACGGAATCCAATGGACTGTGGAACCAGCTCGAGGACCTGGACTTCGCTGACGACCTTGCTTTTCTTTCCCATAGCCAACAGCAGATGCTAGAGAAGACAAATGCAGTGGCGGCCACATCGTCGGAGGTCGGCCTCAAAATCCACAAGGACAAGAGCGAAATCCTGAAGATCAACTCCATCAGTACCGAACCAGTCATCGTGAATGGAAGTCCCTTGAAAGAAGTGCAGTCCTTCACCTACCTGGGTAGCATCATTGATCAGCAGGGCGGCACAGATGCGGAAGGCTAGGATCGGCAAAGCAAGAGCTGTCTTCATTCAGCTCAAGAACATCTGGACCTCCAGAGAGCTGTCTTTGGCCACCAAGATACGGGTATTCAACTCCAATGTGAAGTAAGTCTTACTGTATGGAGCAGAGACATGGAGGACAACCAAGACCACCATCAAAAAAGTCCAGTCCTTCATCAACAGTTGCCTCAGAAGGATTCCCCAGATCCGCTGGCCCGACACCATCAGCAACGCCAACCTTTGGAAAGAACCCGCCAACTCCCTGCTGAAGATGAAATCAGGAAAAGGAGATGGGGCTGGATAAGGCATACCCTACGCAAACCAGCGACGAACGTCACCCGGCAAGCGCTGAAGTGGAACCCCCAGGGAAAGCAAAAGAGAGGACGTCCAAGGAACACCTGGCGACGCGACCTCGAGGCCGACACCACCAAGATGGGCTACACCTGGAGTCAGTTAGAAAGAATGGCATAGGACAGAGGACTCTGGAGAGCTGTTGTTGGCGGCCCATACCCTGGCAGGGGTGACGGGCATTAAACTAAAAACTAAAAACACACACAATATTATTCTGTATTTTGTAAATTATTTTAAATTAGTATGCCTTTGACTGCACTCATTCAGTGTCAGATTTAGTCACAGAGTGTGATATAACGTGCCTGTTTGTTTATTACTGTAGAGTAATATGGAGAAGATCTGTACGATATCAATCTAGAAGAAATCATGATTGAATAAAATGACAACATGTATCATCAGTACTCACCAAAATGTAGAAAAACTGACCAGAAGCAGCTGACATTTCCACGATGACAATAACAAAAACCGCGTAAGTGACGTCAACTCAACTTCTTAGCACGTCATTTATTGGAATGAAACCTCGTAAGTTGAGTTACAAGGTTTTAGAAATTTATTCCAAATGATAAAAACCTCGTAAGTGAGATACGAGATTTTGATACAAATCGTTTGACCTGTTGGGACATACGAGGTTTTGATATTTTGTTTTACTGATGCTTTCTAACTGAGCTATGAATTCCGAGCTTGTGATAAAAAATGCGCAAAAATTCAAGGGACATAACCATGAAAAGATTGCAAAAACTACTTTTTCGGAGTTACGAGGTTTTGAATGGACACCGACGATATACTGTAACTACGACTGGGCTTCGTGTGTCGGGATACAACAACCAAGGTAATCCTAAATATGGGAATAAACGAACCAACTAATAAATATCAGAAGAATAGTTTTAAAAAATAATTTAACTTGAAAATGACATTTTTTCTTTTTAAAAAAAAGGGAGGGAGTAGGGGGGGTGGGTGGCGGAACGAAATAAAGATAAGAAGGATTCACAGACCAGAGGCCTGATTAAAAAAACAAATGTTATAATTCACGTATAGCCACAGCGAAATAAACCGAACTGAGCTGAAGATAGCAACAAATAAGCAGCAGCACCAGAGAGGTAAAAATGTTCTGCGGCTAATAACAGAAGATCTAACGCCACCGAAAGGGAGTAGACTACCAGAGGCACTAGGACCGAACTGTCTATCGAGGCATGCAGCTCGCACAACAGAAATATTATCGAGCACTGGGCAACCAAAGATGCAGTGGTCGAAATCAATCAAAGGCAGGGGGCCGGAGGAAAGGAACGACCATATAATTATTCCACCGCACCAACGCAATGTGATTACCTATAGATGAGGCGGAAAAGAGACAAATAAGGGTACAGGAGGGCCCCCAGAGATGGAGGCAAAAATATCCCGGATTGTCGGTGTTACACTCGGTTTGATGTTGGTGTTTTTCTATTAGTATCTGATTCAGCCCCGATGCTTGAATTCCTGATAGGCGTGTGTAACTCAGATTCGTTTATCCACGCAGCCCGCTCAATCAGCATTACAAGTCACTGAGTCTTCGTATAAAGTTTTCCACTTTTATTCAGCACACATCAACAACTATCAACAACTTCTCTCACAACACACAAAGCATCGAATATATAATTTTTTCTCTCCTTCGAGATGACGACAGGTCGTTCTAGAAATGACGCATTACAACCAATCAGAATTAAAGATCGTCATCACTGACTTACGTCATACATCTCTCCACACATACCCCGAACCTTCTCTTACTTCGACAATTATCCCGAAACTTCGATCGATAGTAAACAAGCGGATCCAGAGAATTCTCCAACGATATCGACTAACGAAAATTATCAACGTTATACAAAGCCTCTCCTAACAACAATGCAAACTCAAATCAAAGGTAAATAAACTCCATTATTGAATACTTTGCAAAACGAAACGATTAGATCTATCGTGCGCGTTCAGACATACTTTCGTTTGCGTTTCGACGTAACATAACCCTCCACTCAAGAAGAAATTTACCTAATTTCTTTCAACAACGTTGAAACGTAATGCACAAACAAAGTACAGAATTAAGACTTATTTCAGACTGTCTGAATACTGTCAGTGTTCACAGTTCATTCACACAGAGTCAATATTCTTCCATCCGCAAGTCTATCTGGATATTGTCAATGTTCACACTTTATCTACACAGTCAATGTTTTTCATCTTCAAGTCTGTCACTACCAATATTCTTAGTTCATCCACACAGTCAATGTACTTTCATCCGCAAGGTAACGACGCTCTCGTCAGTTGCGGTTGTCATCGGCCCAGGGTCAAAGACGATGATCTCGTGGGCTTTCCTGGAGTCAGTGCATCCTCCGTTGTCTCCTTCTTCCATCGCTCGTCCGACGAAGTCGACGTTGTCGGTCCCCAGAATACACTTACTGGGTCTCACGGTCAGGTTGGCTTCTGTGAGACGGTAAAACAGCTCCCTCAAGGTCTGCAGATGCTCTTCCCAGGTGCGAGTGTGGACCAGCAGGTCGTCCCAGTAACACACGACGTTGTCCATCCCATTGAGCATCTTCCTCATTCCTCTCTTTAGGGTAGCTCCGCTGTTGACCATGCCAAAGGGCATCCTTAGGCACTCGTACGTCCCATCAGGAGTTATGAAAGCAGTCTTTGGTATGTCCTGTTGACGCACGGGGACTTGCCAATAACCCTTGCTGAGGTCAATCTTTGAGAAGATTCTACTCCCCGATAGCACTATGTAACAAATTTTCACTTTTGTTCTGTTCCTGGGTTGAAAGTGTGTTTTCCTAACCCGTTAGGTCTAGAACAGAAAGGAAATCGCAGTTATTCCAGAAAAACTTTGCTTCTGTGACCGGGACAATGAAATTTGGAAAATCGCGTGTGTTCGAGAAAATTATCGATTTGCTCTCAATGCCGAGCTTCCTCCCTGAACTGCTAGAGTTGTCCACATGTTTCTACAATTCTCCTGAACACTCTAGAACGTTCAAGAAACTTCCAGAACTTTCGAGAAATTCTCAGAACTTTCTAGAACGTTCTTGAACGTTCCAAAAGTAGCTGTACAAATATAAAAGCACACGACCACTGTGTCCTCGAGTGTCTGGCCCTGGAGCCTGACTTCTTCGCGGTTAGGATTGCCTGCCGCGACGTGCATCTGGACTCCATGGCCGACCTGGTAGCCTACTCCTTGTAGACTAACTTTGGACTGCTGTTCATGACCGCGGTGTGCACCTACCGCTCACGAGTGTCTGTACACCTTTAGACCCAACCGCCTGGCCGGTTCTCTCCCCGGAACTCATCTTGGGTTCCTTTGTCTTACAACTACTAATGATGACTATCCCCACTCAGTTACCTGTTTGTAACCTATTCCCCCACCTGGCCCATGGGTTCGACTGTACCTTCTCGGGTCCTGGGTATGCTCTACTTAAGTGACATGTTCCCACTCAGCTACTACTACACGGATTGTAACCTCAGCTGACCCATTGGGTCCTGGGTATTACTACCACGTACTGACTTATACCGCTCAGCTACCTTGCTCTCATACGGTACCACATGGCTCATACCTCCATGGTATCCATTTCCATGACTGACCACCCCCCCTCACATGACTCATACCTTCAGTTGATCCTTGTGTCCTGGGTATTAGATACCACTACTGACATTTCTCACCACATGTCTTATACCTCAGTTGATCCCTTGGATCCTGGGGATTCGTTTTCATGATTGACATCCCATACCACATGGCTCATACCTTCAGTCGACCCCACGGGGCCTGGGTATCCGTTTCCATGACTGACCATCCCCTCCACATGACTCATACCTTCAGTCGACCCCACGGGGCCTGGGTATCCGTTTCCATGACTGACCATCCCCTCCACATGACTCGACTCATACCTTCAGTTGACCCCTGTGTCCTGGGTATCCGTTTTCATGAATGACTTTCCCTTCCTCACTGTACCATTTTTTCCCTTCCTTGTTTTATGGGTCCATTCTTGATTGTTTATAGCTTTTACCCGGCCCTCCTCGACTTTTAATGTGGTCCTGAAGAATTTTTATATAATTAGGTTACGTTCCCCTCCCCCCGCCCTCCTGGTCACTGCTGGGCCCTCCACCCTTCCCCCTCTGTGCTTGCCCTCCCTTGGCCTTGGCGGCCTCCCTGGCACCCCGGTCCTACCCCTGCCGCCGTTCGTTCGTACTCCTTCCCCTCATGCCTGCCATCGATCCATCTCCGTCTTCTTCCGGACGTCGTAGCAGCGTCCCGCGCTCCCTCTTCATATGACCTCTTACTGCAGCACGACCTCTTATATCATGGACATCATAATACCAAAGTCTCCTATACGCATACTATGTTGGGGACTATAAATTTATAAACTGAACTGAGAGAGTGATTCACAGTACAATCGTAAATCTAGAAAATCTACACATTTCTGAACCTTGTTGAGTGGTTTCCAACTGTGTTTGTCTATTCTTTGTGCAATTTTTGGTTTTACCTGATAAAAATGACGAAAATGAAAAAAAAGTCGTTCTATTTTCACAAAAAACGAGTTTTCTTCGTGCTGTTGTCGTGTAAGCAAAGTTTGTGCTTAATGAAGTCATTTTTTCACGTACTTTAGACATAAGCAATTGAAATATAACACTTAGAAGCCAGGAACAAAAATTGTGTTACATAGTGTAGTTGGCAGAAGAGGTCTGCTGCGGTAGGCATCGGCTCAGGGTCGAAGACGGTGATCTTATTAACCTTCCTGTAGTTAGATGCATACTCGGTTGCTCCCGTCCTTCTTCTTCACGACCACGACAGGGGACGCGTAGGGGGAACTGGACTCCCTGATGATACCCATCTTCAGCATCTTATCGATATCTTTCTTCAAGGATTCACGGGCCTTGAAAGGGATAGGGAATGGTTTGGATCGAACAGGGATATTTGAAGTGAGGTGGACTTCATGTTCGACCAAAGTCGTAGAGCCTGGGACATCGCTGAAGCTATGGGGAAACTCCCCCATAAGGTCCTTGAGCTCCATCTTTTGACCTTCCGTCAAGCTTGGTCCTAGCTTAACATCATCGACGCTTTCTTTGCTGTGGAAGTCTCCCAGTTCCAACAGTTCCTCGCTGTCAAAGCTGTTGTCGATCTCAGCTGCTGTTGCTGCATGCACAGTCTCTGATGGCCTTTCCACGTACAGCTTAAGGAGGTTGGCGTGGTATATCTTGGAATGCTGGCCGACCTTCACCTTGTAGTCGTTGATTCACACCACGGTCTCCACTTCGTACGGGCCTTTCCACTGCATCAGCAACTTATTATGATCGGTAGGTAGCAGTACCAGCACTTTGTTGCCAGGTTTAAACTTCCTGTTCACAGCCCTACGGTCATAGTAGTGCTTTCCACAGTCCTGGGATTTCTTCAGGTTTTCTCTGGCTATCTCGAGAGTCTGCTCCAGCTTCTCCCGTAGCTCAAACACGTACTGGTAACTGTTCTTCACCTCTGGGGTGTCCACTTCCTTCGTCCACAGTTCTTTCAGGATGTGCATCGGCCCTCGGATGGTTCTTCCGTACAGCAGCTCGAACGGAGAAAGGTGGACTCCTGCGGCACTTCTCTGTAGGCGAACAGTAAGGCGTTGATGTAACGATGCCATTGTCTGGGCTGCTCGCTGCACAGTTTCTTCAGGGTGGACTTCAGCGTAGCATTGAACTTTTCGACAAGCCCGTTGCACATTGGATGGTAGGGTGTCGTAGTCAAATGCCGGATGCTCAGCAGTCTGTTGACCTCCTTCATGCAGTCAGAGACGAATTGCGTCCCGAGGTCTTTCAGGATCTCTTCAGGCACTCCAAGTCTGCTGAACATTTCCACCAGCGCCTCTGCAACAGTTTCAGTGTCAATCTTCTTCAGAGGCACTGCTTCTGGGTACCGGGTCGCATAGTCCACTAAAGTCAGTACCCACCGATGACCTTCTTCACTCGGAGGTCTTATTTCGCCGATTAAGTCTAAGGCCACCCTCTTGAAAGGTCGGTCGATCAGAGGCATCCTCTGCATAGGCACTTTAGGGACCCTTCCTCGAGGTATGGTCTTCTGGCGCAAATGTCACATGATCGGCAGAAACGGCTGACGTCCGCATGAAGTCCTGGCCAGTAGAACACCGCCTGGATTCTGTCTGACGTCTTCTTGATGCCTAGGTGACCTCCCATGATGGAGTCGTGAGCTACTTCCATCACTTGGCGCCTTAAGGGTAACGGTACTAAGACTTGACGTAGTGGTTTCCCTCCGTTGACCCTCGGGTGCTGGAAGATTCTGTACAGGATCTTAGCCTTCACCTCGAAATAGACCGTACCACTTTGGTCACGTGGTCTTGGCGGTTCCTGTACTTGTTTAGAGTGCTGTCAGCTTCCTGGAGCTGGATCAGCTTATCTCTGTCCACGATGGCAGCTTTAGAGTTGTCGGCGACCTTCAGTGGCGTAGACGTCTTGTCTCTCTTGGCCTGGGCCCTGGTTGTAACGGCACCGACGATCTCTGGTCGGCAGGGCTGAGCCGGAGTAACCACATTGTCCCGTAGCAGCTCTGTAAGGTCTCCATCGGGAATGGCAATGGATCCTCCTCCACAACTTCGACGTGTTGAGTTGAGGCAGGACTCCACTCTGGATCGGGGTCGTCGGGTCGCCTCGCGCCGTCGATATTCCCGATCATCAAATCGTACAGCGGCTTCTTCAGGCAAACCGCTTCGACTTCGCCTATGTAGAAAGGGGTGTTGACATGAATTTTTGCAACTGGCGCTTTCACACATTTGCTGTCGGCCATAAGTGTCCATTTTGAATCGCCAGTGAACTGTTCTTTAGCGATTAGGTCTTCTCTGACGATGACCCCACTGCAGCCAGAGTCTCTTAAAACAGTCACTTCATGATTTCCGACGCGTCCCTTTGAAACAGGCATGTTCTGGACGGTCACAGCTGCGCTGGCGACGACGGGGATGGATTTTCCGTTGGCAAGGAGAAGTTGGCCATCGGTCATGCACTCTTGCACGTCCGCAGGAGTAGCTGTGCGCTTGGTCTCACTCGGAAGAATGACGCTCCCGCCACACACTTGATGGTCAGATCTACTGTTTTGCCGTTGATTGGAGAAACGTCTCTGTCGGTTGCCCATCGCTGCATTGTCCGTACTGTCCCGCTGTCCGCTACTTTTGTTTTGAGGACAGTTAGCCGCTCTGTGGTCTGTAGCGTTGCAGGTGAAACAGCCCCTTGAATGCCCTTCCCTGGGAGGAGGCGTGGAGTCCGTCTGTTTCTGGTTCGTCTGGCTCCCCTGGATCTGGTTCACATGGTTTCCAGTCTTCTGAAAATGTTTCGTCGCGCTGGGTGGCCCCAGGGTCTTCCCATGAGCGATGAGATATCTTTCAGCAGCCTCAGTCACATCTTTAAGCGTCTGCAGCTTTTGTTCTTCTAAGTGGGTCGCTAGGTCCTTGTGACAGGCATTGAGAAATTGTTCCTTCACGATCAGGTCATGGAGACTGTCGTAAGACTTCCTTTCGCCTGATAACTCCACCCACTTGTGTAGATATGACGACAGGCGCTCCACAAACTGCTTTGGCGTCTCGTCTGACTTAGGCCGGCATTCACGGAAGCGTTTACGGTAGCCCTTCTCTGTAAAGTTGTAGCACTGCAATAGGGCCTCTTTCAAGACGTCGTAGTCTTTAGCGTCATCGTTCGACAATCTGGTGTAGACGTCGAGTGCTTGCCCCGTTAGAAGTGCACTTAGTCGAATCGCCCAGTCTTGAGGTTGCCAGTTAGAGCTTTTGGCAAACCTTTCAAATCTCACCAAATAACTGTCGATCTGGTCCTTCCCGTCGACAAACGCTGGCAATTTTGGAGCTTTGTTGTCACTGATAACTTGTGGCGCATGCTGCTGTTGTTGGATACGTGCCAACTCTAACTGGTGCTGAAGTCGTCTCTCTTCCATCTCTCTTTCTTCTCGGCGTCGCTGCTCTTCTGCTTCTCTTTCTTGACGCCGCTCTTCTCTTTCTTCGCGGCGACGCTGCTCTTCTTTTTCCAGACGCTGCTCTTCTAATTCTCTTTCTCTTTCTTCACGCCCATATTCTCTCTTGAGACTTGACGTACTCCGTCAGCTGTTTGCCTTTTAGATTTAGTTCAACCCCTTTCTGCCAGAAGTCAGCCATTTTGATGCTTTTCTGGAAAGTTCTATTCTAAAAAGTTCTTTTCTGGAAAGTTTTTTTCTGGAAGGTTCTTCTTCTAGAAAGTTCTTGACTGTGCTGTACCTTTCTAGACTGTTCTAGAACAGCACGCTTTCTGCAGTAGCGCTGATGCTTGTCACTAGTCGCTTTCGCTGACGCAGGCCCCGCTGTCCTCGTCGTATGCGACGCTGCACCACGCTGGTGTTGATGTATACGCTCCTGTGCTGAAGTAGACGCGACGTCCACTCGTCGCTCTCTCTAATACTGGCGATGTAGCTCCGAGACTGTCCCTCGACGTAGTCTTGCGGCAGCCACGTAGTCCCGATCTGTTGTTCGCTCACGAAGCAACTCTTCAGCGACTACACGCCCTTGCAGTCAACCCGAATCTATCGGTGATGTAGTCCCAGTATGTTGGCCCCTCTCGACGCAACTCGTTGGCGGCTACCCTCGATGACTGCCTCTCGTAACGTTGACTCGCTTGTTGTAGCAGTTGAACCCTTGGTTATGGCGTGAATCGCGGCTTGACCCCCAAAATGTTACACTCGGTTTGATGTTGGTGTTTTTCTATCAGTATCTGATTCAGCCCCGATGCTTGAATTCCTGATAGGCGTGTGTAACTCAGATTCGTTTATCCACGCAGCCCGCTCAATCAGCATACAAGTCACTGAGTCTTCGTATAAAGTTTTCCACTTTTATTCAGCTCACATCAACAACTATCAACAACTTCTCTCACAACACACAAAGCATCGAATATATAATTTTTTCTCTCCTTCGAGATGACGACAGGTCGTTCTAGAAATGACGCATTACAACCAATCAGAATTAAAGATCGTCATCACTGACTTACGTCATACATCTCTCCACACATACCCCGAACCTTCTCTTACTTCGACAATTACGAAACTTCGATCAATTGTAAACAAGCGGATCCAGAGAATTCTCCAACGATATCGACTAACGAAAATTATCAACGTTATACAAAGCCTCTCCTAACAACAATGTAAACTCAAATCAAAGGTAAATAAACTCCATTATTGAATACTTTGCAAAACGAAACGATTAGATCTATCGTGCGCGTTTCAGACATACTTTCGTTTGCGTTTCGACGTAACAGTCGGCTACTAATGCCACTACACTCTGCAGGACGCCGCTACAAACCAGAATAGAATGCCGGTCCATATTTTAGTCATGTTCACCCCCAAAAGCAGAAGTCGAAGGGTCAGACGGCGAGAGCATATGTCGTGTCGCCTTGTCCTGCATAACCCAAGGGCTCAAGCACACATCCAAGGATTCTATTTTGCAGGAGCCACCCAAGACCAGACTAACAAGGGAACAAACTCCCTCTGGTAGCCTCAGGGGGGGTGGTGGGAGAGGGGAACAACCGCTCCCAAGCATGACCAGTCGCCTCTCACTGCGCCACATTAAAACTGACTCTATTGTTTGGTTTCAGTGGAGTGTCCAACTGGGACTTACGCGGAAGACAGCTTGTGTCTGTTCTGCGCCAAAGGCCAGTACCAGAACGTCACAGGCGCCAGCTCTTGTCAATCTTGTCCAGCAGGTTACACAACCAACATCATTGGGGCCTATACCATTGATCAGTGTGACGGTAAGTAGCCGCAAGCGTGATTTTACATATGACAACCAAACCAAGGCTTACTATGAAAGTGCGATTAAAACGTGGGAATTCTGCAAAGTATCGAGGAGATCTTGAATAGCAGTTGATATTGTTCGAGTTATAAACGAACTTTGCATTTATGGAATTTTATTGAAGTGGCATATTTTTTTTACATGGTTTTCTTACATGAAATGTGTTTGGTCTGATTTTATAATCGAAGAACCGCAGAGCCAGCCGCTTACTCCAGGAGAGGATTCAGGTGTGCAGGTTGGTGTGTATGTTGGCGTTGCTGTAGCTTCTGTGGTGGCGGCGGTGCTGATCGTCATAGTGGTTACTCTTCTGTACAAGAAGAAAAGGTACTACTACATTTATTAACTTCATAAAGTATTGACAGGATGAAAGTGTATTAATAGTAATCATGCAGCTGTTACACCGCGAGCATGATAGATGCTCCCTGGGAGGTGAACAAAGTCGGATTGTATTGTTGTAATAATAATAATAATAATAATAATAATAATAATAATAATAGGCTTAATAATAATAATAATTGATATCTACACACTTTTCCACAAATGACCAATTCATGTTAAAACGCAGCGATCTTTATAAACATACAAGCTCACATGTCACACAAACAACAAACAAACATGTATCACTCCAAACGTGTGGTGTAAAGACATGGACATCGCTAAGAGAAAACCGAAAGGAAATATAATTTAATTATTTGAATGTTTAGATTGACTGCATCCAAGACCAGTATTGTAAGTGCTTTGTTGGGTTGTATTGTATTGTATTGTATAGCGATAAATTTGAATTAATGTCTAGCGTCATTGTAGGTGAGGAGAAGAGAATTTTTTTTAAATAATATATAATAAATTCTCTCAAGATGGCTAGCATTGTACAGCAGCCATTAAGGAGCAAGGAATAAAACAAGCCAAGGGAGGCAAGTGTTTTAAACATCAAGAAATGAATTATTCTGCTGTCACAGGCGGACAAAAAAGTGCGTCATACTGGCTTTCAATTCCATGTGCTTCTCCATGAGCTCCAATGCAGTACAATTGCATTCATAAAGCTCGGTTCTCCGGACGAGTTTCGACCTTTACCAAAGATCTGATCAGAGGAGGTTTGCCTTGTCGCTTTGACTACACTGAGTGCCGTCTATATGTACTGCATGGGTTGCCATAAAGACATCCGTTGAGAAGTTCACATTAAGAAGAAGCCAGTCGTAAAAGAAATAGATAGATATGAGCAGATAGATATTCAGTTCCATGTTTCTGTAAATAGTCTCTAAGAAAGATGAATGGCTTGTTGTAATTCACAGCTTAGCCATTTAGCTTAGAATAGTATTTTATTCGTTTTGTATAAATAGTAGCATGTTTGTTATATAAATTTACAATTGTGTTATACCAGTATGATAAAGCTTCATCTGGGTTATTAAAATTATATACACTTTAGAGATAGCTATTGTGAAAGTCTAATAGAAAATCATCTTCATTAAATTTAGAAAGGTTGGTGGTCAAAGTCAGCCAATCTGTATTACCCACGATGGAAAATCCATACAGCACACTGCATCTCAGCAAATAAGAAAAAAGGTTTTAAAACAAAATTAAATTAATACATACAATCACAAGATAACCTGAACCAAAACTACATTTGTTACAAGAATTATACAATATACTTTTAACCAGTTATTCTCCCAGTTTTGTAAATACTGTAAAACTGAATAAGCTCAAATTACTACGTTAATTATATCCAGAATTATTACTTTAAGAGATCTAGAGATGTTTCGACAATTTTCTTTAATGCCATTTGTAGGGTATACTATTCACATGGAAATATTGAAAATGCTTTTCCAATTTAAGAAGATTTTTTCTATAAGTTTAGAGCGGGTGTAACAAATCCTGGCACATTATCAAATGAATCGAGTACTAAGCCAACTGTGAATATTTATTAGGTGATATGGATACCTTAGTTCTAAGAGCTTTTTTACTTTACAATAATATTTCACTTTCGGTCACCGTACATTAATCTATGGATATTTCTACGACGCCGACACATTATCCTAAATATTGATGGGTTAGCTAACTTATGATCAGATCATCTTATGCCCAATCTTCTGGCAGCGTTACATGTAGTGTCGTTGTGGAGTAAACCTTGTGTGTGTTTCAGAGTTAACTGTAAGCTGCAGTCCAGCATGCTGTCGCTTAACAAAGTGTACCTGGAGCGTCAAGGAGAGTAGAGAACTCGCGTCACATTCACAGGCATAGAAAACCTCAACAACCACGATTCCTACGACCATGCGTTTGACACATTTCCTTCGTAGACCTCATAGTGTAATCCACATCAACATTTATTAGGATTTGTAACATCTCGGGACTTTTTATTCCAGTTTTCAATCTTATTTTCGCATCTTTATTTGCGTGCACACAAACCACTTCATTACAATGCCGACATTGTATACAATCAGAATTAATGGCTACGAAGCGAAATGTATCCATCTCTTATCAGAAATTATATAACTCGTGTGTAGTTAATACCATAGCTTCATCATGTATTTACATTTACAATATTACATTTTGTAAAGTATTTTAATCGTCCCAAAAAGAAATGCAACGAACGAGACAGCCACTGATAGAAAAAGAGTGTGGATTATGGTTAATGACAATTGTGACAAGTTCTACATCAGCATTAGTTGTGTTTATGGAATTGAATGACAATTTTTGTTTACTGATATAATTCGATGTTTATGGTAACAAATATGGATAACAGGCGCGTAGGAGAAGGGGCTCATGCACTTCAGTGTAAATGCAAACTTCTCTCTGTCTGTCTGTCAGCATAGTATATTTCACGTAAACATTCAAATTCGAGTGCTTGAAGTAAGAGTTCTAGTGAGGCTACATAAACACAACATGTGTGTTGTCGGGAGCTATGGCTGCATACTCTCCAGCCTCCTCCACCCGCTTGACATGATAGAGATCAGTCGATGTACAAGTTTCATTGATTTGGGAAGAGAGAGAAAGGGGGTGGGGGTGAGAGGGATGTCTGATCAACTAGATCAGTGGTGCCCGATTATAATACCTAGATTTAGTGGGGCAGATTGGCTCAATTCTTCATAAGAATCTTTCACTTGATGATACAAGCACCAAATTTGGCACAAATGATGTTCAGGACCTACTTTTCAAGAAAAGTACGATCTCCAGCTGAAAATTCAAGATGGCTGCCACTTTTCAAGATGGCCACCATGGCGAACTTCTATCAGTGCTATTTGCTAAGTGGAACTTCAATATGCATTATTTCTAAATGTTCTGAACATTAATCTGGGTGTATTTTACCAAATTGAACTTATTTGTATGTCTTGAATTCAAATAAGGCCACCCTTTTGCAAGGTGGCAGCTGTTAAATGGCTGTAAATATGGTTTTTTTTAACCAAAATCTTGCTTTGTAAGCTGTGCTGTCAAAACTTAAAGGTCCATGATTATGTATTTCATTGATGATGTGCAGGATGTGCCAGCGCGGGAGGGCCGAACCAAGGGTGACGGGGCTTTAGTCACTTGGAAGGTGTACAGATCGCACGGGATCTAAACGGCGTTGGATGAACGATCCGGGCACCAGGTGCCTGAACCTAGTTGCATCCCATACATCAATGTGCTTAGATGTTTTGTACAGTTAGGCGGTAAAAGGATAGCCCCTCGGCCTTTAACTGTATATGCAAGATGTCTGCGAACAACCCATTAAGTAGTGGAGCCAAAACTGACTGGGGAAAGTGTTGCCTCTGTCAGACAGACACGAAAGAAGAGCTCAAGTCTCCTCCAACACGTTATGCATGTAGCTCTGATGGCTATTCCATGATAGCCATAAACATACCTAAATTTCAGGCAATCAACCTATTGCCAATCAAGCTAGATCCATCTCGTCTGGATGATGGAGATGGCATTGAGGATACACTGAGGCGAAACAATGCAAAGTATCACAAAAACTGTAGCCAAATGTTCAACAACAGCAAACTTGAACGTGCCACTAAGAGAGCTGCTGAAATCGAGAACAACCCTGACATATCACAATCAAAAATGCGAAGAACTAGCATGGAAATGGAACAGTGCTTCCTATGTGACAAGAAGGAACCAGTGTCAGAGCTGCGACAAGCCATGACCATGCAGCTGAACGAGAGGCTCAACGAGTGTGCTCGTAATCTCAGTGATGGCAAACTTCTAGCAATATTAAGTGGCGGAGATGTTGTGGCCCTGGAACTTAAATACCATTGTTCTTGTCTAACCGCTCTGTATAACAGAGAAAGGGCACACATTGGTCAAAAGAACAAAGAAACACTTGAGTCCTGCCAAGAAAAGGATATCTTCCCCTTGGTGTTCTCTGAACTCCTGACCTACGTCATGGAGAAAAGATACAGCACTGATGAGCCAGCAGTATTCCGACTTGCTGAACTACTAAGTCTCTACAAGGAGAGACTTCAGCAGTTTGGGACAGACATGCCTGATGTCAACTCGACCAGACTAAAAGAAAGGCTGTTGTCCGAGATATCTGAACTAGTAGCCTACAAGAAAGGGCGAGACGTGCTTCTAGCATTTGAAAGAGACGTTGGTCCAGTCTTGTCAGAAGCCTCCTCATACACTGATGCGATAGTTCTTGCTAAAGCCGCCAAGATACTTCGAAGACACATGGTTGAACATAAGTGTAAGTTTGAAAGTAGTCTCCATGAGAATTCAGTGTATGATTCCTTGCCGTCAGCTTTGCTTCAATTCGTTTGCATGATCGAGCATGGGGCGGACATAAAATCACAGATCAGGTTTGGGGCGACTACAACTGATCTGGCAATGGCTCAACTCCTTCAATACAATTGCTTTGCCAAGTACAAAGAAGGTGCTACCACACAACGGCATTCTAGAGAAAGAGAGACTCCACTTCCAGTCTACATTGGGATGTCTGTTCATGCTAAGACCAGAAAGAGAGATCTTGTGGAAATGCTTCACAACCATGGTCTTAGTATCCCATATGATAGAGTGCTTGCAATATCAGCCCAGCTGGGAGAAGCAGTTATAAGTAGATATGTTGAGGAAGGTGTGGTTTGCCCTCTCAAGCTGAGGAAAGGCCTATTCTGTACGAGTGCTATGGACAACATAGACCACAACCCATCATCCACCACGGCGACCTCATCATTTCATGGAACCAGCATCTCAATCTTCCAACATACAACACCAGATGATCAAGGAGAAGTTCGAGAATCAGTTCTTATCAAGAACAGCAATGTGAAAGTCCCAGAACTTCCCGACTCCTACACAAATGTCCATCCCGCTTTCTTTGCCCCAAAAAATCCATCTCCTCCCAAGAGCAATGTTACATACACATCCCTGCCACGTCTCCTCCTAACAGATGAATTTGAATGGCTGCAGAAGGTGAGTCTCACACAGGAAGTACATGATGAGGTCAATATCACTTGGTCAGCCCACCACGCAGAGAAGAAGCGAGGTCTTGAATTTGATGTTAGCATAACCTCACTCTTACCTCTTCTTCGTGATGAGGCCCATTCTGTTGCCACAGTGAGACATTGTATGGACAAAGTCAAGGACGCTATTGCGCACCTCAATCCAAACCAGGTTCCTGTGATAACTGCAGACCAGCCAATCTATGCTCTTGCCAAACAAGTCCAATGGCACTGGCCTGACCGGTATGGCGAGGACAGTTTTGTGATAATGTTTGGTGGACTCCACATAGAGATGGCTGCATTTAGGTCACTTGGGACGCTGCTCCAGAATAGCGGATGGACAGGTGCTCTCACAGAGGCTGGGGTGGCTTCTTCCGGAACTGCAGACTCGTTTCTTTCTGCATCCAGTGTCACTAAAACACGCCACATGCACGAGGTCACTGCATGCTGTCTCTACCTGCTCAGAAAGGAAGCATACAACTACCACTGTGCAGAAGAGAACGAAGCCCTGGATTTTGATGACTGGTGTGAGGCACGGAGGAAAGTGAGCCCCCAGTTTCAGTTCTGGGAGCTTGTCCTGTCAATGGAGTTGGCTGTGTTCTCATTAGTCAGGTCTTTCAGAGAGGCTAGCTTCACATTGTACTGCGAAGCCCTATCTGCTCTTATGCCATTCTTCTTTGCAAACAACAATGTGAACTATGCTAGATGGCTCCCTGTTCACCTCAGAGACATGGTCTCCTTGGAAGACACTCATCCTGCGGTGTGCCATGAATTCCAACTTGGCAAGTTTGTGGTCCACAAGACTCACAGGGAGTTTTCTGGCATAGCCATCGACCAAGCTCATGAACAGGCTAATGCAGTGGTCAAAGGTGATGGTGCCATTGGCATTACTGAGGATCCATCTGCACTGAGACGATGGATGGTGTCTGGACCAGAGGTTAGTCAGCTGGTCAACCAATATGAGTTGGCTTCCCAGGCCAAAGCAGGGAATGAGGATATCAGACATAATGAGCATACCATCCAGTCTCAGAAGTCATTCATTGACAGGGTCAAGAAATTGAGTGGTGCAATGAAGGACCTTGGCAATCCTTTCCTGGAGGAGTCCAAGGACCTTCTTACACTGGACACAAAGATCATTGCACATCCCAGTGCTGCAGAGCTTGTTGGTAGTCACTTTGAGAAAGGCGAAGCTGCCTTTAAAGACTTCTTCAATGGTCTAGGTGATGAGGATTCCTTCTACAAGCCGATCAAAAAGAACAAAACTGACTTCTTCAACCAACAAGCAGCTGTAGCTTCCAGAGACAAGAAGAATCAGGTACTGAAAAGTGACTGCAACCTGTTCTCACAGCTGTTCATATCATGCCAAGCACGAGAGTGTGATCTTTCAGAATTCTTCAAGCATGAGAATCAGTCTTTTCCTGCAGCACTGAGTGACACAGGGAATCTCTATCCTGGAAAGAAGTCTGACCTTGTCGGCATTCTGGAAGATATCATTTCTGTTCCTGAAACTCAGCCTGACTGTGACACTATCATAATTGATGGTTCTGCTCTTGTCCACTCGCTGTCTCCAAAGACATCAAACAACTTTGAAGAATATGCTGTTTGTGACGTAGTGCCTAAGATCCAAAACTATTCATTGAAGTATGAGCGAACAGATATCATTTTTGATGTATACAAGACATCAAGCCTCAAAGCTGAAACGAGGTCAGCGCGTGGCAAAGGAACTCGGCGCAGAGTGACAGACAAAACCAAGCTACCGCCTATCTGGTCGAGCTTCCTCAGAGACAGTGAGAGTAAGACTGAGCTATTTGGCTACCTAGCAGACAAGATTGTGTCCATGTGTCCCAACAATGTTGTAGTTGTGACCAAGGGTGAACAGGCCTTGTCAAACAAGACCATCAATCTTGAAGGCCTAAGTCCTTGTAAACATGAAGAAGCTGACTCCAGGATATTCACACATGCTCTGCATGCAGCCAAGCATCAGAAAAAGTCTGTATTGGTCAAAGCATGTGACACAGATATTCTGGTGATCGCAGTCAGTGTGTTTGCAACTCTTCAGGATGCAGGTCTAGAGACTATGTGGGTTGAATTTGGTCAGGGTCAGGCCATCAGATGGTTTCCTGTTCACGATCTGGTAGACAGTCTTGGTCCAGAGAAAGCTATTGGTATGTGCTTTTTTCATGCCTTCACTGGCTGTGATGTGGTGTCAGCCTTTCGAGGTAGAGGCAAGAAAACGGCATGGCAAACATGGGCTGTTTGCCCTGAAGTGAGCCCAGTCTTCAAGAAGCTCAGCCAATATCCACCTACCATAGAAGATGCCGACCTCAAAATCCTTGAAAAGTTTGTTGTCACCATGTATGACAAGCACAGCAACACGACCAAGGTTGATGAGGCAAGACTGCACTTGTTCGCTCGAAAGCAGAGATCTTACGATTCTATTCCTCCAACCAGTGCATCTCTCACTCAGCATGTTAGACGTTCTGCCTTCCAGGCAGCTTGTATATGGGGCCAGGCAACAGTGTGTGAAATGCAGCCTGAAAGTCCTGCCAATTGGGGCTGGCATAAGAATGGTGAAGACTGGGCAGTTTTGTGGTCAACACTCCCACCCATTGCTCAGTCGTGCCAGCAGCTGACGAAATGTCGCTGCACAGGTCAATGTCTGGGACCATGCAAATGCTACCGCTACACACTGAAGTGCACACAACTGTGTTCCTGCAAATGCACGGAGTAAAAGGACTGGTCAAGGGTAAATTCAAGCAAGCCAATTCAGTCTGTAGCTGTATTGAAAGATAGCTAGCACATGATATCACATCATTAAGTTTACCCGAGCAGTCTTTCGTCATCCTGTTTTTCGTCATAAAATTGTCATTATATCATCACAGTATTAGACAAATATGATACTAGGAATGCAGAATTGGACTATATGTATCTGAAAACATATATTTGCATGAATAGATCATAAAAATTGCATCATGACATTAGCATTTATGCTAAATTCTACTGTACACCTATGTCAGAGGCGGCCATCTTGAAAAATGGTAGCCATTTTGTTTCTGAAGTTGGAGATCGTGCTTTTTTGCAACAGTAGGTCCTGCTGCACAATCGTGCCAAATTTGGTGCTTGTATCACCAAGTGAAAGATTGTTTCAGTAATCTGCCCCACTAATTTATTTGTAGGGTTTATAGACGGTGAGAGAAGGGCCTTCTATCACGCTGTGACCCGCATAACCATATACAACCATGCACTATATTTGGTGATGCGGTTAAAATGTAATACATTGGTGTTAAAATAACTTGCAAATTCTAAGAAATGATGTGCTTTACCTTGCAAGGAACGTTGCTCAAACGTGTAAAAGATACACTTGCAAAACTTTTATGCCAGAGGCGGGGTGTAGAGTACGGTGACCATCACGCGGCCAGACCGAGGTGCGGCCAATTGTAATAACTCCTATTCTACTAGCTTTAAAGCTTTGAGGAATCACAATTGCTTCCCTTGAGTCTACCTTAGCCTTTTTGTCGTGATTTCCGGTTTATGGCCGCGCTCTGCATATGAATTTTACTGTCTGTAAGTATTGACCCAAGAAAAGTTTCTTTTTTGAGATTTCATGTGGGTGTTTTCATCAATCTTTTAGTTATCACATCTTGAATATTATCAGCTGCATGTCTTTTTGTGTTTATTGGATTTCACATTGCATGCCAATAGACGTAAATATGTAGAATAGTCATAAAATCTAAGGCTGAAAAAGAAATACAGGTGGCGTGTAGGCATGGTGGCCGCAGCTGTGGCTTATTGTTGGACGCACCTTGGGCACCTGGCCGCATCATGGTACACTGAAATTGTGCAGAAATCGCTAAGTAGGTCCACAATGTTTCATTTATAGAACCCCGGCCAAGTCAGTGCCGTTACTGCGATCTCCCGATTCAAAAAAATCAAACTTGGATTCTGATGGGTTCGTAAACAAAAGAAGTATGAGAAAGTGTTCGTTCGTGGCCGCAAGTGGTCACCCTACTCTACACTTTGTTTTTAGTTTTGGCATTGTGGAAGAAGTGGCAAAATGGAACAGAATACAAGGGAAGCGCACGGCTCTGTTGTTAGTTGCAACAGGTAATGAGTAATGACGTATTTCCGACGTCATATTTAACCCCCTCCACCCAAAAGAAACAATTACAGGTAGTAGAGGCGAAAAGCAAAATTTATAGTTTTGCAAAATGTACACGCCAGTAAGTTGGGATGGATGAAGAGAGATAGTTGATTAAATTCAATTCACTATTATGATTTAACGTCTTTCCACAACAATGTGATTTTAGGCAACAGTAACAAACAAAATCTATAACAACTTGTACCACTCTGTCCATCAATGGCACCCACAATGTCCTGTAACATCAAACTATGAAAGATGTCTCCAAGTTCGTGTTTTGCAGATAACATAAATCCATTTTCTGTGTACAATGCTGTTACAACAGAACAATCAAATAATATATGTCGTAAGAAAATGCTCCCGGCACATATACAAATACTTTTTTACAAAAAATATTTTGTACACCATTAATTCAAGCATAGTTTATATACTTATCTAGCAATAGTTATGGAACAACTAACAATATTTACTTTGGCTTTATCGTAGTAAAGTGATGTTCGAATAATGAATAATATTCAACGTGAGATAATTTCAAATGACAATTAAAATTGTATTCTCACTTTTTATTAACCTTTTTTTTAGCTCATTTATCATAACCATCATTTATCATAACCATCATTTATCATTTATCACAAATCCCTAAATGTGATGGAACCCAGCAAAAGGTACTTCGAGTACCTCGTTTTTAATAAGGTGTCTTGCGTCAGACATTATTTCTGTTCTCTTTCTACTTTGCAATAAAGTTTTGGTATCGTTACTAAAAACGTTGTGTGCGTACTTATGATTTTTAATAAATGTAATCTTTGTCTTTCATTGCTAATTAAATGTTCATTATTCATTCGCGACCCGCATACAAAAAAAGGGGTGAAGGGTGGGAGGTGGAGAAGTGTGCCCAAGGCCCCTCCCCACTTCTCCCTCTCTCCTTATCCCCTATGTTTTAAAAGTTTGCTTGCATTTCTGTTGTTAACTTCAAATTTATGTGAGGCGACTGACTGCTGGCAATACTCGGTGCCGTCAAATTCCGTTCTGCCGCCCGGATTTTGTTAGAACCTGTTAACATGCCTTCTTTCCAAACTAAATCATTGAATGTTATTTGCATTTTATGTTATTATTTTAATGATTGATGTAAGTCCAGTCATGTTGTTAACCGAGACTGCTTTATTAGTCAACAATCACAGTTTTATCTTTGTTGTTTGCATGTTCGCGCACAGCCATGAACATTACTCGCAGTAAGTAGATGCTCGATAGGAAAGTAGCAGATAGCTTACAGGCATATGTATCACTGTAGCGATCCTACCATAAGCGTCAGAGCTTTTATTCTTCAGAATCTCAAAATAAGTAGGAATTCTGTGAGAACATTAATGTCACCATAACTCAGAGGTTAAAGGTCACACACGTTCACCCCCTAAATTTTCAAGTATTATGAGAACAGTTAGCTCAGCAATGCACGCAGTGTACTCAAATGTCAGGCTATAGCATTGTAATCCGCACAGCCTGGGGTAAAGTAATTATAAGAAAAAGAAGAAGAAGAAAAATAATAATAATAATAATAATAATAATAATAATAATAATAATAATAATAATAATAATAATAATAATAATAATAATAATAATAAATAAAATAAAATAAAAATTACAAATACAAATTTGTCACGTTGAGCTTAGGCCATTTAATAATTTTACAAACCGAGGAACACCGTTCCTTCTTTTTCCTTTCCTTACGGACTTTAAGAAGTTATAATAAATGTAAACAAGATGGCAAGCCAAGCAAATGTATTTCCAGATACTCACACTCATAAGCATAATACGAATTTTTTATAGGGTTAATACTCTTGCCGGTGTTGCGACTCGGCTCCAACTTAACGAAGCAAAAGGAAAACAAGGAATGATAGAACATTATCTGAACTTTCTGCAAGTAAAACTGGGAACACACGTACACATGAAGACCAAAATGATGACCAACAACACCAATGGCATCAACACGGACATCAAAGTCCAACGCCAATCCCTCAACACAGAGCATAGCTTCAAATATTTAGGAGCCATTGTACCAGACAATGGGTCCCGACAGGAAGTCCTCTCCATGAAAGCACAAACAACTGCTGCCCTGGCGAGGTTGAAGCCAATTTGGGAAGACAGAACCATCAGTCTACATTCCAAGGTAAGGCTGCTGCGCTCCCTTGTCATCTCCATCTTCCTATATGCTTGCGAAGCATGGACCCTCACAGCAGATCTCCAACGAAGAATACAAAGCATGGAGATGAGGTGCTACAGAAGACTTCTGGGCATTTCCTATACCCAGCACATCACCAACGACGAAGTCCGACAGACCATCACACAAGCCATTGGACAACACGATGACCTGCTCACAGTGGTGAAAAAACGGAAACTCCGATGGAATGGCCACGGCACCAGATCATCAGGTCTTGCAAAGACCATCCTACAAGGCACATCGCAATGAGGTAGAAGAAGAGGGAGACCGAAAAAGAGGTGGGAGGACAACATTCGAGAATGGACTGGTTTGACACTGAGCGAAACAACCAGGGTTGCTGAGGACAGAGAAAGATGGAGTACGCTGGTTAAACGATCATCTGTGGTGCCCCTACGACCTCCGAGTTATGGGATAGGATAAGATGGGATTAAAGATCCGGACGCTCATGTCCTAGACGGGTGAGTGCCCGCTATATAAATACACACCCAGAAAACACTAGGTCCCTCCCCCCCCCCACTCTCGGTCGCCCAGGATAGAGCTCAGTTGTCTGGGACCTCAGACGAAAGTGCCAAAGGCAGCGAGTGGGCGCCTCGGGTGGCCTGGGTTTGTTTCTTGAACGGTTAGCGCTTTGAGCAGCTCCTTGAGCTGGAACATCGCAATAAAGAACGAGTACATTCAAATGGCAAATTTGGTTGTGAAAGCTTAGTTATAACTCAAATCAATGGTGCAAGAGTATTTCAGCATCGGAGAGTATACAAAAAGGGGTTTACCACATTCGCCTTTTTGTGTAAGGCTAAAAAATGAGCCACTGTTGTGAAGATTGTCTTCAGCTGCTCACCACCATTCAAAACCATCACTTTAAAAACTAATAATATAGTTGCACACACAACAGCAGAGATTTAAACCCTTCTGGTTAGTTTACATGTATGTATTATATTCCTTTATTAAATCGTTTGTATAATATATAGCACTTTCCCAACTCAATAAATTCTCTTACTCGAGCCGCCCGGAGTTCCCACTTGCGGACAGAGGCGCATCAAGCTGAGGCCCCAAGACAACTGAGCACAATTCTGGGCGACCGGGGATGGGGGGGGGGGGGGAAGGTCCTATTGCTTGCAGGTTGTATTTGTGTAGCTGGCACCCACCCGTTTCAGACATGGGCGTCAGGATCTTTAATGTCCTTGCGTGCGTGCAAAGCCACGATTACCTTTACTGTTTACCTGTGCAAGGGTCGCTTTCATATTCAGCCTAATTTCTTCTATCTAAAAGTTATTATCTTATAAAATCGTCTCTATAGCTTTCCCAATCGTTTTACACAGGATATATGAAGATTTTTTTTAAAAGTTAATAATAATCTTACAATCAATCCAGGCACGCACAAAAGCCAGTGAAGACGTTTGTCTTAAATGAACTGATCGGAATGGAGAAGCGACAAATAAAAGCTAGTGATAAATAGTCATTTTCATTTAAGCATAATAATAGTAAAAATAAGAATAAGGAGTAGTTAATTTCTTTAGTAGTATTATATGTGATTGAATGATAAATTGCAAACCGATTAGACAGAAGATATGTAAACTATGCAAATATGACACTGTTTGGCACAGTCGAAATTTAATATATTTTGGTCCTCTCTCTCTCTCTCTCTCTCTCTCTCTCTCTCTCTCTCTCTCTCTCTCTCTCTCTCTCTCTGTCTCTCTCTCTCTTTCTCTCTCCATCTGTTTCTGTTTGTTTCAATATTTTTTTCTTCTATATATCTTTATTTCTTTCTTTCTGTCTTTCTTTCTTCTTTTGTTTCTTTCTTCTTTCTTTTCATTATCTTTTTTCCTTTTCTTTCTCTCCTTCTTTCTTTATTTATTTCTTCTGTCTTTTTTTTCTCTCTATCTTTATTTTCATTTTATTTTTTTTCCTTCTTTCTTTCTATCTTTCTTTTTTTCTTTCTTTCTTATTTTTCATTTCTTTTCTGTACAAATCACCGTGCCTTTACAAATAATGTTAGGAAGAACTATTTCGTGGGGTAGCGCATTGTAACCGGGACAGATGGAGAAAGGCGTTCGACAGACAGCGCAGCAGAGAATCGTGGAGGTCATCGAGAGACAAAGCGTAAGCCCGGGACAGACCCAGCCACGCGATGTGCACAGCAGAGTTGGAAAGTGGGGATTCAGCACACAATATAAGCATACAAATGCTTATAGGCTTTAGTACCTGTATAAAATCCTTCCAGCCATTGCCATTTAGAGGAAAAGTCCATAACAACACTACTCGGAAGGAAGGTTGAGGATTGTGTTCTTTTGTGTTTCATTGTGATTATGTTTCATCGTTGATCAGCTGTTGGAAAAAAAGCTAATAAAATACAAGACAACAGTGATGGCAGAGTTGTGTCTATTTATGTATTTATTTCTTTCATCGTTTTTAAATAGAGCATTCCAATATTCAGATCTCTGTTTGTTATACTCCCCTTCCTCTCTATCACGTCCTCTCCTCCCTTCTCTAATTGTCTCCCTTTGTTTGAATATCATTCTATTGTAGTTTGGTCGAAAAGAAAGCGGCACATTTATTATATAATTTTATACAATTCAGCAAATCTTTACTCCCTGTTACACAGTGTCATGGTAGGCAATAGACCATAGAAATGAACCATACCAATAAAAATATAATAAAACATTACAGATTAAATCGTTAAAGATAATACATGTGAAAGTTCTATAAAATGCTGGATAAGTGGTAAAATGGTATCACTTACGCATGCACCGAAGCACATGCCACAACGTGCATTACTTACACTGTACATACACACTCACACCCACACATACCGATCACAGGACGAACTATACAATCATAGATATGTGAGGTAATATCTGGGTTAAAATTATCACAGAGCAACATCAAGATTATGAACGCAAACAAATAAATAAAGAAGAAAGCACAACCATATACACACTGTAACATTTAAGTGTGGACGCAAAACGTTTAAGAAAACGTTATCATATGTGTGTTTGTTTTTTTAAAACATCAGATCTGTATACGAAATATTTCTAATTGAAAGGACACACGCACACACACCCACACACAGTCACACCCACATGCATACACACACACACAAACACACCGTTATCACACATATGATGTGTATCTAAGATTTACATTCGGTTAACATTTCTTTTTTGTTTAGATAGGTTTTTTTGTTTTTTTTACAGATGATGGCAATGAATTATAATCTGTATCACGTTTTGGGTATCCAGTCATTTCCTCCCCAGTGATTTCCTCCCCGGTCATTTCCCCCCGGTCATTTCCTCCCTGGGATAGATCCTCCCGAGTAAATTCCCCCCTGTTGCAATTTCATCCCCAGGGTTATTCCCCCCCCCCCCCCCAGGACTTATCCTCCCGAAAAAATTCCCCCCTGTCGCAATTTCATCCCCGGGATTATGTGCCCCCAGGACATTTCCTCCCCACAAAATTCCCCCCTGACGTAATTTCATCCTCGGGTTTTTTTACTCCAGGGACCCACGAGAAATTTCCCAGATACACAGACACATAGTAAAAGACAATCACATACATATTTATCTCATGTTTATTCTGAATCAAACATAACACATGACACACACACTTTTGCTCACAGACACACGATTATGTGCTCTGTAAAATGAGGACCAACACAAACATCTTATACCAAGTCTAAAAATTACTGTATTAAAAATGATTATACCATGTCTAAAAATTACTGTATTAAAACAAACTATTTACTGCAGTCAAAACTGAATAGTATATGCGATTGCACGCAAGAATCCAATTCGGTCATATTGGTTGTCGGCGTACTGTTCTACCACTGTGTTTAGTCTTGCATCCCTGTCTTTGTATTGTTTTTTCACCGGCGGCTCCAGGCCCGTCATTGCCTGGGTAATTCGCAATTTGCTTAGACAAGTTAGAGCCTCCTCTCGCACAAGACTTTGTATTAATTTCCAGAGGTCTGGATGGTGACATGTTATGTTGCTTGCCAAGTGCCGACCATTTCTAACTGACTTGCCGATGTAGTTTGTTTCAAAGTATGAAAGCACCGGTTTCATTGACTCGGGGAACGCTTCCTGTAGCCTAGCTTAACTGGGCGAGACAAACCCGAACCTTGTCTCGGCGAGACACCAGAGACAGTCTCGGCGAGACACCTGAACCATCCTTGCCCTTAACTAGGCTCGGCGAGCAATCCGAGACGGGATCGGCGAGAACATCGAGACGTGTCTCGCCGTGTCGCGGGCCGGCCTTTCGTCTTGCCGTTCGTGCGCAGCAAACCTGCCCGAGACACTATTTTGATTTGCTGAAAAATCTATCAATGTCAATGACAACTGATCTAAAGAAATACTACAACACTTAAAAAAAGTAGGTGCACCAAATCCAAACTTAATTTAGACTAGAGAACAGTGAAAATACTGAATCAGTAAAAATCATAAATCATTGAATAGCCACTGACCTGTTCACAGTTCAGCCAACTCTTGCACCAGTGCATGAAATGCACCTTGCTGGTGCCTTTGCAACACATAGGGCATTGTTGCCTTTTGCTTTCTGTCTCTTTCTGCTGCCCCTTCGTTCTCGCTTAGTACATACAGCGCTAGAACAACGCCAAAATCGTCTGCAGTTTTCAAATCACGATCGCAAAATGAAAATGTATATGGGAGTTAACCGCAGCCTTTTGTATTTTATAGTTGGCAAGAGTTATGTTTCTTGGATATTATTCTCGCTCTATAAGTTTGGTTTTAGCAACAATAAACGAGTTATTTTTGTATTGTTTATACAGGGTGGAGAACTCTCCGCGAATCCGCGGATTTCCGCGGAAAGCATTTGCATTTCCGATAAAAAAATATTGAGTTCCGAGTGTGAGAAGCTGAGGGGCTACCCTTTATTGGGCATAACGGCCAAAAGCGGCCGAAGGTCTAAACAGGCAAAACGTCCAAAAGCGTCCGTATCAACCATGTGGTTATATTCTCGCGTTGTTTGAAAGATTGCGAGACTTCCGGCAATTGACTTCCGGTTTATTATGTTGTGAAAACATTCGACTGCATTTCCACAAGTTTTCTCTGTGATGCGCTCGTTTTTTCGATTTTTTTTCAAATTTTCTTGTGTGTGTGCCTAAAAGGGATGGTTTGGATTCTTCGACTGATGAAGGGGAGTTTACAGGCTTCCATTTATCAGACATTAAAGTGAGAGAAATGGACTTGGAGTCGGAGGAAGAGATCGGTACTGACATTAGACAATTAGTGTCAGTAGTGTGCATGCATACGATCTTTCAGACTGGCATGAAAGTGAAGAAGAGGGGGCTTTTTTGGACTTTTTAAAACTTTTTTTTGTATACACATGGAGTAATAAAAAACAAGACATGACAAGAGACGTATAAAAAGGTAGATAATCAAAATAGAATTTATTTCGGTTCATTTTGCATTTTATTTCATTTAAATCTATACACTAATCACTAATACCTAAGATGTGGTGTTTTTACTTACGTACCCCTAAGTATCTCTAAAATTATAAAAATTCTTGCCTGTTTACAGCTAAAAAATAGACAAACGTGTGCCCAGTAAAATTGGAAATGTGGAGTTTGTGTGTAACAGTGGTAGACCTCAAACTTTGTAAGGCCTACAAATCAAGATTCTTAACGTTTTTGAAAGACATGTGCATAAAACATTCTTTTTTTGTTGTTTTTTGTTTCTATTCATGTTTACTTTTTGCTTTTTGCTTTCAGGAGAGGCCCTAAATTACTTTCAAAATTGCATAAATTCATTTTCTTTCAGGGGGCGAATACCGGGGCTTGGCCCCTGGGCCCCGGCCGGATTTCAGAGATTTCTTGATTCAGTTGTTCTCCACCCTGAATTTATAATATGAAAATATTTGTTAATGTTATTTTTATAAGAGTAGAAATGGTGCGGTAGGTTAATTATAATAATAGCTGTTTTTATGGTTGTTCTGTTAACATTTTGGGCACGCTTTAGAGACTTCATTTTCTTTTCTGGATGGCAATAGCAATTTAATCTGCAGATTCGTCCCTGCTCACAAAAAGGTAATTTTTGTGTTGTTTTTTTATTGAGACATGCTGTATAATTATTGCATTTTATAGTTGAAGATACCAGATATGCACAAAGAATAGTTTTGATTGTGTATTTGACGGTATTTCTGCATAATTTGATGTTGAAAATGCAGATAACAGACCATGTGCTGTGCTTAGAATCTAGAAGGTTCGTCATGTATTGTAACTGATGCCAGATTTTTGGTTGCATTTACAGGTTTCGCCTAAGCAGCGGGTTTCTTTTTTTCTCTCTCTCTTAGTTTTTGTTAGTTTTGGGTTGTTTTGGGGGTTTAGTCTCTTAGTGTTGACTTAATTTGGTTTGGATTATTATGGTATTTTTGAAGACACAGAAATTGAAACTGAAAGTAGGCTAAAGATAGAAAACACAAGTTATCTTATTAATACATTAATCTATGGATAAATGTTAATATTGTTTATTTTAATGTAAGAAATCCCAGTGTACCACCCCCTTGCCCCTTCTCGACGACATAGAAATAAAAGAATTATCAATAAAAGCTGTTGAAATTAATATTTTATTTCTTTCTTAATTTGGTTTTGTTTATGATTTCTCTCTTCTTTTGTTCTATTGAGAGTTGTGGGTGTGTGGTCTTTCCTGTCTAAAATAATTTAAAATCTTCATAACCCATCACTCGGTTACCAGATTTTTGGCGCTGCGAGCAGGATAGCGCTGGGGTTTTAGTTTAATTTTATATAGTTTAGTGTTATTTTATTATTGATAGTTTAGTTTGGGAGGGGTTAGGTAAACCCGCTGCTAGGCAAGAGGGACACTGACTGCTGGTGGATGGAGAGGGGAATGCTGGCGTGATCCAACTGCATTACGCTAAGGTCATCGCTTGCCATCCAGAGGTCATCACCTGCGGTGCTGAAGTTATCTTCGCTGGTGGATGATCTTGCAGACCCTCCTGGCTGGCTGGACACCAACTTCTGCTACCATTGACTGATGTCATCGTTGGTGGACGGCTATGGAAATTTTTCTGATGTCTTCAGCAGTCCAGAAACTTTGTGAAAAGCCTTGAGACTTGTTGAGGCCTACGCTGCGGTCCATCATGCTTCAGTTTCCTAAAGACTATGTGACTGTGCCTGGACTTCCTAATTGTATGTATGCCTAAGTCTGCTTCATGAATATTCCTTGGACAACGTCATCTCAATACTTGTAGACTTGAACAAAGACAGTGAAAGATAATTTTATTTTAAAACCTATTTAGGTTGTTGACTTTTCATGCTCTCTTGCCTGTGGACGCTAAAAGACAATTCTTAAGTGAACCTTTTAGTGTATATATAGTGGTTTTTAAAGGCGGAGAGGTGAATAGTAGTGCATTGAACACTTTTACTAGGAGTTAAAGTACTTTTAAGTGATTGTGTTTAATTGGTATATTTTTCACTGTGTATGCTTGACTTGCTTGCTTGTGGTCTCAGTTTGAGAATATTGAAATATTGTTGTTAAGCACTAGTCGTAAGCATGAGTGAGAGAAGAACAATGTTTCGCCCCACTGTTGGGTCCACTCCTGATGTAGACGTTCCGCCTTCCCTTAGTTATTTTGGGATGGAAGGGGGTCGTCGTCAGTTTGTTTCTCCCATTACCCCAAGTTTGAGAAATGCAGAGGGTAACCACAGTGTGGGAAGGGATGATGGGGAGATGTTCCAAGATGTGGTACAAGATTTTGAACAGACCATGGAAACTTTCAATAGGCAATCTAGGGAAGGTATCGTAGGGGAGGCAGAGAGAAACAGGGGATTGTCCCTGGCTGCGGAAATGCGAAATTTAATACAGGATATTAGAGGTGACTTGGGGACGGGACGGACACCAGTTGGGGAGCATCCATCCGCACGGTTTCAGTCAAAGCCCAGCACAACTAGTTCTGTAGAAAGAGAAATAGCCCGACTTCGTGAAGAAATTTCTCATCTTCAGTCGCCGTCGGTTTCTGTCGTTGTTCCTCGCGAAAAGAAATTAAGACATTTTTGGGGGGAGGAAGATAAAGATCAAGGGTATACTGTCCAAGAATTTGTGGAAGAAGCCAGAAGTTCTTTGTTGGAAACATCGAGAGTGGGGTCAGTGGGTGCACAACATGTATTGTTTAGTTTAAAGGGAAAAGCTAAAAAGGAAGTGAACACGTGTGGCATACCATGGCGTACGGCGGAAGACATTTTTCGCATTCTACTTGACGCATTTGGCGAGCATACTTCTTTGCCAACATTGCTTGCAGAATTTTTTGAGAGGAAGCAACAATTTAGAGAGGATATTCGGACATACTCCAGTGAGTTGTTTGAACGATTCCGATGTGTGCAAAGAGCACAACAAGCGAGGGGGCGTGTGGTGTTTCAGGAAGAAGTTTTGGTGGATCATTTTATTGATGGTCTTTGTGACAGAGTATTGGTGATGGAATTGCAGCGGAGAATTGCTGGAGGTTTATCAAATTTTGCCTCTTTGAGACAAGCTGCATTGAAATGGGAAGAGATTCAGAAGCCTTCCAAGCGTAGTTCAAAAACTTCTGCTACGGTACACACTACTTCAGGAACAGTGTTGAATCATGCTGGGGAGGAGAATGACCAGCTGCGGCAGACAGAGCTTTGTAAGTTGCGCCAAGAGTTGGATTTGTTGCGTGAAAAGATGGAGCAGATGGCTAAAGAGCATAAGACAGAGTTAGCAACCTTGTCAAAAAAGGGTCCAGTACAACAACTGAACAGTCATGTATAACCATCTACTAATGTGGAGTTTAGGAGTGGGAAGCCGGTGTGCTTGAGATGTGGCAAATTGGGTCACAGGATGCGGTCCTGTAGAATTAGACTGCAGACACATCAAACTTATGGCCCTAGAAACAATGATCCGTCTAGCGTGTCAGAAACAAAAGAAGTAGGATCAAGATCTAAGCAAGTTGATACTAGGATAGTTGGTGGAAAACCTGTCATGAACATTGAAATCAATGGCATACAATTTGAGTGTTTGATAGACACAGGTTCACAAGTCACCATTATGCCAGAATCAATATACAAAGAAAATTTTCAACAGGATGATATGATTCCAGACAATCAGTTCATGCGTTTGGTAGCAGCCAATGGTCTATCTGTTCCTTACATAGGCTACATACTGGTTGTGTCAAAGTTGGGGAGCAAGTGGTCCATGACAGAGGTATTTTGATACAAAAGGAGTCTGCGCCAGCAGTGGAACCTACACTGGAGAGACCTAGGATTTTGTTAGGCACAAACATCATCCAGGAGTTGAAGATTATGAAATCTCAAACAGGGCAGTCAGATGAAACAGCATTTTTAGGATTGCTCAGGATTCCGAAAGGTGGAGTTCACCTGCCAGCTAAATCTGTTGCTTCTGTCAACCTGGTCGGTGGACGAGATCAGCCTAAAATTTCAGCTTTTTTAGTTGAACCTATGCGCAGCAGTGTAGAGGGTCGCTGTTTGGTAATTCCAACGTTGGTTCAAGGAAATTGTCCATGGCCGGTACAGATGGTTAATTTGACAACAGAAGATATTTTTCTGAATGGCCGCACCCCAGTAGCTACCTTACACAAAGTGGAAAAGGTGTCTTCGGACATTGAGATTGAAGAGAACAAGGGTTCATTTCTGGTGATATGCAATAAAGTCAAGGTTGACCCTTCTAGTTTGGATGAAGTCCCAATTGATTTATCTTCTGCGGAATGTTCTGCTGAAGAAAGAGAACAGCTGCGAGAAATGTTAAAAGAGTTCTCTGGGATCTGGACAAGTGACTTGTATGACACTGATGTTGGGTATACGGAGTTGGAGAAACATACAGTACCAGTGACTGATGATATCCCAGTTACACAGCCATACCGCAGAATTCCACCAACTCAGTTGCAGGAGATTAAGCAGCATATCCAAAAGCTACTTGACCTGGATATCATACAACCAAGCAAGAGCCCATATGCTTCACCAATAGTGGTGGTCAGGAAAAAAGATGGCACTATCCGCATGTGTGTAGACTATAGACGGCTAAACGCAAAGACAAGACGTGATGCATTTCCTCTTCCCAGGATCGAGGAGTCGCTTGACGCGTTGCAGGGAGCCAAGCAGTTTACAACACTGGACCTTGCATGGGGCTACCATCAAATAGCTATGGAAGAATCGGATCGACAGAAAACTGCATTTGTCACCCCCTTTGGGCTCTACGAGTTTAAAAGGATGCCTTTTGGGTTGTGTTCGGCTCCAGCTACTTTTCAAAGGTTAATGCAGACAGGGCTGAACGAGATGATTTTTCAAATAATTCTGGTCTATTTGGATGACATTTTGCTTTTTAGCAAGACTTTCGAAGAGCATTTGACCCGCCTTCGACAGGTTTTGACCCGCTTGAGGGAGATGGGCTTGAAGTTGAATCCCAGTAAATGTCGGTTCTGTCAGAAAACCGTCCAGTATTTGGGACACACTATTTCAGCAGATGGAGTGGGTACTCAGGATGACAAAGTGTCCGCAGTGAAGCAATGGCCAGTTCCACAGACTTTGAAGGAGCTCAGATCTTTCCTTGGGTTAGCAGCCTATTACCGTCGTTTTGTCGAAAGCTTTGCTCAGATTGCTGGACCATTGCATGCAGTGGTGGGACAAATGTGTGACATCCAGAAAAAGTCGGGCGGTAAGCAGCTGAAGTTGGGTGAAAAGTGGACGCCAAAATGTCAGCAGGCGTTCGAGTGCCTCAAAGAAAAGTTGACCTCTGCCCCTTTGTTGGGATACGCTGACTACACTCTTCCATTTATCCTCGAAACAGATGCCAGTTCCAAAGGCTTGGGAGCTGTGCTGTCACAAGTTCAAGATGGACAAAAGAGAGTGATTGCCTATGCAAGTCGGACCTTGAGAGGATCAGAGAAGAACATGCAAAACTACAGTTCTATGAAGCTTGAATTGCTTGCTCTCAAATGGGCAATAACTGAAAAGTTCAGAGGATACTTTCTTGGTGCCACCGTTGAAGTTTGGACAGACAACAATCCACTGCGGTATTTGAGAACAGCCAAACTTGGTGCAATTGAGCAGCGTTGGGTTTCTCAGTTGTCAGTATTTCATTTTGAGGTCAAGTACCGTTCTGGCAAAACCAATGCTAATGCAGATGCATTGTCACGGTTCCCTCAGCCGCAACCTGAGGAGGCAGAAGATGAAGAGGAAAATGTTACAGCAGTTTCAGCTATTCAGGTGCAAAGCACTCCAATTCCATTTTCAGTTCAGGCTACAAACAAGTTGGTTATTGCATGTGGAGTTCACGCTGTTGATTCATCAGAGAGTGATTCGGAAACAGAAGAGGAAGTTATCCAGCTGGATGATCAGGCAGATGATAGGGCTACACAAGCATTTCCATCAATCAGCATTGATGACTTGAGAAAAGCTCAAACAACTGATCCAGAAATAGGCCCGCTGTTGACCTTTTGGAAGAAAGGAGAAGTTCCTGGTTGCGAGGCAAAGTTTGGGAAGAGTATCCGGTTTGTCACTTTGTGCAGGCAATGGGAGCGTCTAGTTGAAAAAGATGGTCTCTTGTTTAGAGAGATTCGCCACCCAAAGACAAAGGCAAAAATTGAACAGCTCATCTTACCAGAAGAGTTCAGAAGGCCTGTATTTGAGTCTATGCACAGTGTTGGACATCAGGGGATAGAAAGGACTACCAGGTTGTTACAAGAACGTTGCTACTGGCCTGGCATGTTCGCTGATGGTGCCAAATGGGTGAAATCTTGTGAGCGGTGCAATTTTGCAAAACTCCCTCCAATCAGGACATGCACACCAATGGGACATCTTTTGGCCTCACAACCCTTGGAAGTCGTGGCTGTTGACTTCACCTTGTTGGATAAGGCATCGGATGGCCGGGAAAATGTATTGGTGATCACTGACGTCTTCACTAAATACACAATAGCAGTACCTACCCGAGATCAAAAAGCCACAACTGTTGCAAAAGTACTTGTTTCTCAGTGGTTTCAGAAATTCGGAATTCCAACACGATTACATTCCGATCAAGGTCGAAATTTTGAGGCAGCTGTAATACAGGAGCTCTGTACCTTGTATGGAGTGCAGAAATCGCGCATAACCCCTCATCACCCTCAAGGAAATGCACAATGCGAGAGATTCAACAGAACTATGCATAATTTGTTGCGTACTCTTCCCCCTGAGAAAAAAAAAGTGGCCTGAGTTTCTACCAGAAGTAGTGTACATCTACAATGTCACACCACATGCATCAACTGGATTCAGTCCTTACGAGTTGTTGTTTGGTCGACTGCCAAAGTTGCCGGTCGATTTCCTGCTCGGAATTCATCAAGAAGACTGTGTCATTACACAAACTGAATGGGTGCAGATTCATCGCGAAAGGTTGCGCACAGCCCAAGAAATTGCTCAGAGAAATTTGCGACAAGCTGCAGCCGAACACAAGTTCCAGCATGACAAACACAATACAAAAGACAAGCTTCAAGTGGGAGATATAGTCTTGCTCCGTGATCATCCGTTAGGTCGGAACAAAATCCAAGACGCATGGAAACCTTCCAAATACAAGGTCAAAGATATTCCAACGCAGGATGGTGCCCCTGTTGGGATTGAAGCAGTTGATGGAGGGAACTTGAAATATGTCAGCAGGCAAGAATTAAAGAAGTTTCAGATTAGCGATCCAGTTACTCGGTGCAAACCAATGCACTTGCCGAAGTTCTCTGAGAAATCAATTTCAGAGGTGTCCGAATCAGAGGAGACCTCTAGTTCCGATTCAGAGTCAGAAGTAATTCAGCGACCAAAAAGAGTGACTGCTGGAAAACATACAAATCTACATCGTTTACCAAAATCTGCCGTTCTTTGATTGATTTATTGTTGCTTTAGGTCCAGCGGACTCTTCCGAGCCAAATCAGGACCGGACAACCCCCGATCCACATAAAAGATCTGCTGAAACAACCCCAGTGGGAAAATTGAATGCCCTCCACCGGCCAGTCACTTTACAATAAAGACATCCCACGCGGGGGACGGCTGAGGGTTTACCTCAACTACGCGAACCCCCGGTTACAAATACAAAATAGAATACAAACATCATTATAAATCATCAACAAAACACATACATATAAAATGCCTATAGTGCTAACTAATACAATCATAGGAAGCCCTAGTGACCACCCGGCAGAAAGCGTCCAACACTCCCAAGCTGATCCAACAGACCTCATACACAAACAAGGAGTCTTGTCCAGGAAGAGTTTTCAAGAAAAAAGGTAGGTCATTGATCTCACAGCAATTGTTGTGAAGTTGTTTGACTAAATTATTCTGTTGCGGTTCAGATCGCTAGTCACTGTCAAGGTTAGAGCCCAAGATAGTTAGTCTAGTTGTTAGCCAAAATATGCCCCGTGCAGGTTCCGGGAAGTTCTGTTTGTAGAATAGGCCTGACGTTAGAGTGCGTGTCGTAGAAGGCGACTAAAACTATGCGTGAAAATGTGTATGAAGAATGTATGCGTAGTAATAGTTTTAAGTAGAATCAACCTTAGGAAAAGGATTAATGGAACATATTAATATGGTATGATAAGTGAGTATTGTAGGAGAGTTTCCTGTTCTCCTTAGTGTTAATCTATTTGGGAATTTTTCTGTACGTTCTAATAAACTGCAGATAAATAAGTAATCCTATTAGAGAAATGCTAAGTTGGCGGTTGCTAACCTGTGGATTGCAAGATAGGTTCCCTTTGAGTGTGATAGGCAGACAGTAAATGTCCCTAGTCATTACGGGTTTCAGAGTGGAATTTATCAGGGTTGAGTTATTGTTGAAGGTTAAATTCTTTTATTTAATAGAAATAAATTTATTTTGGTTATTTATATTTTAAAGTAGTATTTTAATTTGGACTGGCTAGTAATTGAGTAAGGTTAGTTGGATGGAGAGGTTTTTATTAAGTGGTGAGAGAGAGAAAGGTAATAAGTCATCATGTCCATAATAGGCCTTGACTTGTATTGATTGGGTTTGAGTATAGATTGTTGTGGCAATTTAGTTTTGGATCTAGTTATGGTCTTAGAGTCACTTGACTAGATAGGCGTTTGACTGTTAGTAAAGCCAGGATTGAGGATTTGATTTTACCTTTAAGGGGTGATCTTATTCTTGTAGGTGATTAACATGTTGGAGTTGAAGGCTAATGTTGTTGCAATCTGGTAGAAAGAAGTGGAAAGGTTATTATAGTTAATTTGTATGTTTTAGAGTTATTTTATTTTTGTTATTTTCAGACGCAGTTGGTTTAGCTGTCAGGAGCCAGCATTTTTAGTTGGGGAGAATGTGGTAGATGACCTAATATCTACCAAAATGAAAATGTATATGGGAGTTAACCGCAGCCTTTTGTATTTTATAGTTGGCAAGAGTTATGTTTCTTGGATATTATTCTCGCTCTATAAGTTTGGTTTTAGCAACAATAAACGAGTTATTTTTGTATTGTTTATAATATGAAAATATTTGTTAATGTTATTTTTATAAGAGTAGAAATGGTGCGGTAGGTTAATTATAATAATAGCTGTTTTTATGGTTGTTCTGTTAACATTTTGGGCACGCTTTAGAGACTTCATTTTCTTTTCTGGATGGCAATAGCAATTTAATCTGCAGATTCGTCCCTGCTCACAAAAAGGTAATTTTTGTGTTGTTTTTTTATTGAGACATGCTGTATAATTATTGCATTTTTTAGTTGAAGATACCAGATATGCACAAAGAATAGTTTTGATTGTGTATTTGACGGTATTTCTGCATAATTTGATGTTGAAAATGCAGATAACAGACCATGTGCTGTGCTTAGAATCTAGAAGGTTCGTCATGTATTGTAACTGATGCCAGATTTTTGGTTGCATTTACAGGTTTCGCCTAAGCAGCGGGTTTCTTTTTTTTTCTCTCTCTTAGTTTTTGTTAGTTTTGGGTTGTTTTGGGGGTTTAGTCTCTTAGTGTTGACTTAATTTGGTTTGGATTATTATGGTATTTTTGAAGACACAGAAATTGAAACTGAAAGTAGGCTAAAGATAGAAAACACAAGTTATCTTATTAATACATTAATCTATGGATAAATGTTAATATTGTTTATTTTAATGTAAGAAATCCCAGTGTACCACCCCCTTGCCCCTTCTCGACGACATAGAAATAAAAGAATTATCAATAAAAGCTGTTGAAATTAATATTTTATTTCTTTCTTAATTTGGTTTTGTTTATGATTTCTCTCTTCTTTTGTTCTATTGAGAGTTGTGAGTGTGTGGTCTTTCCTGTCTAAAATAATTTAAAATCTTCATAACCCATCACTCGGTTACATAACTTTGTCACGGTATGTCAGTTTCGACGCAGCTAAAAATAGACCCAGTTCAGAAACGAAAGAGCTCGCCGTGACGCCCTATCTCCTGTCTCGTCTCGGCTGGTCTCGGGAAGACCCAATTAAGAATGAAACCGCACTTTTGAGCTTTGGTTCGCCGAGAAAAGGTTCGGGTTTGTCTCGCCCAGTTAAGCTAGGCTTAGCTTGTACCCGCCTATACACACTTTGACAGAGGTGGAAATGGCAATGTGATATTTCAACGGCTGGAAAGGACGATTGCACAGCGTTTCTCATCCCGATTTCAAAATCTATTTGAACCGAAAGTGGGTTTAATCTTGGTCGTAGCTCGAGGAGTTGTTCAAGGAGTCGTGTGTAGCCTATATGTCCTCCGATTTCCCAGGCAGCAGCGCGTACATGCATGCGATGGTCTGTCCTAGCTAAAACGAATGCAACGTGTATAGCTGGAAAAAGAGTTGGCGCAGATTTAAAGGTCCGTCGCAAACCCAATGTTGACTTTGTTGCAGAAGGTCAAGTCCTTGATCTGAAGCGAACACCAGAATTCTGTCGGCACCTCCGGTGTCTACCTGTAGGAACCGTCGGCCGTCATCTGTAACCTTATACTTCTCTGGTATTTCTATAGTCCTTCGCTCTGTCGGAAGTGGTGCAGGCAGGTTCTCATTTCGTCTTCTTCTCCTAATGCGCCTTTTTATCAGATCTGGCTGGGGCATTTGAGAAGCTGCCTGTTCTGATAGAGTTGTGAGACTTCCAGTTAGCAGCTGGTGTGTAGGAACGAGCGATGACGTGGCAGCTGTCTGGATGTCAGACATTGTTTTGCGGGCTTCACAGTATGCTCTATCCCCAGCTGTATTACATGTGTGTTCTGATACCCATTTGACAAAATGGTATCCTAAAACAAAACAAAAACAATGAAATGAAAGCAGTATTAGAAAGCAGGTTTAAAACTTTTATATAATTTGTATATTATTATTACTTTCTTACCTTCCAATTTTAGATTGTCTGATTTTCTCAGGAATGTCACCGGGCGGTAAACGTAACTCTCAAATCGCCTGGAGTCAAGTGTTAATTGCTTATAACATTTCAATTATCGGTTTTGTAGGGTCGAAAATAATATTGGATGCAGCCAATTTAATTTTAAAAATACAAAAGCTATTTTCCTTTTAGTTTCCTAATAGCGATCTCCCTGCCTTTACACCAAGTGTATGTCTTGTATACAGTTGTCTTTGTTGTGTGTCTGTAATATGTTTGTTGCACGTGAACGTGCATGTAGGAATAGGTCGCCGCGATTTGAGCTTGATATCATTCGATGTAAAGCGCGTATTAGCATCCAGTATTATTATTATTAATACAATAAGAATCAGAATCAGAATCTTTATTGTCCCCATGAAAACACAAGGAAATGTGTGTGCGGCGTACACTTCATCAACACAACGGCACAAAAGCAATAAAACACAAAAGATTTCAGGGATTAAAACAATACATCCCAAAGAACAGAAAAGCAGTTGTACACAACATGAATGTAGCTTATGAAATAATAAAAGTCATGCATCCTACTTTCTAACCCCTAACACAAACACCCACCTACACACACACACACACACACACACACACACACACACACCCACACCCACCTACACGCACACACACACACACCCACACCCACACACACCAGAAGTTAAAAAGTTACCGATACAGTATTTAATGCAGACTGTCACTGGCCTGTGGCAGGACCAGTAATGACGTCACTTCTAACCTAGTTACAGTGTTCTAAACACACAACGGGAGTTGTGCTAAGTCTGTGTTTATTTCAGTTCAGTGCAGATCAACTGCAATTCCTGGATATTATTTTTATACGTACACAACAGGACCCAAGAAACAAAGACCTGAATTTCCAAGCAGTATACATGTTTTTGATATTATGAACCAGACTGCCATGCAAGGAGAAACTGGGTCAGTACAGGGTTTTCTGATGATTAACTTTGCACAGACTAAGTATGGTTATGCATATGAATCTCTTAAAAACTAAAATCTATTGCTCTACAAGTAAATTACATAGAATCACGCTGGATCCAGCTGATAATAAAAGAGTCAAGCTACAAAGAGGTAAGTAATATTAATGCTTCAACCTACAAATTTTCCTCCACATGCAGGTTTATTATAGCTAAAATAAACAAAACAAAACAAAACAATACTTTTACAACCACTCCTACAGGCATACACTCAAGCACACACATGAATACACACCACCACTACTGTTAATACCAACAATAACAATAATCACAGTCTGATTATGACATATAAAATGATATTGCATCCAATCTAACAATCATTATCACAGTCCTTGATGGTTAAGACTCAGTCCAAGATGATGATGATGATGGTGATGGTATGTAAATACATGTTCACATTGACAGCAGTGATGGGAATATGTAACACTTAAGTAACACTTACCATCACGTGCACTGCTGCCTTGCATTTTGTGTCATGGTGGAACTCACATTTGAAACGTTGTTTGTTTCCTGCTAATGGCTTCTGATAGTGGTAGATGTAATTACTTTTGTCCGCAATCATTGTCTTGCCTTTTTGTCGATGTCATGAATGTACCAATTTCTATGTGTGTCACCTCTGCCATATTGTTGCGATTTTGAAGCAATGACTTTAGAAAATGTGAATAGAAATGAGAAATTGGAGATACAAATTGTGAGTACAGTGAGTTATGTTCATTTTCAGTGATTTTCAGTGATCACTAAAAAAAATCTCGTCAGCACAACAAACAACAATATTTTGATTGAGATGGGAATGAGAGTGAGAGAATAACTGGGGAGTAAAAAAAATGGGGGAAAGTGACTTTGAGGATGAAATTGATAACAAGGGAAAATAACCGGGTAGTAAAAAAAATGGGGGGAAGTGACTATGGGGATGAAGTTGAGAACGGGGGGAAATAACCAGGGAGTAAGTTTCCTTGGGGGGGAATTGACCAGGAGGGAAATTGACGGGAGGAAATGAATGGGGGGGGGGGGGAGGAACTGACAGCAAACCCACGTTTTGTATATGACAATAATAATTTTTAAAAATAATTAAAAGTAATTAAATAAATACTAATGATACTAATAAATAATAATAATAATAATAATAATAATAATAATAATAATAATAAATCGTGTTGATATACTCTTGGTAAGCAGACAACAGCCAGAAGAGTCACAGTAGTAGAGGCAAATCTGAGAACAAACATAACACAGATTGATGATTCTGTATGCTAAGGACAACGACGACGACCACGGCGACGACGACGGCGATGATGATGAAAAAGACGTCTAGAGCATCTCAGATCGCTCATAAACAGGTTAATTATTCTTACAGAAGTGCACAGAGTTGCTGAAGTCAGTGACCCCCCAAAAATTATAGAAAGAAAGAAATACATCAAATTGAACGACACAAAATAATAAAGCAATTAGCAGACAAATATAAAGAGTTAATGCAGAGCCTTCAGGTGGCCAAACAGGGGTTGTTGCTTTTATTCGTCGTGGCTTTTATTTGTCATTCAGACAAGGCGAAATGAGGGCTGCTGCCTCTGTGAAAGCGCAGCACCACCCAGGCAAGGCGTGTAGGGTGGAGGAACTGGACTTATGGCGTCCTTCTCTCCAGTCTGTCTCGTAAAATGTGGTCCTAGTCTACAGGACGTCGATGTCAAGATCCCCGCTGACGTCCTGCAGCTGTTCCGAGTGGAAAGTAACCAGCAGAGAACTCGTGCCTGATTTGGTAGGAGTCAGTTTGACCGCTGTCGTCATCTTCGCTCTTGCAGGTACGTCCCTGTTCATACAGAAATTATGTTTATAATTTTTATTATAAATATAATGTTGAAGACGACATATCGCTTAGAGGGCAACCCACATTTCGCTATAGTGGATGACAAATAGTATACTAAATCTTAGTCTAATTAACTACTTAACTATCCAGCTTCCCAAATAAATAACCAACTAAATAACCAAATAAATATAGAAAATAAAATAGTCAAAGAACAGACTACAACAAATTCGCACAATAAAACAGGATCGCCATTTCGTTAAAACCAAAGTTATCATAAGGTGGCTGAGCGAAACTGCATGGAATTTAAAGATCCTGACGCTCATATCCTAGAAGAGTGAGTGTCAGATACACAAATACACCCAGCAAGCACTAGATCCCTTCTCCCCATCCCCGATCACACAAGATTGTGCTGGGGCGTCACACAATGCACGTATTGCAACAAGTGAGCGCCTCGGCGTTTTGAGTTCAATCCTGTATAGGCCAACGCCTTAAGCAGCTGTTGAGATGGAAAATAGCGCTATTTAAGAAATTTGATAAATTAATAAATTAATAACAAATTCTGATTTTCTGAAAATCCAGTCATGTCGTACACACCTTTGGTCAGTGGTGTGGGGTGCGGTCAGTCCGGAGCCCTCCAGGTGCAGGCTGCAATGCGTCAGTGCAGTGGACAGAGGGTTGGTAAAGGTCACTTTCACCTCCATCGCCTCCCCAACCCTTCCCTTGCCCGCCGCCTGCAAGACACAATACAGTTCTATGCAATATAATGCAGTACAATATGGACAACACTAGCTTTGAGTTAGTTGTAGGTTTAGTTAAAGCTTCAATTATTTCTCCGGTTGAACGGTTTCTTTGAACACGTGTGATTTCATAAATATGTGTGTGCGTGTTTAATACCGCTGTATAATAAGGACTTTGCTCCATTGCATACCCATAGTTGTCGCAGACCTCATTATGTAGCTTTAGTAAGTGTGTGTGTGTGCGTGTGGGTGTGGGTGTGTGGGTGTGTGTGTGTGTGTGTGTGTACTTGTATAACCGCACAACTGAGGATTTTTTCATATAAACGTGGTAACGAATGGGGTAGTTGAAAAAAAGTGGGAAGCAAAAATCTTCCCCATTTTTAAAATATATTTTCCACTCGAAAGCAGTATAGCACAACTGTAAATATCGAGAAATCGCATCTCCCCAATTTGTCAAAAAATGGGGTAGACAAGTGTGTAAACTATATACACCTGTATAGTACGCTGCGCTATGAACACAATAAAGTATAAAGGGCAGATTACCTCTCAATCCTGTACGTCATTCATAATTCTACTTAATATTAGCAAGTACAACATTTGATTTGTAAATATCACTGAGAAAAAGACCATTCCCCTGTAATGTAACGTGCGAATAGTCTTGATGTAATGTAACGTGCGAATAGTCTTGATGTAATGTAACGTGCAAATAGTCTTGATGTAATGTAACGTGCGAATAGTCTTGGAAGACTTGTAACTAAAGGGAGGTTACTCAGTTGAATGGACATCCGGGGATTTTAGGCGGTTGAACGAAGACCTAGATCCGAATGGCTGTTACAACTTACTAGCTCTAATAAAGTTGTATTTGTGAACATCATCAACGTCTCTTTGAGTTTTATGCTGTTGCATAAAAGGACAAACATTACAATTAGGAGGACAATTGCCTATACAGCCTGCAATTGTCTGTTGTGATTGTACTCTGTTTTGGTAACATTCCCCATTGATCGGCTTATACACATATGTGTTTGTTTATGTATGAGTGTGTGTGTGGTTTTACTGTCTTATCATTTGGATGGAAACGACACACAAATAAATAAACAATACAATACGAGACGATACAATAACATACAAAATAGCAACACAATACAACGTAATGCAATACAAAACAAAACTACACAAAACAGCACAAATGCAAAGCAATGAATTGCGCCACACCACATAGTAACACACTACATCATCCTTGTCGTCATCATTTTCTACTCCTCTTCCGCCTCTCTACCATCATCATCATCA
>CM072515.1:2418388-2525888 GCA_036898135.1 Oncomelania hupensis | reverse complement strand
AATAAATGAGCCACACGTTTTATAAATGCAACAATATTAAGGGAAGAACATAGTTCATGCTGCTGTGCTGCTCAATAACTGTTGCAATTTTACAAAAGGGAAACAAAAAACTATTTATATTATTGGCCACATATGTGCGAGATTAAGGCTGTTGAACTTGGTCAGTTGGAAACAAATAACTAAGGTTTATAAGAAAACCATTCATTGTTAAATCTATTAATATTTATTGTCAAAAGTGCGGCATAACTCTCAATATTATACTGTATTCTTAAATACTTCTATAATGCTTGGAATATAGGAACCGTGCCGGTTACTCTACATTTATAAATAAAGAATTTTGCAAGTAGTATCATATCAAACCTTACATATATCAGTCTTACTTTGGAATATATAGATATAGATAAACAAGTTTAGACTCAATGCTCTCTTTTGTAGGTAACCAATTCAGCATATGTATTTATTTATTTATTCATTTACTTTTATTTATTTTTTATTTATTTTTATTTATTTAATCGCTTTTATATAGCGCTTTTTCAGCATAAGAGCTGCTCCAAGCGCCGCTTGCCGACATAGGATCTAACTCAAACCGCCCCAGGCACCCACATGCAATTTTTCGGCGACCAGAAATGAGAGAACAGACCACAGGCGCTTGTATCTGGACACGCGAGCGCCTATGCCTGTGACGCGTCTCCCTTTGGTAGATAACCAAAGGGAGACGCGTCACAGGCATAGGCGCTCGCTTGCCCAGATACAAGCGCCTGTGGAACAGACCTAGTGCGTGCTGGGTGAATTTGTATCGCCGGCACTCATCCGTCTAGAACATGAGCGTCAGGGTCTTTCAAGTCCATGCGATGGAATGCATGCGTGCAAAGACTAGACCTCGGTTTATACTCTCATCCGAAGGGGTAGAAAGATAACTCCAGGCCTTCAGCGGGGTTTGAACCACTGCCTGTCCAGCCTGCAATGTCATCGCCTGACGCTGGAGTACCCAATACTGCGTACAGGACTGAGCCAACTGCGCTTGGCTACAATGTAGATAGAGAATTATACGCGGTACACCAAATACCAATTATTATTATTTTAGTAATGAATCATCTATTAAATTTTTTTCGCTTTCTCCGAGCACAATGAAACGTTATCTATGGAGGACTGCTCTGTTTGAAACTTTTGAAACATCATCATCATCATCATTATCATCATCATCATCATCATCATCATCATCATCATCATCATCATCATCATCATCATCATCATCATCCACCCATTGCACATAGCTACGATCGAAAGAAAGTATACTCCAGGCACACGCTGCGCAGCAGGCCAGAGTATGTCCCTTGTCCCTTGAAGGGATACTTCGGCGAGGTTAGCAATCTGCTCAGTTACAGTGTCGGTGAAAGACTAGAAACGGAAAAGTAAGTTTCGTCTCCTCTAGGCGACGAATTCGGTCGCGCTGTATTTGTTTCTAGGTCAATTGCAGACCTGTGCACACTCAAAATGCTCATCAGTAGCAAACAAACCAAATTTCAGTAGTTTTTAAAAATTTTAAGTAGCAAGCTGTAACGACAGTTCAAGTTAAAAAAATCTGAATTTCGGAATTTTAATAGAATTTTAATAAGTAATCCGTATTCTGCTCATGAAAATCGAAGAAAATACGGAAAATCCGTAAATGTGCACAGGTCTGCAATTGTCTTTTACCAACAGTTTGAGAATCTTTTCGAACCGTTTATTGACGCCGGATAGTGTCCTCACTTGGTTTGATACAATTTAAGAATCCAAGAAGGCAAATGGGTTTTTGGGACGGAAAAAGAACATTTTCGTAGAGAAAAGGGTTAGGGCACAACTAACCCTTACCCGAACCCTTGTAGCAATATTCCGCTCTTTCCGTCACTTTTAAACAGCACTGCGGTTCGCATCCGCGGCTAGCAGCGAGCCCAAAGTATACTTTGTGAAGGGATGGAGGGAATACTTTCACCAGCTGCTAGCGGGAGTTTTGGCGATACTACCGATCGCAGCAATGTTTATTACCTCCTTCATCGCCATCTTCATCTTCATCATCATCACCAACACTACCAGCGTCATCACTTACACATTTTTCTCGAATTTGATGGGTTTGTCCGAGCCATCCTTCTGTCTCTGCCACGATACTCGATCCGCGTTGACCTCAGCGTAGATGAAGGGTCCGTCATAGGGCAGTTTGACCTCCCCTTCTTTGATGGCGCAAACTGGGAAAGGTCCGCAGCAATGGGTTCCTGCAGTGAATATGCTACGGTATGGTTTCCCTGACAGGCTAGCCTAGCATACAGAGAGCACCAACCTGAAGCTCCGCCAGCGCTGTGCCTCTACTCTTTCACATATTTATTTGTTTATTTCATCGTTAATATAGCGCGCTTTTCCAGCGCTAAAACTGCTCGAGGCGCTGGCGATACAAGATCTAACTGTGATTATAAGAATAAACCGAAGTTTAGGTTTTGCGCTCATGCATTCTATAGCACGGGCTCTTAAAGATCCTGATGCCCATGTCCTAGAAGAGTGGGCGGCAGACACAATGACGTACACAGCAAGCTCTACTGTCCTAATCGACGTCGTCCTGTTTAGCGCTGCTCGAGATCTGCGTTAGCCGTGCTTTCCCTCACAAAGCTTTCCCAATGTCGTTCACATTAGTGATAAGTATACACAATAAGTAAATAAATAAAAGAATTAATAAATAAATAAGTGAATACATTATAAATAATAAATAATAAATTTATAGTTATTATTATTATTATTATTATTATTATTATTATTACATGTATTATTATTATTATTATTATTACTACTACTACTACTACTACTACTACTACTACTACTACTACTACTACTACTACTACTACTACTAAAGAAGAAGTACTACTACTACTACTACTACTACTACTACTACTTCTACTAAAGAAGAAGAAGAAGAAGTAGAAGAAACAACAACAACAACACCAAAATAAGGCGGGCCATGTTTTATATTATTTAGCCTATTGTAAATATTTGGAGAGAGAACACACACACACACACACACACACACACACAGATCTCCAGACTGACATTAACTTCCGTTCGCTACACTTACCTTGGCTGAGCTCCTGAGGTGTGGCGTCACATACCTGCCACCCACCGTAGCCAGCAGGGAGGTCAGGGCGAGCCATCCACACTTCATTCCACACGTGAAAATTCCTGACACAGCAGCAAAGAGAGGTCAAGGTAAATCACCCCCACCCACACCCTCCCCTTATCCTATCTTCATCCCCATCCAACCAGCATGTTGATAGTAAACCGGATTGCCGGCTACTAGTGCCACGACACTCCCTACAAGTCACTGCCACTGACTGGCATAAAGTGCCTGCCGACAATGTAGTCCTGCTCACCACCAAAAGCAGAAGATGAATGGTCAGGCGGGGAGAACATGTGTCATGCCGTGTCCCCTTGTTTTGCATAACCCATACCAAAGGATTCTGCACAGCAGGAGCCACCCAAACGCTAGACTGACCAACAAAAGGAAGGTAGACATCTCTCTCCCAAGCGTGAACCAGTCGCCTCCCATTCCACCCACACATAAATACACCCATCAAACACTAGGTCACCTCTCCCCCATTGTCGGTCGCCCAGGAATGTGCTCAGGAGACTTGGGAGTCAAACGACAGAACTATGGCAGCAAGTGGGCGCCTCGGGCAAGCCTATATCGGCCAGCGCCTTGAGCACAGCGCCTTGAGCAGCTCCTAACCTTGAAATGCGCTATATAACTACCATATAACACATTCATCACTCGAACATGTGGTCATCATCATCATCATCATCATCAACTTCATCATCATCATCATCATCATCATCATCATCAACATCAGAGGTAATGCGCATGGCTACCAGCGCTTTCAAGATACAGTTGAAAGTACCGCTGAGTAGCGCTTCAGGATAGTTATGTTATGTGTTATGTTTATCAGTTTATAGTCCCCTCTCTTCCCGTAAGGATTTTCAGAGAGGAGACTCTTACACATCTAACATCCACAAGATAATAACTTGAGTCCGCTATGAGCGGACGAGGCTACTTGCGAAATCACGGAAAAAGCGCAATTTGACTGCAGTGAACTCATGAAAATAGAAAAATGTAAGTTTCGTCTCCTCTAGGGGACGAATTAGGTCAAACTGTATTAGTTTCTAGGTCAACTGTCTTTTACGAACCGTTTGAGAATGTTTTTGAACCGTTTGTTGACGCCGGATAGTGTCCTCACTTGGTTTCATGCAATTTAAGAATCCAACAAGGCAATTGGGTTTTTGAGACGGAAAGAGCGGAATGTTGTAGAGCAACATTCTGTATATATTTACAGTGAAATTGCGCTTTTTCCGTGATTTCGCAGGTAGCCTCGTCCGCTCATAGCGGACTCAAGTTATTATCTTGGCGATATTACGATATATCCTGTTCACGCTACGCAGCGAAGATTAGAGGTGTATCTTGAGTGCGCTGGTACCTTGGTGCAATGGGTGATCATCATCATTATCAACATCATCATCATCATTATAATCATCATCAACAACATCATCATCAACTCACCACACTGAGTCCTTGTTTTCTTTGACCAGTGGCTGACCATCTGTAGTGTAATAGTAATCGATGGTCACGGAGGCGTCAGTATCGTGTGCTGATTCAAAGTTCGTCACACTTCGCGCTGGAATACCCAAAGCCCTGCACACTACACCAATGCATGTCTGTCCTATAAAATAATGTAATGCATTTTCAAGTTCGATGATGATGACAATGATGATGATGATGATGATGATGATGATGATGATAATAATAATAATAATAATAACGCTGCTGATGATAACTGTGGACAGTGGTTAGGCCTACACGTACCTGTGGTCAACACACCCGAGAAAACCCAGCACTGGCCGTATCGAACAGGTTCCTCTTGCTGTAAGTACTGTTCCAATATGGCGGCACTTCCTGTCCACGACATTGGAGACTTGCCTCCCTCGTAATTCCCCGACCAGTTGCCAGACAGTACCCCTCCTTCATCCGGGGCGTTCACCTTCCAGATAATTTAAAAAATATGTTAAAACAACTACGTGTGTTTATTTGATTAAGCACAGGCCAAGCTGTTCGGTCATCTTCCGGTCAGGTCAAATGAAATAATGTTTTGAACAGGACAGGGGTGACGTGCGACATTTTTGAGCAGCTTCAGAATGAGTCAAATATCGGGCTGTCTGTTGGTCGGTCCGCTGTCCACCTAATTTTGTTCCTTAATATAAACCAACAATACTACCGAAGATTACTTTTTTTTTTTTAAATTTTAACTACAATAATGTAGTAAATAAAGAATTGCCTCTCACCATTGCAGTCAAGGTTCTGACGACATGAATGACGTCACCACGCTGTGACGGCTTGATGTCTGACGTATCAAGAAGACTGACGCAGCACTCCAACACTCGGCCCGTGAACTGGAACATTTCCTATTTTGCATTAGTAGATGCCTTGTAGATCTTGCGCCCTGGTCAAAACTTCAGCGGAAAACAGAATCTTTTTATTCTACTTTCCCACCGCTGTGGTAGAGCGTTCGCCTGGAAACACCGAGGACTCAGGTTCGAGTCCCGTGGTGGGCAAAAATAACAGTGACATATTTTCCCTGTTCTTCTTAGCAGTATGATTGTTATGGAGGTTCAGTGTTGATTCGTATCTCTACCTCTTCTTTCTTGGGATAGTTACCTCCGTTAGCCACATCGCCAATGGTGGGCTTGGAGCTTAAAGTTCATTGTTCTGTCATTCTGTTTTTTTATATCCTAAACCTTTTCGACCCGTTCAATCGTGATCTTGGACAGTGGCCTAAGCAACTCTTTGACTCTAAAAGAACGTGCTTGACTTTCCATGTACACCTATATGACTTGCACTCTACACAAATGTCTTGTCTCCCTTGTTGAGGTCGCCAGCAGTCACGTTCTAAACAAAACCTTGCTTCAAACTACCAAGACTGCCATCTTGGATTTCAGAACTATTTTAGGCGATGAACTCTCTGTCAAAAGGTTAGGTTCCGTCCCTTCTCCGATGCCAACCAGCCAAAATTGGGGATAACGTTTTTCGCAATAAGATGTTTGTGCGGATTGCTTAATTTTTGGCGTCCTCTTGTGCCTTAGAAAATCATTAAATTGATTTTTATCAAGGCTGCACTGACGATCTGAGATCTCGGCGAAATGGCCAGCATTTTCTGGGGCACAAATCAACAAATTCAAACCATTGGCAACAGTGAAGGGGAGGTAAATCTTTCCTAGCATTCACTCATTCACCGGTTTTGTCTCCCTTGCACAGAGAAATGTTCCTGTGGATAAATTCCTTTAAACGGCCGTTGTATCCAAGGTTGTTTATTTTGGTGTGGCACACTAAGCCATACACAATAGGTAATCGTTGCTCAGACCGGCCGACAGCTTTGACCTTTAGTCCCCTCTTACTTGTTGTGTAAACAAATTAATGTGCCTACTCTACACATTTTCTCAGCAGCGCTGTTATTTTAGAATCAACATTGATGCTATTACTGGGCACTTACACAAATGAATGTCTGTCGAGCTCGAACTTTTGAAAGAGTTTGGCTTAATCTTTTTTTTTTCCAGATTGGCAACACTAATTGTGAAATTAAAATGTCTCTGTGACGCTGAAATGTGACCCTTTAAACGAAAAAAAGAAAGAAAGAAAGACATGAAATAATGTACCTGCCCAAAGAGCCACTGTTTTGAATTGACGTCTTTGTATGTTCCTCGGTATATTTTGCCTTTGTCGCTCAACACGTAGGTTGACCTCCCTCTGTCGTCTGCCATGAAGACAGCGTCGTCTGCAACAACCATTTATTCAATGGTGATGTATTTATTGATAGGTAATGTGTTGCAAACTCTCAGGCTAGAGATAGATCCTGTATCGGCCAGCGCCTTGAGCAGCTCTTGAGCTGGAAAAGAGCTAAGGAAAAACGATACAAAATACAGACATTCAAAACAATCCCCACTAGTTACCCGCTGCCTACAACACACGACTTCATGGACGGCCGGACACGAAGTTTAGATTAAGTTTTAGCAAGGGTTATAATTATCGCGAAGGTAAAGAAACAAACCAAAAAGTGCCATGAATGTTCACAGTCCTTGCTCTTCACAGCCGGCTGCTTGCTGACTGACCTTCACACCAGGGGTTAAACAGGATGTACACAGGGTCACTGTGCTTGTAGTGAGACGCCACAGTCCCTGGCCCGTCTTTCCTTTGTGCCACGTCCAACGTCATTGTCCATTTGCCCACTGCGCAGTCGGAGGGCGTGAACAGCCAAATAAACAACGACCTGCCAGCCTGGTGGGCGACTTTGACCGCCCACTGACCTGTGACCTCGGCGGTCTCGGGAGAAATAGTCATCTTGACGAGGGTGCCTTCCTCAGATGACGGGTCGTCACCTGGAAAGAGAGAAATCATAATCACAATCGTAATAAATGTATTTATTATAAATTCCATCATACGGACTTTAAAGATCCTCGCCCTCTTGTCCTAAGACGAGTGAGTCGGCCACTGCACAAACACACCCGGCATCCGCTGCAAGGGCCCCTTCTTCTTCATTCTCAGTCGCTAAGGATTGTGGGGCGTCTTATAGTGCGCTTTAAGGCAGTAAGTTGGCGCCTCGGGCGCCTTGAGGTAAATCCTGTATCGGCCACTGCCTTGAGCTGGAGAATCGCCATATAAGAACGACTGAATATATCTACATTAATTAATTAATACAAGCGATAAACAAGAACGGTTGAAATTGAAATGAATACGAAGGTTGCACCAACCCGTTGTGAAGACAAAGGTCAGAAAGTCATCGGGTGGCCGGTAGGGCCGGGAGAAGACAATCTGCACGTTGACCTCTTGTCCACGCCGGACGACCAAGACGGGCTTTTTCCCTTCTGTGACGTCATAGCGGTCAGTGCGGTGGCTTTTGCAGTTGCTGCCCACCTGAAAGTCCACTCTCTCCACCCGCAGTGCGTCCTTCAACACCCCTGTCAGCAAACATACATGTGTAGGTTTACACACAAGATGTGTAGGTTGACACACAAGATGTGTAGGTTGACACACAAGACGTGTAGGTTGACAAAACACGAAAAAAAAATTCAAAACTAAAAATCCGATTTTCTTCCGTCTTCTAATAGCGATCTCCCTGCCTTTACACCACCTGTTTGAGTGATGGATGTGTGTTTGGTGTGTGTGAGGGTGAATGAGACAGGTGAGCGTGTATGTTGGTATAGATCGCCGCGCTTTGAGCCTGAATGATTTGAGGAAAGGCGCGTATAGCATCCTGTATTATTATTATTATTATTATTATTATTATTATGTGTAAATTGACAAACACGATGTTTAGGTTTACACACACGATGTGTAGGTTTAAACACAAGATGTGTAGGTTGACACACAGTGGGTGTATAAAAAAAAATTAGTGACACCATTTACTTATTTATCTATTTATGTAAGAAGTAAGATGTGTACTTTTAGACACAAGATGTGTAGATGTACACTCAAGATGTGAAGGTTTACATAAACGATGTGTATGGTTACACACATGTTGTGCATGTGAAGGTTTACACATAAGATGTTTAGATTTACACACACGATGTGTGCGTTTACACACAAGATGCGTAGGTTTACAAAGAAAGATTTTTACCAAAAAAAAAAATAATGACATCATATTTTTATTTATCTAGTTTACACACCGTAGTTGTAGGTTTACACATATTGTAATGGTCTAATTGTTTTGTTGCTGAGTGACACAGGATGGTATTGACCAATCTCTCTCTCCCTCTCTGTCTCTGTCTGTCTGTCTGTCTGTTTGTCTGTCTGTCTCTCTCTCTCTCTCTCTCTCCACACCCAATCACACCCACCGCAAGCTGGTAGGTAAGGGGAAATGAGGATGTTGGGAAAGGGGGGGGGGTTAAGGGTTGGGAGGTATAAAAGAGTACGTAACTGACCTGCAGGCAGTGAAGGGGTATCCGTGGGGTATCCATACGGGTATTCTGGGTTTATTGTTTCATTACTGCAACCTGCTCCCATTCTTTATAGTTCAGAAGTTCCCAACGTGGACATGACGAAACAAAAGTTCTTCCAGTAGTACTTATTCACTGACACCTTCAGTCTGTCTACCCCCTGATTTCTACCACGTCTTCAGAAGCTTTCTGAACCGACAAGTGCATATTAGAAGAACAATTACTTTTAAAACATTACATTATTGACTTATCTATCTATCTATCTATCTATCTATCTATCTATCTATCTATCTATCTATCTATCTATCTATCTATCTATCTATCTATCTATCTATCTATCTATCTATCTATCTATCTATCTATCTATCTATCTATCTATCTATCTATTTATCTATCTATCTATCTATCTATCTATCTATCTATCTATCGATCGATCGATCGATCGATCGATCGAGGTTGAAGCCAATTTGGAAAGACAGGACCATCAGCCTACATTCCAAGGTAAGACTGCTGCGCTCCCTTGTCATCTCCATCTTGGGGTGGCCTCGTGGCGCAGTGGATAAGTCGCCGGTTTCCTATGCCGAAGGTCGCGGGTTCGATTCCCGCAAGGGTCGAACGTATGTGACTTAGGTACGAGACTATTGAGGTCACCGAGGGTTTTCTCCGGGCACTCCGGTTTCCTCCCTCCCTTCAATAATGGTACAGGACGCAGTCAATATAAAAATTTCAAAAATAAAAATTAGATTTTCTTTCCGTCTTCTAATAGCGATCTCCCTGCCTTTACACCACCTGTTTGAGTGATGGATGTGTATTTGGTGTGTGTGAGGGTGGATGAGACAGGTGAGCGTGTATGTTGGTATAGATCGCCGCGCTTTGAGCCTGAATGATTTGGGGAAAGGCGCGTATAGCATCCTGTATTATTATTATTATTATTATTATCTTCCTATATGCTTGCGAAATATGGACCCTCACAGCAAATCTACAACGAAGAATACAAAGCATGGAGATGAGGTGCTACAGAGGACTTCTGGGCATTTCCTATACCCAGCACACCACCAACGACGAAGTCCGACAGACCATCACACAAGCCATTGGACACCACGATGACCTGCTAACAGTGGTGAAAAAACGGAAACTCCGATGGTATGGCCACGTCACCAGATCTTCAGGTCTTGCAAAGACCATCCTGCAAGGCACAGTGCAAGGAGGTAGAAGAAGAGGGAGACCGAAAAAGAGGTGGGAGGACAACATTCGAGAATGGACTGGTTTGACACTGAGCGAAACCGTCAGGGTTGCTGAGGACAGAGAAAGATGGAGTACGCTGGTTAAACGATCATCTGTAGTGCCCCTGCTACCTCTGAGTTACGGGATAGGATAAGATAGGATCTATCTATTGTTTCAGCGCCTTACTACTACTACTCTGTCACCACTATTACTACTGCTAATACTCCTGCTGCTGCTGTTGCTACTACTTTTGTTGCTGCACTTACTACTACTAAAATACTAAAAGTACTACTAGTATACTATTATTACTGCTCCTACTGCTGCTCCTACTCTGCTGCTTCTACTACTACTACTACTACTACTACTACTACTACTACTGCTACAACAACTACTACTATTGCCACTAATACTGCCACTGTTAAGGTTACTAGTACTATTGTATTATGGAGATGATGTGCTACAGAAGACTTTTGGCATTTCCAATACCCAGCACATGATCAATGACGAAGTCCAACAAACCATCATACAAGCCATTGAACAACATGATGGCATGCTCAGAGTGGTGAAGAAGCAAAAACTCCGATGGTATGGCAACGTCACCAGAGCATCAGGCCTTGCAAAGACTATCCTGCAAGGCACGGAGCAAGGAGGCAGAAGAAAAGGGAGGCATAAAAAGAGGTGGGAGGACAACATTCGAGAATGGACTGGCTTGACACTGAGCGAAGCGATGAGAGTTGCTGAGGACAGAGAAAGATGGAGTACGCTGGTTAAACGATCATCTGTGGTGCCCCAACGACTTTCGGGTTACGGGATAGGATAAGATATAGGATAGATAGTACTATACTACTACTACTACTACTCTGCTGCTGCTGCTTCTACTACTACCGCTTCTACTACCACTACTAATACTCTGCTTCTGCCACTTCTACTACTACTATCTACTTCTACTACTATTACTACTACTTTTATCACCTCTCTACTCCCTTCCGCTCACGATAACAAAATAGCTTAAGTGTTTTTTAAATCTGTTGTAGACCTAAGTCCACTTTATCTTGTTATTGCTGTTATTAAACAATCAGAAAATACACTACAGTGCCCTAACCAGAAAAAATACAGAAGCAGCATTAACACATTAAAAATCACATGACACACACGCAAACAAACAAAATTGTTTGCGGTAAATAAATAAATATACGAGTTAAAGCGTGCAACAAACTAATACATTATGAAAGTGAGCGCTTTGGGTTTGAGTTCAGATCCTGTAACGACCAGTGCCTTGAGCAGCACTTGAGCTGGAAAAAGCGCTATGTAAGATCAATAAATAGAAATATTTCATTTAACGTTCACTTCACGCAACAAGACGTGCAGTTCTTCCAATCGGCACAATTCGATTTTTGTTTATTACCTAATATGCTGTCTAACACATTAGCTCTCTCTATCACGCACACTGAAAATACTTTCTGAAATAAACCCTGCATTCTAACCAGATTTAAGCCTACAAGCAGAACTTATCTACACAATACACGGATTGAAAATCCTTTCGTATCCCAACGTGCCTAGGGCTAGACTTTATCTTCATTTCATACAATAATAATTCAAATATCGCAAGCAAGGTCTTCGATCAATATTGACGACCTAGCTGTAGTTACTGTATTGCAGGCTTTTCATCTTTTGTTCACTGTCACTCCGTGTGTGTTAGCCCGTGACGATCGAGAAAGAGAGAACGAAAGAGAGAAAAGAAAAAAAAAGGAAAGGTGGGGGGAAGGGGGTAGGGGATGAAAAGAAAGAGAGAGAGAGAGAGAGAGAGAGAGAGAGATAAGAGAGAGATGGCGGGAGAGAGAGAGAGAGAGAGAGAGAGAGAGAAATAATAATAATAATAATAATAATAATAATAATAATAATAATAAATAATATAATAATAATAATAATAATAATAATAATAAAGGATTTTATATAAGCGCTTTTCCCCATTTTTCTAATTAGACTCATTGCGCGGCGATCTGTACCAACACACTCATGTTTTCACCCACTCTCACACACAACAACAAACACAGATCTATCACTCAAACTTGTGATGTAAAGGCAGGGAGATCTCTATTAGACGACGGAAAGGAAATCGAAGTTTTTATTGGTGAAATTTTACAGATTGACTGCATCCATATACCATTATTGACAGACTGAGGGAGAGACAGACTAGACAAGACAAAGAGAGAGAGGGGGGAGAGACAGACTAGTTAGAGACAAAGAGATAGATAGTGATAGAGAGATATATAGAGAGAGAAGACAGACTAGATAGAAAAAAAGATAGAGATAGACTAGATAGAGACAAAGATAGAGAGATAGGGAGAGACAGACTAGATAGAGACAAAGATAGAGAGGGAGAGACAGAATAGATAGAGACAAAGATAGAAAGGGAGAGACAGACTAGATAGAGACAAAGAGAGAGAGAGGGAGATACAGACTAGATAGAGACAAAGATAGAGAGAGAGGGAGAGACAGACTAGATAGAGACAAAGAGAGAGAGGGAGAGACAGACTAGATAGAGACAAAGATAGAGAGAGAGAGGGAGAGACAGAATAGAGACAAAGATAGAGAGGGAGAGACAGAATAGATAGAGACAAAGATAGAAAGGGAGAGACAGACTAGATAGAGACAAAGAGAGAGAGGGAGATACAGACTAGATAGAGACAAAGATAGAGAGAGAGGGAGAGACAGAATAGAGACAAAGATAGAGAGGGAGAGACAGAATAGATAGAGACAAAGATAGAAAGGGAGAGACAGACTAGATAGAGACAAAGAGAGAGAGGGAGAGACAGACTAGATAGAGACAAAGATAGAGAGGGAGAGACAGACTAGATAGAGACAAAGGTAGAGAGGGAGAGACAGGCTAGATAGAGACAAAGAGATAGGGAGAGACAGACTAGATAGAGACAAAGAGATAGAGATGGGAGAGACAGACTAGATAGAGACAAAGAGGTAGAGAGGGAGAGACAGAATAGATAGAGACAAAGAGAGATAGAGAGGGAGAGACAGAATAGATAGAGACAAAGATAGAGAGGGAGAGACAGACTAGATAGAGACAAAGAGATAGAGAGGAGAGACAGAATAGATAGAGACAAAGATAGAGAGGGAGAGACAGGCTAGATAGAGACAAAGAGAGAGGGAGAGACAGACTAGATAGAGACAAGAGATAGAGATGGAGAGACAGACTAGATAGAGACAAAGAGGTAGAGAGGGAGAGACAGGCTAGATAGAGACAAAGAGAGATAGGGAGGGAGAGACAGACTAGATAGAGACAAAGATAGAGAGGGAGAGACAGACTAGATAGAGACAAAGAGATAGAGATGGAGAGACAGACTAGATAGAGACAAAGAGGTAGAGAGGGAGAGACAGGCTAGATAGAGACAAAGAGAGATAGGGAGGGAGAGACAGACTAGATAGAGACAAAGATAGAGAGGGAGAGACAGACTAGATAGAGACAAAGAGGTAGAGAGGGAGAGACAGACTAGATAGAGACAAAGAGATAGAGATGGAGAGACAGATTAGATAGAGACAAAGAGGTAGAGAGGGAGAGACAGACTAGATGAAGACAAAGAGAGATAGAGAGGGAGAGACAGACTAGATAGAGACAAAGAGAGAGAGGGATAGACAAACTAGATGGAGAGACTGAGATAGTGAGAGACAGACTAGATCAAGACAGAGAGAGAGTGAGAGAGAGAGAGAGAGAGAGAGAGAGAGAGAGAGAGAGAGAGAGAGAGAGAGAGAGGGGGGGGACAAACAGAGACAGCGAGACAGGGAACCAGAGAGACAGAAAGACACAGGGACAATTTATTATTTATATACATTGTCCTTGTGTCTTGGCTCGCAAGTTGACGAGATTATTACATTAAAAGTAATGTTGTTTTGTTGGTTCCCCCCCCCCCTCCCACCGCCCGTCCTTTCGGTCGTGGAGAAAGAGGCGCTATGGATATCCCTCTTCTAAGGGTAAGCTGTATGAGGGCAGTATCCATCTCTTCCCATTCCACCCAATTGCCATCTCCACTTACCCCTTGCCTTGTTAAAAACAAAGCCAGCTCTCCGCTCACCGCAGGATTAAAATGGGTGATTGCTGTGCGCTGTCTTTTTTTTTTTTAACAACTTCTTCAAGTAGTCACCAGGCTGGTTGATGCTGAACCTCTCGCTACATGAACTTTGTGCCCTAACCGCTACGTCGTCTCAGCGGAGGTAAGATTTGCAGCGTTCGTTGAATAGAAGGGGGGGGAAAAGCCACACCCATTTATAACATACAACAGCGCACAATGAAACTAGTGAATACCGAAACCTCGCTGTTTGTTGTGGCGCCGGAGTAGCAACCATTCAATCAGTCAATACGCTCCAAGCCACCCCCTATCCCCCTCATTCTCCTCCATCCACCAGCCCGCTTCCTCACTCTCAACCCCCTCCCCCTGTCCTACTTCTCTTCACTTCAACAACCAGCTCACATCACCATGAAACTGCACCCTCCTTCAAATCATACTCGCTTCCCTAACCAAAATGGCTGCTAGCCCCTGTTGCTATTGAGTTGGTTGGAAACTGCAGATGAAGCGTTTATAGATAATCTTTTAATCTGCGGAGTTTTATCTCCTTCAACCTTTCCACGTGTCTTCCCGACTATTGTAAAGACTTCCCAGATAAGTCTGGAAATAATCAAAAGAAGAAAGAAAGAAGTAAGCCAAACGAAAAGGAAATATACATGATGAGTTCAGTGTGTTGGTATTTCATGGGCCTGTACAAACATATCCTATCCTATCATGTCCCGTAACCCGGAGGTCGTTGGCACCACAGATGATCGTTTAACCAGCTTACTCCATCTTTCTCTGTCCTCAGCAGCCCTGATGGCTTCGCTCAGTGTCAAACCAGTCCATTCTCGAATGTTGTCCTCCCACCTCTTTTTCGCTCTCCCTCTTCTTCTACCTCCTTGCACTGTGCCTTGCAGAATAGTCTTTGCAAGGCCTGATGATCTGGTGACGTGCCCATACCATCGGAGTTTCCGTTTCTTCACCACTGTGAGCAGGTCATCGTGGTGTCCAATGGCTTGTGTGATGGTCTGTCGGACTTCGTCGTTGGTGATGTGTTGGGTATAGGAAATGCCCAGAAGTCTTCTGTAGAACCTCTTCTCCATGCTTTGTATTCTTCGTTGGAGATCTGCTGTGAGGGTCCATGCTTCGCAAGCATATAGGAAGATGGAGATGACAAGGGAGCGCAGCAGTCTTACTTTGGAATGTTGACTGATGGTACAGACATAGGCTACTATCAGTACATAGACTGTTTCTATCTGACATCAGGACCTTATGACAGGTTGCCACAATGATAAAACTCTTGAGTCCATTGTTTGAAGCCGATGATACTTTCAGCGGAGTGTGTCCTAAATCAAACTTTCACATCATTAAAGGACAGGATTATCAGATTTACACCATCAACATCAACATCGCCAAAGGAAGAGACGATGAGGAAGAGGATAAGATTGGTGATGATGGTGATAAGCAAGGATGGACTGAATGATGAGCGAAATGCACGTCGCACCCGAGCAGTATCAAAAAACAGAAATGGTTGGAAGTTGGTTGACAGCCTGAATTAGTGCCAATAACAAAAACCTGATGCACGACCATGCGACTCTATTCCTTCGGACGAGAGTATAAACCGAGGACAAGTCTGCGGGCGTACGCATTCCATCGCACGGACTGTAGAGGTCCTGAGTGCCAGCTACATACATACATCCGGCAAGCACTAGGTTCCTGCTCCCTGGTAACCCAGGATTGTATTCCGTCGTCTGCGCCTATGGCAGCGATCGAGTGTCTTGGGGGGCTAAAGCCGAGCCTTGAGCAGCTCTTGAGGTGGAGCAGCGCTCTAATCAGAACGAGAGAGACTTCAGACTTCAGACTTCAGAACTTTATTTTAAAAGGTTAAGATTTTAGGCATGAGCCTATTCTTACAATCAGACCTTTTGTAATAAGATAACAACGACAACATCAAAATGTACTAGACAATTTAAAAATAATGACATTTAAAAAAACAAAAACAAAAACAAAAAAAAACTTTATTACAACAAATACAAAAAAATATTTAAAAAATTACGATACAAAAAACACAACCACCATTACTGCTACAACTAGATATACCACCACTACTACTATAATAAACGGCTAGAAACATTAAAAGCAAATCTTATTTAGGAGACAATAGCAATGAAACAATCTTAAGAGGTTTAATTAGTTAAAAGCAAAGTACACAGCAACAAAAATTTTACATAGTTAGGAAACAAATTAATCGATATGAAGCAATACATTTCATTTTTACATGCGCATTAATGATATACATTACAACATGAATTTTACATTTGCAATTTTGATACAGTTTATATTACAAAATATTAGTTTTTTAAAAAAAATAAAACTTAATACATACGTTATGAAAATTAAGGCTGTGACATAATTACCAACTGAGCATTAATAATATTGGTTTATTTTATTTGATTGAATAAATGGTAGCGTAATTTTGTTTTGAAACCGCCAACTGTTGTCTGTTGTTGGATTTGTGTAGGGAGGAGGTTCCAGATTGAAGGTCCAGAAAAGGAAAAGCTGGATTTAAATTTATCATTGTGTGGTAAGGGCAATAAATACCTTTTAGATCTGATGGATCGACTGTTTGGGGCTGCAGAGAGAAGGACCTTTAGGTATTCAGGTGATTGATTTGTGTGAACTTTGTACATAAGCATTGCTTTGTTGTAAATAAATTGCTTATCCAAAGGTAATATTTGCAAAGTTTTCATTTTTTGTACAGTAGTCAAAGTCGGATCAGTGTGAATAAGCTTAACAGCTCGTCGGTGAAGAGAGTTCAAACTTTTTAAAGTGTTATCACTCGCCATACACCAGATCGATGATGCATAATTTATATGAGACAAACAGTGTGCATAGAAAAATATTTTTCTAGCTTCAAGTCCTACATATTGCTTTAGTTGCTTAAGTAGAAACAAATTTCTAGATAAAGTTTTGCTAACCTTATTTACATGGCAGTGCCAGTTTAATTCGTCATCAATAACTAGAGAGAGAGAGAGAGAGAGAGAGAGAGAGAGAGAGAGAGAGAGAGAGAGAGAGAGAGAGAGAGAGAGAGAGAGAGAGAGAGTGTGTGTAGGTGAATATATGTGTTTGTAATATATACACATACACACATACACACACGTAAACACCCAATCGTGGCACTCAAACTAACCATGATTGTGAAAAAGGAAGCAGCGGCCCGCCGCCATCTCTATTATCTCAAATGTTTCAAGTGGGCGCCTGTACTACGATGGCTGCTGGGGTTCAAGGCCACCGCCACTGCCAGAGTCAAGGCCAGTGCTGGGATGTCACCGAAGTAGGTATTGCACATGGCCCTGAGTTTGCTATTGTGACTGAGCTTGCTGGAGTATTTATTGGTTTTGTACTAGAAACAGCGGGGTGCTTTTAGCATGGAACGGTGCAATGCGTTAATACTGTGATAGCATGGAATTATACACAACTTGCTTGGACGTACAGTTTCAGCCATCTCACGGAACAAGAGAGAGCAGCGGTAAGTGGGTCAATGCATCCCTTTTTCACTGTATCACTAAAAGATTGGTGTTTTGCTTTCCAAAAACCTATTGTTTTCCCTTATTTCCTATGACTGTCAATTAGATGTCTTGCAGCGTATTGAATCTCACCACTTACCCGTGCTGTTTACTGTATTTTTTCCAAAAGTGCATGCTAACGATTCGGATGAGTCTTATTGTACTACAGAGGTTTGTTTGGGATGACGATAAAGCTGGTACATTTCATGAAAGGTTGATGGAAGAAAATACACGTGTAGAATTAGACAAAGCCATTGCTCTGATTGATGTAGATATTTATTTAGCTATTTTAACCTTGAATGCATGTATGATGAAAGTAGCGGAATGCATGAAAGAAGAAGAATGGGAGTAGGAAATTTCAGGACTGGTTTGATAGAGAATGTAATGAAATGCGTAAACAAGTGCGAACACTCTGGACTCTGGAAAATGATAGACACATTTACTGTAAATTAAGAAGGGAGTTTAAGAATTTATTAAAAAGTAAAAAGAAAAGGTACAATGAAAGGCTATGTGATCAAATGGTTGGAAGTATTGGACAGCAAAGGGCTTTTTGGGACAACGTACATAATGCAATGCCAATTAGGAGAAGTGCTGCCCAAATTCAGATTTCTGTGGATGAATGGTTGGAGTATTTCAAAAACCTGCTTGATAAGGATTTTGTTGATGCTGAGAATAATGAAGGGGAAGAGAGTACTGATGCTAGTCATGATGATACTGATTCTAATCTCTGGTTCAATTCTCCTATTACAGAACAAGAAGTTCTGTCTGCAATTAATAAGCTTAAAAATAAAAAAAGCTGCAGGAGCTGATGGTATTATCGGTGAAATTCTGAAATATTCTGCCATAAAAATTGCTCCGTATTTTGTCAAATTCTTGAAAGTGCTTTTTGATCAATGATTTTTTCCTTAAAGCTGGAATGAGTCAATAATCCTACCACTTCATAAAAGAGGTGATATTAATAACCCAAGTAACTTCAGAGGCATTTCTGTTTGTAACGTAGGCAGTCAAGTTTATGGTACTATCATAAATAAACGTCTTCAGCTGTGGGTACATGAATATAATATAACGGGAGAGTACCAAGCCGGCTTTAAGAGTGGTTATTCAACGGTAGATCATATTTTTACTAGTGATCTTGTGTCCAGAAACAGTTTAATGCTAATCATAATAGAAAATTGTATGTGGCTTTTATTAATTTTGAAAAGGCCTTTGACTCTATTAACAGAAAATTTTGTGGCCTCTGCTGTTCAATAGTGGTGTCTCTGGCAAACTTTTTCGCTGTATTAGAAGCATGTACAAAACTGTTAAGGCGAGAGTGAGATGTGGACATAAGTTAACTGATATAATTTATTGTTCAGCAGTTGTAAAAACAAGGGGATTTATCATTTAATCAGTCCAGTTTTATTTTCTATATATATTAATGAACTTGCTGTTAGGGTTATTTTCAAAATGGAAGACACGGTGTGAACTTTTTACTAGATACACTCGAATTGTTTATTCCTTTATTAGTGGATGATATTGTCCTTTTGTCAGAAACAGTTGTTGGGCTGCAAAATCAGCTTAATAATCTGCACCATGCGTCAGTATCGCTTGGACTTAAAGTTAATAGACAAAAAAGTAGCATTGTTGTGTTTAGAAAAGGAGGCTACTTGAGTGCCAGTGAGAGATGTTTTTTCGATAGACAAGTCATGCCTGTAGTAAACATGTGCAAATATTTAGGGATTTATTTTTCTACTCGATTGAACTTTGCATCCGCTTGCAAAGAGTTAAGCAGTTTAGCAAAAGGCGCATTTTTATGCGTTTAAAAAAAAGCATACTTTGAATATATTTTCTTTTAAAAAAAAAGTTTTTTTTAAATCTTTGATTCTCAAATACACCATAGCTTTGTATGGTTCGGAAATATGGGGCATGGACAAGGCTGCGATTCATTGTGAGAAAGTACGTTTATTTGCATTAAAAAGGTTTTTAAGTGTTGATACTCGCACTCCCAATGATTTCGTATACGGTGAATTAAACCAGTACCCTATTAAGATCAATGCAATTGTAAGCTGTATGCAATATTGGTTAAAGTTAACACGCATGGAACCTCATCTTCTCCCTGGAAAGGCGTATGTAATGTTGAGGACGTTAGATAAGAGGGGAGCAAATACACGGGCAACGAATGTGTGATCCTGTCTTTTTATGTATGGATATGGTTTTGTATGGATAAATCAAGGTGTGCAAGGGATGAAGGTTTTTTTGGGAAAATTTAAACAGCGACTTGTGGATTGCAGATGGCAAGACTGGCATAATAATGTACAAAACAGTGACAGGTATAAAATGTACTGTTTATTTGGGGGGCAGTAATCATTGTGTTAAAACTTATTTGGAATTAAGTCTTGACAGGTGTTTAATTTTTATAATGACTAAATTTCGCTTTGGTGTGTCAGATATTGGTGTTCATTATTACAGATATGAAAATGACACACAAGCAGCTGTAACATGCCCGCTTTGCATGCAAAAAAAAAGAAGATGACGTCTACTTTGTATTATTTTGTCCAGTCTTTCATAACTTAAGAGTGCAATTTATTGCTGAAAAATATTATAGAAATCTATGTGCATCTAGACTGTGTATTTTGATGGCGTCTAGTAATCCGGATATAATTAGGAAACTAAGTATATACTTGTACAAAGTCTTTAAACTAAGAGAAATTGCTCTATCGTGATTTAATCGGAATGAAAATTTATGGTTTTTTTATATGTATAATGTTAATGATGTATACACCCTTCATGAAGGAGCGACGCCTAAATAAATAAATAATCAATCAATCTCTCTCTCCCTCTCCCAGTAATAATAATAATACTAATACTACTACTACTACTAATAATAATAATAATGACCAAAAGGATGACCACCATCACCAATGGCATCAACACGGACATCAAAGTCCAAGGACAATCCCTAAACGCAGTGTATAGCTTCAAGTATTAAGGAGACATTGTGTCCTACAATGGGTCCCGACAGGAAGTCCTCTCCACGATCGCACAAACAACTGCTGCCCTGACAAGGTTGAAGCCCTTTTAGGAAGACTGGACCATCAGTCTACACTCTAAGGTAAGGCTGCTGCGCTCCCTTGTCATCTCCATCTTCTTATATGCTTGCGAAACACGGACCCTACAACGAAGAATACAAAGCATGGAGATGGTGCGCTACAGAAGACTTCTAGGCATTTCCTACACCCAGCACATCACCAACGAGGAAGTCCGACAGACCATCACACAAGCCATTGGGCAACACGATGACCTGCTCACAGTGGTGAAGAAACGGAAACTCCAATAGTATGGCCATTTCACCAGGTATCAGGCCTTGCAAAGACTGTCCTGCAAGACACGGTGCAAGGAGGCAAAAGAAGAGGGAGACAGAAAAAGAGGTTTGAGGACAAGATTCGAGAATGGACTGGCTTGACACCGAGTGAAGCCATGAGGGTAGCTGAGTACAGAGAAAGATGGAGTAAGTCAAGTCAAGTCAAGTCAAAAGCGCTTTATTCCATAAAACCCCTTGGGGCAAGTGGATACAACGAAAATGAATAAAAATAAACACATGTAGAATAACCATAAAAATCATAAAATGCAATATAAAATACATATGTACATATATTACAAAATTAAAATTTATCTTTCACACTCGCGTTCTAAGAGACATAATAAACATTTACAAAATACACATTCATTATTATCACACAACACAAGCATACTACATAAAACTTATGTCCACACAAGCTGATCACAAATCGCACGCACTCTCTCGCAAGATAGGGTGATAAAGAAGGGGAGAAGGGTGGGGGTACACACTGGTATTGAGTATTTATATTGTCATTATTGAAAAAAAATCCCTATTATTACTATCATTAATATTACAAATCATTATATTACGTTCTAAAGCAATCCATTATTATTTTCATAAACCTAGCCAGTTTCAGCAGAATAGTCTTATTTTTCGTTGAAAATAAATTAGAAAATTTAATAGCATTGGGTCGCACATAGAAAAACCTTTTAAGCAGCTCTTTTCTATCATCGTCGAAATGTGGACATATAAAAATAAAATGAAATTCATCTCCTAACTCATTAAAAGTACATTTATTACAGTATTCTGTCACATCTCTGGATTCCAAGAAACCGTCCCCTTTGCACTGGTAGCTTATGGTTTAAGGTTCTAAATTTTATGACAACAGCAGCTAGGCTGGCGGGCAAAACTGTCAAATATTCTTCAAATTCAAAATTTTCTTTAAACATTCTATAATTATAATATAAATCATTTGTGTTAATTTCTGAGTGCCAGTTTTGTACATGTTGATCCTGCAGCCTTTTCTTTATCTCTTCTTTAAACCCTTCGGCAGAAAAATTCGAGCCTTGAGACTGATCATACCAAACATTTCCTAACCCTAGTTTTTCCAGAGAATTCCTGACACAGTCTAAATAATCATGTTTGTACAAGTTTAGTTCGTACATCTTCAGCAGAAACCTGTAAACCACACAAGATAATTTAGTACTATTTCTGTCAAAAGCAAGCTTATACCAAAAATTTAACATACGGCATTTTGCTAAGATATCTATAGGGAACTGACCTACTTCTCCTAAAACCATACATGTCGGTGTACTTTTACCAAGCTTTAAGATAAACTTATAAAAAACGTAGTTGCAATTTGTTTACCAGGTCAGTCATCTGAGGACACCATACTTCCGAACCATACAATAATATAGGTACAACAGTTTTATCAAAGAGTTCAATTTGCATGTCAATAGGTAAAGCCAATTTTCTAACTTTGCGGAGTAAAGCAAACATCGCCTTGGTGGCTCGGTCATATAGGTTTTTCTGAGCTGGCTTAAAGCTTCCATTGTAATTGATTTTTATTCCCAGATATTGAAAATCGTACGTAACCTCAATTTGCTCACCATTGTACATGAAAATTGGGACATTTCTTACTTTACCTCTGGAAAAAATCATAACCTTTGTTTTTGCTATATTAACTTTAAGTTTCCAGAGCTGACAATAATCATACATTGAATCAAAGGCTGTCTGTAAAGCATCAGGCGATTCAGCAAAAATAACAGTATCGTCTGCATATAATAAAATAAATAACTTGTACAAAATATCAATATCTATTTGACCTAATTGTGCCTCCTGTGATGCTAAATTCAAAGTTTCAAGTTTGGATCCAGAGTTACCAATAAAAGATTTTAAATCATTCAAATACACTGAGAACAACAAAGGTGATAGATTTTCTCCCTGACGGATCCCGGTAAAACATCCAAAATAATCAGAAACTTGGGAGTTACACTTTACACATGATTTTGCTTTACTGTACATATCTTGGATAACAATTAACAACCTTCCTTTTACACCAGAGTTTAACAATTTCTGCCAAAGCATAGCTCTACTGACAAGATCAAAAGCCTTTTCATAATCAACAAAAACAGAATACAATCTTTTTCTTTTAAACAGAAAGAAATCAATAATAGCTTGTAACGTAAAAATATGGTCCATCACGCTATGTCCTGATGTAAACCCTGCTTGTTCACTCCCTATTGTATGTCAAATTAAAAAAGGTAGTCAACCTATTATTAAGTAAACTAGAAAAAACTTTACTGAAACAACTCGAGATTGTAATACCTCTATAATTGTTTGGATCGCCGTCATCACCTTTGTTCTTGTAAAGCGGTTTAATTACACCTATTGTCCATTCTTCTGGCACCTTACCAGACACTAAAATTAAGTTAAAGAATTTAGTGAACAGAGGAAGAAGTCTAGTAGAAGCAGCCTTTAATAATTCATTAGTTAAACTATCTAATCCACATGCTTTATTATTATGTAGACCTTTAAGTACATATTTTACTTCCTCTTCAGTAAAATGGCCATTTAAGTAAGGGTAATTGTATTCAGGCTGATCATCTAACTCATTAGGAGGAGAGTGGTCAGGGCCATCATTATTAACATCAACTGGGTCACTAAGCTTTTGAAAATGTTGTAAAAAAACCTCGCAGGAGATTTTAGAAGTTACTTCCGCCTTTTCACTAACACATCCGTTGATGATTTTCCAAAATACTTTAGGATCAGAACTCTTTAAATTACGGATTTTCTTTATAAATTTAGTCTTATATTTCTTGAAGGATAATCGAAGTTGTTTTTTGTATTCTCTACTAGCTTTTTTTTTGTTGCTCTTTATAATAGTTTGACCTAAATCTTCTCGTTAATGTTTTAGCTTTGAACAATTCTTTTCTTCTTTTCTCACACTGTGCATCGAACCAAGGGAAATTCTCATTACTTCGATTTGTACTCTTATGTGTGGGCGTTGTCCTAAACAAACCTATTTCTGACGCAGGGTTTTTCATAATATTTCCTAACTGAGTACATATCAAGTCTATTGTGGCTTGAGGGGCCTCGTCTCCACTGGCAACTAATTCATTTAAACGTTTATGTAATGCATTGATTTCCTGCTCATAGTCATTCAATTTATCACAATATTTACTATGACTATCGTTAAACCACTTAGGCCTAGAACAAAAACTACGGTTATTAATAGGAACATGATTTTCCCGATTATTATTACCAGAAGGCTGCATATTATAGTGAGCGTTACTTACATCGGCCTTCTTCAGTACGTTCAATGCAAGATCAACAGAAATCGGACAGTGGATATCAGAATACAGATCATTAAATTCGTGTACATGAAAATCGGCAACAATATCAAACAAAGATAAAGATACAATAACATACATAGTCAACCACGCTGCATTCTTTAGATGTAAAATGTCCACTGTTACCCGGGTGCCCACGGCGACCGTTTACAATACAGACTTGCATTGTTTTACAAAAGTCAATTAAAGATAAACCAAGACTATTGGTCACATTATCATCAGAACAGCGATCAGGCAAAACAAAATTATTCTCATACGCTTCAAAGGTTTCACTTTCATTAGTTGTATCAGAATCCCAATCCCTCAAGTTTGCCGTTCTGGCATTAAAGTCGCCTAATAGACAAAAGGATTCTGCATTCAAATTAACCATATCATTTTCTGTGCTGGCAAATGCATTTCCATCAAAATAGTCGGACCCTACCGGTGGAAAATAAACACAGCCAAATAAAATATCCCTACCTATCAACCTGCGATCTAGTTTAAAATATAACATTATTACATAACTCGTGATCAACAAACTTATATTTACTTGCTAAAAGGGGATCAATACATGCCTTTCGATCACATGATTCAATAATGGTGATAATTATGGTTACATAATTCATTCTTAACACACAGCAGGACGCCACCAGACTATCTTTTAAATTTTGTGCGATTTTTATAAAATACAGTAAAGCCAGGTAAGACGATTCTGTCAAGGTCATCCAATTTACTCTCAGAAACTGCTACTATATCGTAATTATCCAAAAACTCTGCAAGATCGGGACTTAACAATTTTCTCCGAATTCCACAGACGTTAAGTGCGACACATTTAAGGCGAAATTCATTAGTTAATAACATGTTGCTAGAATTATTGTTTTGAACAGAACCATCATCATCAGCATAATCATCATCGGCATCTTCATCATCACCATCATCCGTGTGGTTTCTTTCACCGACATTTTCAGAAATATGAATTAGAGCATCAGAAATGGTTTGCACACGGTAAAGAGTTGTATTGACATCATCAACAGCATCTTCAGAACGAGTACGCTGGTTAAACGATCATCTGTGTTGCCATAACGACTTTCGAGTTTCGGAATAGGATAGGATAGAAACCTATCTAAATAATACATTATTTAACACGATCTGTTAAATAATGCATTATATAAATAAATAATTCCTTATTTAGCAATAATTAATGTCTTAATTACCTGTATCATGGTTTATTTACGCAAACAATGTATAATAATAAGTTATTTATTATTTTGAAAAATCTTGCATTGTTTGTAAACATATGATAATCAATTGATAATCAAATGATGCAGGTCAATAATCCTAATTGCAGTTGAACATGAGAGGTAGTCTCAGTTACGTCATGCGTTTGACACATTTTGCTTTGTCTACGTCATTTCCGCAAAAGTCGTAGTTAACGATATTTGAAAGTCACAATGAACAGGCTTCTGAATGCCTTGTTCTTGTGTCTGTTAATCTGGACATATGTTGGTATGGTTGTTGTCGTTGTTGTTGCTGTTTTTGTTATTGTTTTGATTTGTTTTACAGTCAAATCTACTGAGAGGTTTCTGTCGTGTTTGCCCTGACTATTCTACTGCCATGTTTAGGTCATAGGTTCTGAAGTAGTTTCTTTCGTCTTTGTAAACTCGTAGGCCTCCTACATACATCCTATGTGTATTATGTATAGTATGCAATTGAGACCTTCGAAAGACGAAACTTCACAGCCTGTGTTTTGATAAGGATTCAGCTCTAACGTACAAAGTTGCAGCCATTGTCGTATAGTTTGAGTCACGCCCCTTCGCTCTCGTATCGCGTTCTGAATGGGTTTCTTTGTGCCTGTGTTTGACGAATAAGAACAGCTGAGACATGGCTTCAATTTCTCTGATGTACATTTTAATTGAACTGGCAGAAATTCTATAAGCAAATCGCAAGCAAAGCTTAGCCTATCATTATTTTCAGTGAGTTTTCACGGAGGAACACATTATTTTGGACTGAGACATAGCGGGACATTCTACCTAATATCTCTAATTCTCGAAGACGAAAAAAGAGCAGAACGAAAAAAACGAGGGGAAGTCGTGTAACAGCTCCCAATTTGTGCATGAAAGGGCAGCAGTAACAGTACTGTTACGGGATTTTGCATGTTTTACTACAAAATTAATTTTAAATCAACATTTTAATAGTTTCAAACAGTTTTACAACTTTACATTTGCACTGATTCAAAATATCTGACATTTTAAATTTCATGCTTTTAAAGGGTAATAATAATAATAATACTAAAGAACCACTTTCTGAGCAGGTTCGTTATGGAAATTATATTTTTTTAATCGTAAAAAAATCTAATTTTAAACGATTTTAAACATTTAAACTGTCTTGCATATATGGTGACCGTACCTATCAGACTTTATACAACAATTCTTTTCCCTTTCTTGTTTTCTTAAACGCCTCATGCTACGAGAGTAGAACTTTGTTGTGTAGCGGTATAGTTTGCATTTGGGGGCATCTGATTTGGTTATCCTTAAATAGCTCGTCTCCAGCTTAAGAGCTGCTTAGGGCGCCGGCCAAAAGAGGCTTTAACTTGAGCCGTCCGAAGCGTCCACTGGCGCGTACATGAAGGCTGTGTTATAATTATTTCTAAGAGACATGAAAACTAGAGACTTAAAATGTCATAAGTTCTAGCGAGCGGTGACCTTCATATAAGCACACTGCTGTCGCTGTGGGATCTGATGTAGACTCCTATAACTTATACCGCCATTCTCTATTCTTATTGAACTGTTTCCCAGCGCAATTCGATACAGGTTCGATATAAGCCGCCTGAGGCGATCGCTTTTACTACGATCTCTCCCGCACTAGGACAACGGGGTGTCATTTAATTTGCTACTGGCCATTTTGTTAGTCCATGAACAATCCATGTCTAATGACTGTCTTGTTTCCTGTGGCAGGGGCTCAGCAAACAGAAGGTGTTTGTGAGCATGAACTTAAGGGTCTCCAGGTTTTTGCCATAAATTCTACCCTGGCGTACTATGATGCGGTGTCCCATAAGGATAAAACACGAATTACAGAAGAATGCGCGTAAGTATATTAATTGTTACACGTCATTTTCAAAGCAGTACAAAAGGGTCCCACGATTACACATGTCAGCGTCACTGATCCTTTAACAATTCTCAATGAATGTTGCCTCAGCGTGGGAAAAAATGATTTTTGCCTTAAAAAAAACCCCAACCTTTCAAAGGTATTTTATAAATTATATTCGATAGATTAAAGTATATGCTTGTTAATAGCATCAGCTCAAGGTTGATTCTAAACTCGCACTGCAGCAAAAGTGTGTACCGTAAATGACGACAAATCGGAGGCTTTGCTGTAAGGCTCTCAGAAGAACCGTCCAAGGATAGACATCAACAGTGTCCAGGTAAGGGAGTCTACCATCTCCCCCGGGACTTGGGTCTCATTCTTTACTCTGAGTTGACGATGTCCAAGAACATAACAGAAGTAGTTAGAAAATGCTCTTTCCAGCTTAGAATTTTTTGGGAAATTGCGTCCGATGTTGACGTAAGCAGCAAATGTAGTAGCCCTAGCAACTGCCATGTCAAGTGGACTACTGTAACTATACTTTTGGGGGTCACCATATCATAATACTACTACTACTACTACTACTACTACTACTACTACTACTACTACTACTACTACTACTACTACTACTACTACTACTACTACTAATAATAATAATAATAATAATGTCACGTGGGGTTTTTGGTTGCTGGGCTCTGCACAATGGAATGCTGTAACCCTCACGCTTTATTCGATGGGAACTGCTAGTTAGTCACCCTGTGAATTACTTTAATACATTTATTTATTTAGCTCGGTCTGTGTTAAGGCTGGGATACAGAGATAGATAGAAAAATGGTAAAAGATCACTGTCACACTAGCTTTCACACGGCCATGAATCATATGTAGTCCAGCCACTTGATAACAGTTAAAATCACACATTTATTTCTTCTACTCTATACAAGATTTTCGATGTACTAATCTACCTTAAAAAGTCTTAAGTCAATGCAAATGATTTGATCGCTGATAGTCTAGGCAGCTGTTATGTCTTCATCAGGCTCTGGCTACTAGAGTTCATGAAGATTGGACTACTGTGGTCCGTTTTACAGTTTCTGAAGAGTGGACTACTGTGGTCCTTTTGCTATCAGTTTGGGTGCACTTCTTCCATGTCACTTTACTGCAGTGTGGTGTGTTTGAAGCCCTTCGTGGAGGTAGATTCTGGTACACGATGGGTCGTCGTGTAGTTTGGTCCCTTGACACACTGGCTAATTATACACATAAAGAATTAATAATATTATAAACATTCACTGGTACAGCCACTGGTCTGCAAACATACATATAGGTTAAACAACAGTGGTTCCGTCAGGTATACAACATGGCGGCGCAACCGGTCGTGTTTCGCCACATGGTCACGCAAATTCGGATTAACAAGTCAAATCTATGCATAGCAAATTCCACAAACATAATTTCAACAATAATATAAATATATCACGAGGAAACAGAAGTATGTTCATTTACCTGTTTGACAAAGTCAGGCCCCGTGGCTACTTGATTGAATTCTAAGATTCTCAAGTCCTGCTTCCTGGTCTATTCAGGAGTGATCTTTCTCTGCTCCGGTCTAGCTGTGTAGACTTCGGTGTATTTCATAGGACTGACTTAAGCTATGCTAGGTTTTGACCCAGTCAGAACCGGCTCTAACCGCTCTGCCTGAGTCCCATTGGATAAGCCGTCCGATCCCACGCACACAGTGCTGACGTCACTACACTGTTTGCGTCAAGCTCGCGGTGTGTGTACCTCTGTATACTCGCATCGTCTGCTGTGTAACACACTAACATTCTAAGATTAACTGACTATACAAGCAAACACGTAATTAAGTAGGGTAAAACTAGTCCTCTTGCGACAAATAATAATAATAATAATAATAATAATAATAATAATAATAATAATAATAATAAGGGTATTTACATAGCGCTTTGTACTAAAGACACCAGTTCAAAGAGCAGTTCTCACGCATTTGCACTTAACGTTAACATCCAAACACCTACGAAAAGACGTGAAACAAAAGCGATACACTCATAAATTATGCCCTGAAATAATTCAAACATGAAAAGGAATATTCACAAGTTAACTATAAAAGAAGAGGGAGGGAGGGGGAGGAGGAGAGCAGCTAAGGAGTGAGGGGCTACGGGCGTGCGGTGTGACGGCGGTGGTCTGAATCAGAAAAGAAGGAATGATGATGGTGATGGGAGGCGAGATCAGACATTTTTAAGGAAGAGATGATTTTTCAAGTTGGACTTGAAAGTGGCTATGTTCGGAGAGCTGAAAAGAGATAGAAAGAGAGTTCCAAGCGTGACAGGACAAGAGAGGAAATGTTTTGGCCGTAGCGTCTGTGGTCAGGTGCTTGCGGACAAGGTCCATTCAACAGAGCTGAAAGTTGCACGTTTGACAGGTTTTTGCGGATGAATTCTGAAATGGATCGAGAGAGTGTTGTCAGGGATGACGTTAAGGTTTTTGACAGAATATGAAGGAGGAATAATGGTTTGGCCAAGAGTGACAGTGTCTACATGGGGAAGAAAACAGGTTGTGTTTGGTAGCCGCGACCATAACTTCAGTTGGCAATCATCCAGTTAGAAATGTTTTCAAAGCAGTCAGAAGTTTTTGTTAGAATAGATGGAAGGTTTTGAGGCGTGTCACTGTTTTTGAGCTGTGTATCATCTGCGTAGAAATGGTGGAAAGTATTATTGTTTTTGGATGATCTGAGACAGAGGAGATGTTAAAGGGCGAATAGACCAGGGCTTAGAGCTGACTCCTGAGGAACACGAAAGACAAATCTGGACGGTTCAGAAAGGTAGTTGTCAATGCAGACAGATTTGAAACGATCAGAGAGGTAAGAATGGAACCAGCTTAGGGCACAGTCCTTTATTCCAAACGAGTTCTCAAGGCGCTGAAGGGGGATGGAGTGATTGATAGTGTCAAACGCGACTGAGAGATCGAGAAGGGTCAGCAAAGAGATTTTACCAAAGTCAGTGGCATAGAGGAGGTCGTTTACGATGTGAAGAAGAGCTGATTCAGTATAGTAGTCAGTACAATAACCAGACTGGAATAGACAGAACAAGTTGTTGGATGAGAGATGATAGTTGAGCTGTTTGAGGGCAACATTCTCCAGGAGTTTGGATAGGAAAGGGAGATTAGAAACAGGGCGGTAGTTCTTCAAGTCTTCTGGATCAAGGTTTGATTTCTTTAGTTGTGTCCGCACGATGGCTGACTTAAAACAGGAGGGAACAGAACCAGATTGAAAGAAAGAGTTGACTATTTGAGTTATGGCTGGGAGGAGGTCAGTGATAAAATCTTTGAGAAGTGAGGTAGGGATGGGATCAAGCTCACATAATACTGTTAGACAGACTGCAACAGACCCAACACACGGCCGCCGGGATAGTCAAACGCACTAAGCCCCCAGACCACATTACACCCGTACTTGACTCTCTGCATTGACTTCTTGTAAGGAAACGAACTGAGCATAAGATCTTGTCAATTGCGTTCGCATGTATGCACCCGACTTCTCCAGGATACATGTTTGAATTGGCTCATGTGTATGAGCCATATCGTCAGCTTCTTTCTTCTTCCCTGTCCCGTTTTCACCTGTCATCTTCTACTCAGTGCCCGAACCCTGGAGGGTCGAACATCAAATAGAATAGCCCCGACGTTCCCCGGCGTACCGTAAGATGCGGCTAACAGGGATAACGTCAGCAAGGCATCACTGGGCGAAAATCTTCTACACAGAAATCACCTCACGTTACTATAGGTTCAACGACCACGTGCTCGGTGTCAAGGCGAACCACACTGTACTCGTGGATTTTGGCTGTGGCCAACAGCTTGGAAAGGATTGGGCATCGCCAGGTCTTTCTTGCCCAAGACATACCGTGTGATGAAAAGAACCACTCACTCCATACCGGATCGGTCGTCGCCCGGGTCACCAAGGACCGCGCCTTCCGTTGGCCACCTGGACGGAGGTGATAAGTGCGTTACTGATGAATAATTTAGCAAGATCCGCACGGTAGACAACATAATGATAGGAACCTGGAATGTCGGGACCCTATTTGCGGAGGGAAAATTAAAAAAAACCTTTCCCACGAGCTGGACCACTATCAATGGAACATTGTAAGTATCAGCAAAGGTCACAAGCTTTATTTCAGCGGGAGAGATGACAGGCACGAACAATGCGTTGGATTCTTGGTCCACAAAAACATTCTAGCCACTGTCATGGGTTGCCGCCCAGTCTCCAGTAGACTCATTACCATCCGTCTGATAGCAGCCCCTTTCAACATCACCATCATCCAGGCCCCAACATCAGACTATGATGACAGCGAAGTCATGGATTTCTATAAACATCTGCAGGCTGCCCTTGACCAAATGGCGAAGAAGGACAGAGTCATAGAGCAAGGCGACTGGAATGCCAAGGTTGGCCAAAATGCGCACAATTGGGGAGACAAATGTGCACCCCACTGCAACAAAGAGACAAATGACAGAGGTCTGAGACTTTTGGAGTTTGAAAGATACATCAATCTTATACAGGCAAACACGCTTGGTATCCACACAAAATCTAGTCGATTGACCTGGCACAATAAGCGGGGAGCATCACAAGCAGATTGACTACATAATGGAAAAGACACGCTTGAGATCAAGCGTCAACATTGGCAGGACACGCTCTTTTCCAGGAGCAGATATCGTAAGTGACCACGATCTCGTGATGATGTTATCCGGCTTCACTTGAAGAGAGTACACAAAGAAAAGTGCACTAGACTGAAGTTCGACCTTGACAAACTACAAGACCCAGTGGTTGCACAAACATTCCGGGTCAAAACTGGAGGTAAATTTGCACCATTGCTCATTTTGGGAGCTTTTGAAGTAGATGTCAACACCATGACAACCACCTTCAACCCAGCTGTGACAGAGGCCGCCACGGAGATCCTGGGCAAGCATCGCCCAAAGAAACCGTGAATCACACCTGAACTGTTGGACCTGTGTGACAAACGAAGAGAGAGGAAAAAGGTAAAGACCACCTCACAGGAAGCTAAGGCCTACGGAAAAATCAACAATGACATCCGAAAAGGCATGCGCACAGCACAGGAGGATTGATAGAAGATCAGTGCCAGGAAATAGAGAATAGTCTGAACACGAACAACAGCGAGAAGGTCTACCCGACTGTGAAGCGGCTGACAAGGACTAAACAGCCCAAGGGCTCCACGGTTCAAAGCAAGTCTGGCATATGCCTTACAGAAGAACAAGTCTTGAGTAGATGGACCGAGTACTGCTCTGACCTTTACAACCACACACCAAACGGAGACACTTTCAGTTCTAACATGTCTAGTCTGTGTCGCATGCATTCCATCAGACGCTCATGTCCTAGACGGGTGAGTGCCGGTGACAAGAACACACCCAGCCTGTGACGACACGAGTTTCAGCATCGACAGAGAGAGCTTATTTTGTGCGAAGTTGCACTTCTCCACTGTATAGTGTACATAGAATAGCTTGACCGTTTTCTTTATTGCGTAGGAAAGAATGCAGTAGCCGTAAGTCCCGTGCGTATCGTAGTAAATAGGGGTATGCAGAATAAGAATAGGGCTACTGACGAGAACTCGACCGGTTTGCTCTTGGCCTGGGTGCGTTTGGTAAGGCAGAGTGATTTGGGTGCTTTTTGCGAGAGGTCAGCTCTAACCAAGCAGTGACCCTGTGACTGTGTGTCAAATTAGAAATAGGTGTCTGTGTTGGAAGGGTGTTGTAATCGTTGGTACGAGCCACCCAAGGTCTTACGCCCTCAACGTTTTGGGACGTTCATAGTGACCCTTTCGCAAAGATCCAAATTGCTGAAGTCCATCATTTCCTAACATATTTTGCGCTGTATCTCATGACTGACTGATCATGTGCGTTTTGCTCTTCGTGTTTAACTGAGTGAATGACTCGTCCATTGATCATAACTAAACTATATGCAAATTTATTAATATATATTAATTTTTTTTTTTTTTTTTTTTTTGTTCTGTGTAGTACAATTCGGCAAGGCGTAAAAAAATACTCCGAAATGTGGAAAGTTTTATCTTGCAATGACAACCTCAAAGTTAATACTGACTTCACAGAAATTGTTTCTGCACTGAGACAATTTTGTACAGTTAACTCAAATGGGGGTAAGTACAGCGTGACTTCGGGGTTATAACAATGTGAATTGGGGTAAGTACAATGTGACTGGCGGATAAGTTCAATGTCACGGGGGGTAAGTACCGTTTGACTAAGCATACTCGAGCGCTCATCGTCCAACCCCTAGGCCCGGTCTACAAAGCATAGTCCTGTGAAGCGCAATGAACAACTGGGCCTGGCCAGAACTCCGACACAGCAACTTGACCAATTGTTGTCATTAGTATCCAGTGACATCTTAGAAAAACCCGAACATCACTTCAGAAGGCGAGTTAATGGAATCAATAAAGGAGAAGAAACGCTGTTCACTTTTGTGACAGATTATAGCAGTCTGAACAATATAATTATGCAAACTTATGATGCCTTTAACCTAGCCGTTTCGTAGTAATATTATAATAATAACTCGTACATAGGAAGGAGATTCTTGACGTAACTTTGTTATGACTAATGACGTAAAAGAACCGCATGACATTCTGTAGAATTAAAATTGTCCAGACTTACTTAGAAATACTTCGAAAAGTATGGGGGATGGGGTGGAGGGAGGAGGGGAGAAATCAGAGGGAGCCAAATGTCTGTCCTTCCATCCGTCTGTCATTCCGCAAAACGTCGTACTTGGAACCTATTGTATCTATGCGAGGCGCGGTGGCCGAATGGTTAGAGCGTTGGCTTGCGGATCTGAAGGTCCAGAGTTCGAGCCCAGGCCGGGGCATTGTGTTGTGTCCTTGGGAAAGACACTTTACTCCCGTTTCCTACTCCTTCGGAGGAGAGTACAAACCGAGGTGTAGTCTGTGTCGCATGCATTCCATCAGACGCTCATGTCCTAGACGGGTGAGTGCCGGTGACAAGAACACACCCAGCATGTATCTTGGGTAAAACGCTTCACTTGGGGCTGCTGTACTTTCGAAAATAAAAGTGCCCGAATTTCACCTCGGTGATAAAAAAAAAAAAAGTTGTTAAAAAATAAATAAATTATATATATATAGGGTCAAGGTCACAAATTATATATTTCAGGGTCAAGGTCACAAGGTCAACTTATATCAGTAAATCTTTTGCTGTTTTCACAAAATGTCACAATAAGTTATTGATAGTGGACATTTGGATTTGTTTGAAGCATGATAGATATGAATGGGACAGACCATCCGTGCAAGTTTGGTCATCCTCATTCAAAGGTCAAGGTCACTGGAGCACTATAAAGAGACCTTGACCCTAAACTATGAAAAACGCAAAGTCCAAACTTGTATTTAGAGTTCTATTGGTCTTACATAGGTATTCCATTTTTCACGTTAATCTTGAAGGTTAGGGTCGTTTTTAGGCCTTATGATAAACATCAAAATGTGTCTTCAAATAGTGGATTGATTTCATAGTTGATTTACAATGTGCCTCAACAGTGATCATATATGAATCTCAGAGGTCATATCAAGGTCAAGGTCATTGCAGGGTCGCTATTGTTTTTGACGTAACAGAACGTCTGTTTAGTATTTTGATTCACATGGAGTCGGAAGTCAAGGTCGCCTCAAGATCAAAGTCAAAATTACTTTGTGTATTCCTTTTTATATTTCCCGACTTTTCTTGAAATACTTTGAAATCGTCAGGAATTAGAACGAACTCGTTGAATGGCGGTCTGTCGACCGATCGGTCCGTTAAAGACCATATTCAAGAAACACTAAACGGGTTTTGGCCTAACTTCATAGGAACATTAATTAAGTTAGAAGCCTGCCTCCCGGTACCATCACATTTGCTCTGCTGCGAAGAACAAGTCTTTGAAGTTATTTTGTAACTAAGCACGTTTTCTCCTATCTTATCCTAACCTATTCTATCCTATCCTATTCCGTAACTCGAAAGTCGTTGGGGCACAATAGATAATTATTTAACCAGCGTAATAATAATAATAATAATAATAATAATAATAATAATAATAATAATAATAATAATAATAATAATAATAATAATAATAATAGGCCAATTGTTTTAAGCCGGCGTTTGGGCATTTTCAAAAGTTTTTCATCTGATGAGCGCAAAGAACTGGTGGTAGTGTAGGTAGTGAGTACCTCAGACAGATATGGTGGAAGTGACTGGTCAAAGTGGCCAAAAAGCTAGGACAACAGTTTTGTATTTGTATTTTGTTTTGACAGGGAGCCAGTGAAGCTCCTTTAAAAGAGGTGTGACATGATCACGCTTCCGTTTTTTTAAGCAAAAGCCGAGCAGCACAGTTCTGTACACCCTGCAATCGGCTAACTTCATCAATGAGGAGACCATCTACAACTGAATTACAATAATCAAGTCTAGATGTCACAAAAGCGCTGACCAAATGTGTGCATGCCGCCCTCGAAAGAAACTGCGGCAAGAACGCAATACGCCGAAGCCCAAGAAAGGACAAACGACAGATGGTACTGATGTGGTCATGCATGGACAAAGAACTCTCTAGCTTGACACCCAAATATTGAACAATATTACTAAATGGGATGGTGCTACCACCAATGTTTTCAGAATCGCTGCCGACCAGCGGGAAGGTGCGCCAACAGGTATAACCTCAGTCTTGTCAGGGTTAAGCATCAACCTGTTGCTATTCATCCAAGCCTGAACACTGTCAATACATGTTTCTATTTCAGACACAACAGAAGGGAAGTCACAGCCTGACCACTCTTTGACAGTGTACTCCATCTTTCTCTGTCTTCAGCAGTCGTCATAGCTTCACTCAGTGTCAAGCCAGCCCATTCTCGAATGTTGTGTTCCCATCTCTTTTTCTGTCTCCCTCTTCTTCTTCCTCCCTGCACCGTGGCTTGCAGGATGGTCTTTGCAAAGCCTGGTGCTCTTGCCGAGTCTTGGTGACGTGGCCGTACCATCATCTTCGGATTGGAAGAGTTTATTTTTAATGGAAGAGAAATTTACATGTTGAAAAGTAAAAAGCTCATCTGAAAATGGTGCCAAAATGGTGCCGTCACAGAGCCATTTTAAATTCACAATCGGTGTGGTTCAGGGATGCCTACTCTCTCCAACACTCTTCAACATCTTCCTAGAGCGCATCATGTCAGATGCCCTTCCAGATAACGAAGGCACAGTCAGCATAGTAAGAAGAGCAATCTCCAACCTTCGTTTTGCGGATGCCAATGATGGATTGGCTGTAGAGAAACAAGAACTTGAACAGCTGGTACAGAGGCTTGACACCACCTCCAGAGCCTATGGAATGGAAATAAGTGCAGAGAAGACCAAATTGATGACCAACACCACCAATAACTTGAACATGGACATCAAAGTCCAAGGCCAATCCCTCAACACAGTGCATAGCTTCAAGTATTTAGGAGCCATTGTTTCAGACAATGGGTTTCGACAGGAAGTCCTCTGCAGGATCGCACAAACAACTGCTGCCCTGGCGAGGTTGAAGCCAATTTGGAAAGACAGGACAGTCTACATTCCAAGGTAAGACTTCTGCACTCTCTTGTCATCTCCATCTTCCTATACGCTTGCGAAACATGGACCCTAACAGCAGATCTACAACGAAGAATACAAAGCATGGAGATGAGGTGCTACAGAAGACTTCTGGGTATTTCCTATACCCAGCACATCACCAACGACGAAGTCCGAAAGACCATCACACAAGCCATTGGACAACACGATGACCTGCTCACAGTGATGAAAAAATGGAAACTGCGATGGTATGGCCACGTCACCAGATCATCAGGTCTTGCAAAGACCAGACTGGAAGGCACAGTGCAAGGAGGTAGAAGAAGAGTGAGATCGAAAAAGAGCTGGAAGGACAACATTCGAGAATGGACTGGTTTGACAATGAGCGAAACAATCAGGGTTGCTGAGGACAGGGAAAGATGGAGTACGCTGGTTAAACGATCTTCTGTGGTGCCCCTACGACCTCCTAGCTACGGGATTGAATAGGATAGGATTTGGAGCCGGAAGTCAAGGTATTCTCAAGGTCAAGAGCATACTAAGGTCAAGTCGGTATTACTTTGCATTTTTAATGTCATTGTTTCATTTGGTTCTTTTTTTCAGGACAGTGATTTTCATGGAAAATATTGCAAGTTCCACAATTAGCATGTGTCGTATGGGCTTTGCCCTTCCAGTTGGTTTAATGTTTTGACTCGCATGCATAGCAATGGCCAATGTGAGTCTGTGTACTCACCCCAAAAATTGTTTTCAAGAGTTTTGTAAATCTGTGCGAGATGATTCCTAAATAGTCCAAAACATTGTCCGTCCGTCCCTCTGTCCGCCGTCCGGCGTGTGTGTGCAAAACTTGAAAGAGGATTATTACCTCAGAACCTGTTCCAACTATCACAACCAAACTTCGTAAGATGGTGTATAGCCATGAGACCTCATAAATGATCAGTGAATGAATGACATCACTTCGAGGTCAAGGTCAATTGCAGGGTCAACAAATGTTAGTTTAAAAAAAGACAATTGTTTTAAGTTCTAAATATTGAACTTACGGTTCTTTGGTGCATGACAGGTGTGAATCAAACACACATACTGTACAAATTTGAGCAACCTCACTCCAAGGTCAAGATCATTGGAGCTGTCCAAAGTCAGTTAGTATAGCAAATTTGAAGTGACCTTGACCCTAGAGAGAGATGATAGATTGATCTTTCATATCGGTTCCGTTTTTGCGTTGAGAACTTTCACAAAAATACAACAAATAGGTTATCGTACAGTGAAATGACTCTAATCAACCCATAATATGCAACATTGGGTTATTTGATCATGCTGTATGAGAGGGCACGCGAAGTCAAGGTCATCCCAAGGTCACTGTTTTGTGTGTGTGTGTGTGTGTGTGTGTGTGTGTGTGTGTGTGTGTGTGTGTGTTTGGCATAATACAGCTTTAGCTGTATAGTTTTACAAAATTTGATTTGATAGTACATGAGTTTTATTTAGAGCCGGGGGTCAATGTCATCTCGGAGTCAAGAGCAAGAGCACAGAAAGATCACAGTTAGTTTCACATTGCATTTTAATGCCATTGTTTCTTTTTTTCCGGGCAGTCATTTACATGTTAAATATTGCCAAATTCCAGAAGGAGCCTGTGTGTCATATGGGCTGTGCCCTCCTAGTTTACCCCAGCGCTGTGATCATGCTTTCTGTGTGAGAATGTTTATGCGCTTAATACATTTTCATTCATGGATTCCTTCATTCATACTTTGCCACTGTTGACAGCCTCCTAGTTTTGTCCTCAGAGGCAGTCTATGCAGATGAAATAGAGTGCCTAACGCGCATTTACCAGTGCCAAGTACCTGACTTTCGCATAGCGGAAGGAGGACAAGACAAAGAAAGTGTAGCGGTCAGGAACGCGTGTCTGTAAGTCAAGAACACATTACATTGCACTAGAAGTAGCGGCTCTATTTGCCAGCACCTTAATGGCGCCCGCACGCCTGTTGTTTTGTAATTCGATTTATTTAATTATATCAGGCAAGGTAGCTGGCCGAGGCAGGATCTCACTCGAGTCGCTCATTTGCAGGTTGAAAAGGCGTTGAACGAACACGAAATTGATTCTATTTTCCATGAACTTATTAAATCACAATAATGCCGGGCGAGGTTGCAGCTAATAGAGATTGTTTTGTCTGAAAGCTAATTATATACCAACATTCTCGGTTTTTTTCTTTGTTCCCGTTTTTTCTTTAAGCGCATTGCCATTCAATATAATTACAGCACGCGTGCTTGTTCTGTTCAAGTCGAATCGACATTATAAAAATTATCGGCCATCTTTCGTTGCCACGGCCACAACACATAACACAATACAGTAAAATCTCCGTTTTGAGACCCTCTCTTAAACGACTTCCTCCAACATACGACCGTTAAAAACTTCACCGATGGTTTGTACTATATAAACGATCTCTCTTAAACGACTACCTCTAAAACGCGACTGGCGACCTTCAAATAATAAAATTTTACGACCTAGCATCTGAAAAATTCAGATTCCAAAGCAAAATTATATTTGTGCGCTTAAAGAAAACAGTTTCGTTTACAATTTTAACAGCAGACGATGCATTATTAAATAGCTTGAAATACTCTAAGGAGCTGACCAGATTTGCCCTGAGCAGGGGCTTGTCAGATCTTGCCGACACCATGTCTGGTGTTCAAAGTGACGTACTAAGAGAACATGCACTGGATGGAGGATCATGCAAACAAACAGAAATAACAGCTTTCTTTTAAAAAGAAAAACCCACAAACTATTCAATGATTGAATAAAAATAATTACAACAATATTAATGGGGTTATCTTATAAATAGTTATAACTCCAAATATGCACTCAGCACTTACATACACTTTTAAACAACTATCATACCAACATTGATTTTTTATTTTGTAAATAATGAGGAACAGGAAGATATTGACTGTATTGGTTGTCTATATTTCTGAAAGATGGTAGATGTTCCCTATACTTAATGGTATGTGTAGACTTTTGTACATGTATTTATTTTAATTAATTAATTTTTTTAATGTCTTTTTCGAAAATGTCCTACCTCCTTTTTAAGACCTCTCCAATTTAAGACCTCCTTTTAATGGCAATTTTAAGGTCGTAAAACGGAGGTTTTACTGTACAATGTTTGGTTGACAACTATGACGGCTTACTAGCGCCAGAACCTAATAATTTCAAATATCATGAGATACTTAAAAATATCATGGGATAATTACAATTACCGAGGAATAATTACAATTTTCATTGAAAAATTAGAAATATCTTTGCGTGATCATGTTTAATTTTCAGTTTGGGCGCTAGAAATCTGCCTGGAAATGCGCCAAAACCGAAAATTGTAATTAGTACATAATAAGTGCTATATTCACTTGATAATTACAATTTTTACATGAGCATGCTTCATTCTGACGAAGACGGCTTACTAGCGCCAAAACCTGATAATTACAAATATCAGATAATAATTACAAATATCAACAACATATTTGCAATTAACACCTAAAAATTGTAATTATCTAATGAAAATTACATTTTTTGGTTTGGGCCAATTTCCGGACGGATTGCTAGAGCCAAAACTAAAAATTAAACATGACCGCGCGAAGATATTTGTAATTTTTTTTAAAATGATAATTGTAATTATTCCTTCATAATTGTAATTTTCCTATGATATTTGTAATTATCTCATGATATTTGTAATTATCAAGTTTTGGCGCTAGGAAGACGTGGCAAATGCTAATAATTATTAACTAACACTGTAGATTACTGGTATGTCTGTGAATTACACTACAGAACATGTGTTACTTACAAATATCTAATGATAATGGTAACTCTCGGCTTTGGCGCTAAAAGGAACCCTAGAGCTCACATGAATTTCAAGGTAAGACCACATTGTTAAGACGTTCAACGATAAAACACGATAAAGATAAAATGCGGTGATATGTGTAATTAGGCCTTAAGTCAATTACCTTAACTGGTGATCCTACAGTTGTAAACAATCAATTTTTTTTCTCATTGTATAATTTCTAATACAATATTGTAAGTTGTTTCAGGTTTGTTTCTTTCTTTTCATGTAAAGCGCTATGCGCTTGTCTATAAAAAGACAAGTAATAGCGCTATATAAATGTCCATTATTATTATTATAAATAATGCATAAAGTAAAAATGCATGTTCAGGGCCTCTCTCTCATTCAGTGCGAAGAAGAGCCACTCCTGTCAGAATTGGCCAAATTGAAAACGACTGCAATGACAACCACCAAAATAATAGATTGTATAGCGGCACTAGTAATAAGACAACTAGCTTAATAAACACGAGCAAACCTTTTGTTTCGCTATTTGTTTTTAGGGTATATCAATGTTGAACACTTTAATTTCAAAGAGAATACTGGGGGGATAAGATGTTGAGAGGTAGAATATTCAATGAATCACATATTGATACTGATATTCTACTTGATTGAATTTCAGGGACCTTGATAGATTCATAAAGTGTGCCGAGAACGTAGTGGAGGAAAATAATGTATGCTACATCGAAGGTACCATGTTAAACGTCATCTTCAAATTCGTGGACAGATACAACAAACAATGCTTTAAAGTGTTGGGCAAAAAAATTAGATCACTTGCCCGAGCGTCAAGTGAGTGCTATTCTAAATTTTTGACTGGCATGCATAGCAATGTAAGTAGTTCAAAATTACATTAAAAAATATTGTTGTGCAAAAGTTCACTTATTTTTTTCTAGATTATTAATATTGATTTTTGGCTCTTTGATGCATGATAGATATCAATGGAACACTTGCTGTATTTAGAGATGATAGACTCATCTTTCATAAATTTTCAGTTTTGTGCGTTGATCTGGAAGGTTAAGAGCACTTTAGGCCTTGCAAAAACATACAAAAAATAGGTCATCGTAGACGTAAGATGGAATGGCTGTTTATTTAACGCAAAGTATGCAACCTTTGGGTTATTTGAGGTGACATGCATGGGAGATTGCGTGAGGGTCATCCCAGGGTCAAAAGGTCACTGAAGGTCAAGGTCATCCCAAGGTCTCCTTTTCTGGAAGAAGGAGGGTGGGTGGGTGGGGGCTGGAGAAAATAATTCAACTTTGCTGTACTTTATTTAATTGTGCATGAGTGTATTTGGAGCCAGAGGTCAATGTCATCTCAAGAACAAGAGCATAGAAAGATTAAAGTCGGTATTACTTTGCATATTAATGCCACCATTTCTTTTTTTTTCTTTTTTTGGGGTGGGCGGGTGGGTGTGGTGGGGTTGGGATGAATGTGAGGGGCTCTCATCTTCATGTTAAATATTGGAGCATGTGAGACATATGGGCTTTGCCCTTCTAGGTTATTTGTAATTATCTGTAGCATTCCAACTTTTTGATCTTGCACTTCTAATACAATACACATCCAGCAATGACAATGGCAGCAAGTTTAAAGTAATTACAGATGTTATTTATTTATTTATTTATTTGTATAGGGTCCTATCAACAGCTTAGGTGGGTTATATCAGGACCACTACAAGATTAATAATCGAAGTAAACGAAATTTCAATTTTTAAAAACAAGGTACAATATAAAATCAACAATATAGATGCATAATACAGATTTTTAAAAAAAAATTCAAATAGCACGGTCAGATTTTTTAGATAAAACCAACAATCCTTAAGAATTCCAAAATATTGAAAAATGAAACAGTTTCAAATAATGATAAAACTTTGTAGAACATTCTTCTGTCCCTACTCAACGCAGGACAGTCTAAAAGGCAATCACATGAATCACACCAAGGTGGATCAGTTTTGTTTAATAGAAAAAAATGCGAAATAACAGTATGTCCAATGCGCAATCTTGTCAGAAGTGTGTCCACCTTTCTATTACTAGTTAAACAAGGCAACCGTTTCGACAAGTCTGGGACTATATGGAAAAGCTTGGTGTTTATCTGGTTTGACCAGTCCTTAATCCACAGATCTTTAACATAATCATTAATTTTCTTTTTTAAATCAGTAAAAGGTATGAAAATATTTGTAGAAACAGGAAGTTTCAGAGCTTCTTTGGCAGCCATATCAACTGCCTCATTACCTTTGATTCCCATATGGCTAGGATGCCAAGCTAAAACAATCGTTTTATTTTGATTCTTAATTAAGGAATTGTACAGCTCAAGGATATCTGCTATTACTGGATGAGAAATTATGTGTTTATTCAAGGTTTGTAAAAAATAATAAACTGTTTTTCTTTAGAGCTGACTATTTGTTTTAAGGCCAAAAGAATTGCATACAGTTCTGCTGTAAATATAGAACAGTCATCTGGGAGACGTTTACAGGTTTGATTTGAAAATTTAGGGCCAGAAACAGTAGCAGCTGCTACTCTGTTATTTTGTAAGGAACCATCTGTAAATAATTTAAAATAGCCAGGGTATTTACTGCATAGTTCATTAAATAAATGTTTAAAAACTGTCGGAGAGGTTGTCTTTTTTCCATGTGAGGTTAGTGAAAAGTCTATAACTGGAATGTCTGCATTCCACGGTGGTAAAGTGGTATATAGAGGGTCATCAGAGATATTCTTCGTTTCAATATTGGCTGATGTCAGGTGAGGAAAAATACGTAAACCAAACGAAGGTATTTCAGATGGCTTGTCCAAGAATTTAATTTTGAACTCGGGCTTTATTACACAATCATAGGCAGGATTATCAGGGTTTGCTTGAAGCTTAGTATAATAGTTTAAAGCTAATTTTATTCTTCGGAGCTCTAGTGGAGGTTCATTTGCTTCTACATGTAAACTTTCTTTGGGTGATGTTCTGAAAGCACCCAGACATAAACGGAGCGCTTGATGATGAATAGGGTCCTAGGCTTTTAAGTAAGATCTACGGGCTGAACCATAAATGAAACATCCGTAGTCCAGTTTTGATCTCACTAAAGATCTATAAAGACATAGTAGTCTTTTTGTCGGCACCCCAATGAGTATGGCTGACTACCTTAATTAAATTTAATTTTTTAAAGCAAGATGTTCTTAAATATTTAACGTGAGGAAGAAATGTTAATTTAGAGTCAAAAATAAAAATTTATCAATATGTTGTTTAGTAGAACTAACAACTTTGTTTATTTTGATATTAAATAAAAAAGGTGATAGGATATTGCCTTGGGGAACACCCATTTCTTGTTTATGCAAACCTGAGAGGGTGGTACCTATACGTTATCTAAAAATTCTGTAAGTTAGAAAATTAGATACGAAAAACGGCAGATTACCTTTAAAACCTAGTTCTTGGAGATCTAATAAGATACCATGTTTCCAAGTGGTATCATACGCTTTCTCTAGGTCAAAAAGGACTGCAACAACTTGTTTAATATTAATAAAAGCATTTCGAATAAAAGTTTCAAAGCGAACCAGATGGTCCGCTGTACTTCTGTTTTTACGAAAACCACACCGAAAAGAAGACAAAGCTCCAGACATTTCTAATTGCTAGACCAGGCGCTCATAGACCATTCGTTCCATAGTTTTACAAAGACAACTTGTTAGAGCGATAGGTCTGTAATTGTTCGGGTCTGAAGAATCTTTACCAGGTTTAGGAATTGGGATGATATTAGCCTCCTTCCATGATACTGGAAATGAACCAGATGACCATAATTTGTTATAAATACTTAGTAAAATTTCTAAAGAGGGATCTGAGAGATGAGTTAATAGTTGATAATGGATATCATCTGGACCAGGGGCTGAGTTATTACTTTTTAACAGAGCGTCTTTAAATTCGATTAAAGAGAAAGGTACATTATAAAATTCGAAATTATCGGATCTAAAATTACATGGGGTTCTTTCTTTCCGAGCTTTAATTTTTTGAAAATCTGGACTGTAATGGTCTGACGAGGAATTTTTACTAATTGTTTCTGCTAGGATGTTAGCTATTTCTTCTTTATTTGTAATTATTTCATTATCACGTTTTAAACACTGTGCTGCAGAGTTTGTATTTTTATTTTTAAGTTTATTTACCCCCCTCCATACTGTCTTACTATTTGTTGTAAAATGTAATGAAGAGCAGAAGGATCTCCATGATACTTTTTTCTTCTTTTTAAATAAAAGACGACATTTAGCTTTAAGTTTTTTTAAAGTTATAATGTTTTCAACGGTTGGTTGAGAAAAAAGTTTTCTTTGGGCTTTCGTTCATTATGCAACTGTTTACATTCATCGTCAAACCATGGATTTCTGGGAGGATGAGCTTTACTAGAGGTTTTAGGTATAAGTTTATTTGCAATTCCAGTTATAATATAAGAAAAAGCTTCAGCAGGGTCTTCTAAATCTATATTAAAGTCTTTCTTTAAAGCAGATAAAGATGATTCACTATAATAAGACCAATTTAATTTAATTTCCAATTTAAATTCCAAAACTTAGGATATTGTTCTTTATTAGTTTGGTTAAATCAGAGAGAAAAATCTATGGTTAAATGTTAGAAATATAGGAAAATGATCACTACCGCACAAGTCATCACTCGTCCGCCAGCTGAAATCCAGAAACAAAGAGGGATCACAGACTGACAGATCAATGTGGGAACCCGTGCTGTATGATGAAGAAATGAACCAGAAGTTAAAATACACAGATCCAGATCAGAAAGAACATCCTCATTCATTTTGCCCCGGGAGTCTAGAATATCACTCCCCCATAAAGGAGACTTAGCATTAAAATCACCTAATATTAGAAAGGGTCTAGGAAGCTGATTGATGACTTCTTACAGAAAATTTGTATTTATGTTTACAGATGGAGACAAATAAATTGAAGCAACTGTTATAGATTTACTAAACGCAATACGGGCAGCAACAACTTCTAAAGATGAATTTACAGGAATAGTCTGGAATAATATATCATTTCTTATAAAAAGGGAAACACCTTGAGAAGGGGTGGGTTTAGAAATAGGGCTATGAATACTATTATAATTTGTTAAAGAAAAACTACCTGAAGTTATTAAAGTTTCTTGAAGAGCTAAAACAGCTATTTTATTTGTAAGTAAAAGATTTAATTCTTCAAGATTAGAGCGAATTCCTCTTATATTCCACTTTAAAATATTTTCCATATTGTAAAAATTAATTTATAAAGAATATATAAAAGTAAAAGAATAGAGAATAGCTGTCAAAAAAAGTTTTAGAAGCTGTATCCAATGTAATAACATTAACAATCCATATAATCGTCATCAGACAATGCCTCAAAACGGTTGATTGAAGCTAAATTTGTCTTTTTGGGACCAGTCTTGAGAACTGGTAGTTTGTTTCTGTTGGCAGTGTCCTGCTCTGCCCCTCCTCGACTACCTGGTGGTCTTTGAGGGACACCGACAGGAGGTTTTTGTGGCTGTGGTTTTACAGCCAAGGGAGGGGCAGATTTTGCCGCCCCCAGGGCTGCAGCTACAGGTCTCCCCCCCCCCCTCCCCCTGCCTCGAACCACCATCCAAAGGAGCGGCAGCAACTGCCGCAGCACCCTTGGGAGCAGCAGCCGAAGCAGAAGGAACAGCTGATGGAACAGGACCCTGTTCGTCAGCCGCTTGTCCCCTAGTGGCAGCAGGCTTTGCCTTTGCCACCAGGGGATGGGCCTTTGTGGCAGCATTTTTGAGTCCACTGCTCCCTGGATTTAAGACAACTGTAGGTTGGTTGCCAGTGAGCCATGTAAGCTCAGTCTGGCAATCACTTTCCACCATTTTCTGAACTGCAGCAGCGTAAGATGTGCTGGCTGTGAAGCCAGCAACCAAACGCTTTGTCTCAACAAAAGATATTCTCCTCTCCACCCGGACTTTCTGGATCTGTGCCTCCAGTTTCCACTGTGGACAGTCCTTGGAAAAAGATGGATGTTTGCCGTCACAGTTGACACATTTTGAAGATTTTTTACAATCAGCATCATGGTCTTCTTCTCCACATTTACTGCATTTGGCAGAATTTTTGCAGTTTCTACTGCTGTGACCAAACTTTTGGCACTGAAAACAACGCAAGTCCGAAGGAATGAAAAGAGCAACTTTGACTTTTAAACATCCTACTTTGATATCCTCAGGTAGAGAGGAGACTACAAATGTTAGAAACAAAGTATTTGTAGGTATCCTTGAGTCTCCTTTGTTGACAAAGACACGTTTCACCTCAGAAACACCTTGCGAGGCAAGCTCCTCCTTGATCTTTAGTTCGCTCACATCCCTGAGGGCAGGACACCTGATGACACCTTTACAACAATTCAGGACCTGTGCGCATAAACGCGTATAGGCCTGTCCACAAAGATGGAGCCATTTCTTTTCAGTAGCATATCAGAACTCTTTTTTTCCACTACATTCAATCAAAAAGGAGCCGCCACGAAGGCGCTTGACCGAAGTGAAGTTCTTAGAGATTCCCTCAAAACCTTTCTGGATAGCGAAAGGGGAAAGTTTATCAAGCGTAGTTTTAGGAAAAAAGTTCATCCCTCAAGTTCCCCACCCACCACGGAGTCCAAAAAAGGGGATGCACACCAAGCGGTACCCATTGGGTATATCCTGCAGGGGTTTACCAGGGCTACAAGAGGGGTATACTCTAGATTTTAAGGCCAGATTGACTCTGTAGTAGACCACTAGCACTGCTAGCGGTACTACTTAGCGGATTGATCACGTTCGAGTCAAATGCAACCTCCCGTCTAGGAGAACTTAAGGCCAAAGGGGTGTGTTAGCCAACTGAAAGACCGGAGCCCCCCAGCGACCTCAATCCACAGGATCCCCTTATCCTCCGACACGGGTCGCCCTGTACGGCAAACACAGGGGGTCTAAAGAAGACGAACTAGAAAAAAAAAATGTTCAAAAGAAGGCTTTGTATAGAGAAGAAGGATAAGGAAAGATCCGGTAAAGCTAGAAGACAGAAAAGATAAAAATGGAAGCAGTTGTTGGGATGGTTTATGGAGGAAAAGAATACAGGTGAATGGGCCAATAAGATAGAAAAAACAGAAGAAAAAGGGGTAGGCAACTTTATCACCCAGCCAGAGAGAGGCTGGGGTCCACCATTGGCACGCGGAGCCGAGTCCGTGAGGGCAATTACAGCTGTAACACTACACGATCAGTGAACACTTACAGTTGTAACAAGTATATCGCCCTCTGTATTGATGCATCGGCGGTGGTATAAAAAGGACACGAGGGATAGATCGCCAATCGTCGGGGCCGGGTAGCTCAGTTGGTAAGAGCGTCTTGCTAGTAACCGAAAGGTCGCTGGTTCGAATCCCGGATTGGTCAACGTGTGATCGTATTATTTTCCCCTTTACCAACAACTGGCCCGCTGGTGTCAGTATAAATCGGTCCAGTAGTCACCTATATGCGAAAGTGTCGTGTGACTATAATCTACAAACAACGATCGCCAATTAGTGGGGCCGGGTAGCTCAGTTGGTAAGAGCGTCTTGCTTGTAACCGAAAGGTCGCTGGTTCGAATCCCGGATTGGTCAACGTGTGATCATATTATTTTCCCCTTTACCAACAACTGGCCCGCTGGTGTCAGTATAAATCGGTCCAGTAGTCACCTATATGCGAAAGTGTCGTGTGACTATAATCTACAAACAACAACATCGCCAATTGTCCGGGGACGTTAATTGACCAAAGAAAGAAAGAGAAAGAAAGATCACGCTTAACCACAGTCCCCTATACGCTATTGTGTCTGGGGACGTTAATCTATCATCGTATCGTATCGATAACGCTGTGGTCTTTTTGTTCTTGCAGACTCGGCAAGTGAGGCCGCCATGTTTACAATGATCCATTGGCTGTCTGCTGTACTGGCCGGTCTGTTGCTGACCCTTGACCACACGCTCGTCGAAGACCGTTTGCTTTAGATTTAGACCTGCTGATGACGGTTTAGGTCACCATTTAGACCGCTGTTTATGATGACATGGATGACCAATTAAACAACTGTTCATCGTGGATTTTTGGGACAAATGAGACGGCTGCTGATGACGATGTAGATCACCATTTAGATGGCTTGGATGACCATTAGGCGACACTCCCTCTACAGTTTGGTGCTGCTCACTGATGGCTTGACGATCGCTGGCATATACAGACACATGTTGTGGAGTGTATTGGTCATAGTTATTATAATATATTGAAAACAGCCCCTACCTTGTTTGTATGTTGTCACTGCCTTGTGTTGGGAGTGCAGGGGGTGGGGAAGTGTTTAATATTGTTTATAGATGATGACGAAGATGATGCTGTGTGTATGTTTGTGTTGTATAAATTCCAATTTAATGTTAAAGGTTAGTTCTGCGTTATGTTAATTAGTTAGGGGACAGATTGGACTTTCTAATGTTTCTAAAATCTTAGTCCATTAAAAAAAAGTTTCAAGCTCTATCTCTCTCTCTCTCTCTCTCTCTCTCTCTCTCTCTCTCTCTCTCTCTCTCTCTCTCTCTCTCTCTCACCCTCTCTCTCTCTATCTATCTCTCTCTCTCTCTCTCCCCCCCTCCCCCCGGTGGGGTGCCGGGGGTTTCAGTATAAATAGTATCCCCACTTTCTGGAAATTTAGTGCTTTAAATTCCCACTGTCGCTGTCTTTCTCATTTGCTCTTTCTCATTCTTGCTCTGTCCTATCAATTTGCTATACTATCTTCTTCTTCGTTAGACCAGTCATCTACCTTTTTTCTTGAAAACTCTTCCGGGATATTTGTGTATGAGGTCTGTTGGATCAGCTTGGGAATATTGGACGCTTTCTGCCAGGTAGTCACTAGGGCTTCCTATGATGAAGAGGCGCGGTGGTCTAATGGTAGTGCTTTGACTTGCGTTTCTGAACGTCCCGGGTTCGAGCACTGTCCGGGCCATTGTGTTGTGTCCCTGGGAAAGGCACTTTACTCCCGTTTCCTACTCCTTTGGATGAGAGTATAAACCTAGGTCTAGTCTGTGTGTCGCATACATTCCATCATAACGGACTTTAAAGATCCTGACGCTCATGTCCTAGACGGGTGAGTGTCGGTAACAAGAACACACCCAGCACGCACTTAGTCCTTCTCCCCCATCCCTGGCTGGCCAGGATAGTCCTCAGTCAGTGTTCACTCCACACACAAAAAAAGAGAGTCCTTGGGACTCCCAGGTATAAAATTTTAAGAGTCCTTGTGCAAATTTTGAGAGTCCCCAAATCGGAAAAAGAAATGTAAAAACAAGTCCAAGCCTAACTTTTTTTCTTCTTTTTTTTTAATCTGTTAAAGCGTCACATTAGTTATCATAATCATATAAAACTAAATAATTAAAACCCGACAACTCCCGACACAATCTTTAATCGCCTGCAATGGCAATCTCAGTTGGGTTCTGATTCTGATTATGTCGTGAATTAGTTCGCCACTCGTTGGTCGTATTTTTGACTTCAGCGATTCGAAAAAAATGTGTGCGTCCACAGGACACAGACATGCAGATTTTTCTGCGTCATTTTTCATATTTTGTGCGTAATTGACGCACTACTGTGCGTAATCGGGAACACTGTCAGTTGTCCGGGCGTCAGACCATGCGCCCAAAGGCTGCGGGTGGGCGTCTCGGGCGGTTTGAGTTAGATCCTGTATCGGCCAGCGCCTAGAGTCTGGTCAAATACGGCGAGATAAGTGCGCTATAAAAATCCTCAATAATAAATAAAATAATAATAATAAATAATAATAATGTTATTATTTCGCAATGTAGGCATTTTATATGTATGTGTTTTGCTGATCATTTATAAAGATGTTTGTATTCAATTTTGTTTTTATAAACGGGGGTTCGATAAATTAGAGTACAGCCTCAGCGTCCCCTGCGTGGGATGTCTTTATTGTAAAGTGACTGGCTGGTGGAGAGCTTTCCGTTTTACCACTAGGGTTGTTTCAGCAGATCTTTTATGCGGATCAGGGGTTGTCCGGTCCTGATTTGGCTCTATCTATATATCTTCCGCTCTCTCAGCTCACCCTCTGTCGCCCCACAAATCACAACTCATAAGCATCTTGGGTGACGAACATGATAACGTTAAGTATAAAAATGAAGATGGTGCTGATCATAATAATGACTATGACGACGAAGCTGATGCTGATGACCAGGACGACGACGATGATGATGAAATTAATAATAACGATGATATGATGGCAATGATGATGATGAAAGTGCAGAAACAAGTAAAAGGAATAAATCCAACAACCTAACTAAATACCCTGAAAATAGAAATGTCATGTAGGTGAGAGTAGAATCCGAGGTCTCGTTTATGCACGCACGCATTCCGTCGCACTTTATTTAAATACCTCTAATTTTCAAACCATCAATAACGTTCATAATCTCTACATTGTATCTTTACGTTCACAGTTAATATTAGATTTTAAAGCATCTAAAACAGAGAATCCAGGCATTGATCTGCACTAATCATGAGCAGACAAACTATACATTCTATTTAAACCAATTAATAGAGCAATTATTTCTGCGATAAAAATCGAATAATCTTTCACTATTTAAAAAAAACAACGATTCTAATAGTTTTAAATCTGCTATTACAAAAGCAGCTCCTGTTTCTCCCGTGTCTAAAACAGATACATCAGTGTTTGATTTTAATTTTCCTAATTAAGCCTACTTCTTATACAAATGATTACGAACTACGACTGCAAGAAGTTTTGAAATCGGACTTTTCTTTTCATTATAGCAAGTTTCTTCTTGAAGTGGGCCATGGGCTACCCACACCAAAGAAGATGTTTATCATCAAGGATGAATTCAAAATACATAGGATTTTGTTTTGGTGATGCCGTAAAACATTCAGTCACTCTACAACAAACATGCTTCCACTGGACATTAAAACTTTGAATGATCTGAGAAAAAAAGTTGTTTTCAGAAGTAAAGCACACACACACACACACACACACACACACACACACACACACATATATATATATATATATATATATATATATATATATATATATATATATATATATATATATATATATATATATATATATACACTCCATTCGTACACAATTCTTCATGGGTATATAAAATAGAGGCATAAACATCATATAATGTGCATTAAAACAAGAAATTGTGCAAAGCTCATGCTCTGTAAATAACTGAAGTCACTGGTAGTGAGTACTGAGAGGGCAGCCTATGTAAAGAAGCGATATCTAAACCGATTGGTTCTAACTTTTAATGCTCTGAAGCGTTTGACGGGAGGAGTTCGAACAGGTGGTTGGCTGGATGAGATGGATCGCCAATGATGTTGCTGCACTCTAACCAAACGCGTGCTGTATATAGACGCGGGGGATCGGGATGGTAAATCGCAACCAATGATTTTAGCCATTGTTTTACAATTCTTTGAAGCCTCAAAACTAGACCGTGATGCCGAAGCACAGGATACTCTCAATCACGGCGCGACAGAAGTGCGCGAGTATCGTCTGATTGTTCGAGCCTCTTGAGCTGTCTCAAGAGCTTGAGGCGCTGCTGGCACTTTTTGAGGATGGACATGCTGTTGTTGTCCCGCGATAAGCTGCTAGAAATGACCGAGCCAAGAATTTGAATGAGTCAACCTGTTCTACCCATTCACCATTGATTGTGAGCGAGCGTTGTGACCGAGTGGTCTAAGGCGGGACTAACTTGCCTTGTCCACAGGCTAGAAACTAATAGCGTTTGACACATGTGGGATCGATCCCGCCTCTGGGCGTTGTGCTTTTCCGAATATTATTTACTTTCGACTCGGGCAACGTCTCGGGGGTTTTCTCCGGGCACTCCTGTTTGTTCAACCAACACAATTTCAAAAAAGCACAAATAATATTTAGGGAGTTTGGGTTTGGACGCGCCACAGGTTGCGACTATGCCTTCCCCAGGGGAGGCGGCCCAGAATTTCCCGATAAAAATGGACAACAAAGTGTCAAAAATCAAATGTGAGGTAAAATTGGACTTTTATTCCTGCTTAAGTCAATGACCATTTCTTTTGTTTTAGAGACACTGAACTCAAGGTTGTTATATGAGCACAAGCCAACCAGCCGTCTGACCACCTCACGATATGCTCTTTCATCTTCACCGGAGTTAAGACCCTCAATTGTAGTGTCGTCAGAGAACTTGACATCTAGCACAGACGGATCTTACGACTCGCAATCGTAGAGCGTAAATAAAAGTGATGACGGAACACACGGTTGCAGGGCCCCAGTATTGAGGACTCGAGAGCATGATGTGGCTTTACTGACTCTCATCACCCGTCCAACAAAAAATCAAGGACCCAATGGCAAATTAAGAGATGGAGGTTCAATGACGCTAGTTTAGCAAACAGTTTATGAGGGATGATTGTATTAAAAGGGGAACTAAAATCAATAAAGAGTTTTCTAGTGTACGTAGGCTACGCGAGTTCTCCAGATGTTGGAGGATGTGATGAAGGCCAAGAGCGACAGCGTCCTCGGCTGACCTGTTTGTTTGGTAGAGAACTGGAATGGGTCCCGAAGGTGACCCGAGTATGCCATCAAATAGGTGAGGAGGAGTTGCTCAAAGATTGCACGACCACAGAAGTGAGTGTAACAGGCCGATAGTCATTGGAGAGATAGAGGAATTGGCTGTTCAACCCCTCCCCCTCTTTATACCTCTCTTTTCTCCTAAAATTAGTGCTTTTTTGAGTATTTTACATCGCTCTTCTCTATCTTGAATTGCCCCATTTCTGTTAAAATGTAAGCTATTTTAAAGTGTCTCAAATCCTGTCTTGAATTATACCCCTCATTTCTCAAATACATCTATTGTTGGACTTTTCCTCACCATCCAAGTTCTTTTTTGTATATTGTATTGGTGATGTGCTGGGTATAGGAAATGCCCAGAAGTCTTCTTTAGCACCTCATCTCCATGTTTTGTATTCTTCGTTGTAGATCTGCTGTGAGGGTCCATGTTTCGCAAGCTTATAGGAAGATGGAGATGACAAGGGAGCGCAGCAGTCTTACCTTGGAATGTAGGCTGATGGTCCTGTCTTTCCCAATGGGCTTCAACCTTGCCAGGGCAGCAGTTGTTTGTGTGATCCTGGAGAGTACTTCCTGTCGAGACCCATTGTCTGATACAATGGCTCCTACCTAAATATTTGAAGCTTTGCACTGTGTTGAGGGATTGGCCTTGGATTTGATGTGTGTTGATACCATTTTTTTTTTGTTGGTCATCATTTTATTCTTTTCTGAACTAATTTCCATTTCATAAGCTCTGGAGGACAGGATAGGATATAAATAATACATTATTTAACACAATCTGCTAAAGTATGCATTATATAGGTAAATAATTTCTTATTTAGCAACGATTACTACCTTATTTGTCTATATCATGATTTATTTACCTAAACAATGTATTTTTAGGTAAATAAGAAGTTATTTACGGAGAAAATATATCATTTAGATCACTCTTACATTGTAAACACGTGATTATGTAGAAAACGTGCTTCTAAATAAAAATTATAATGCTGAAATATATATATTTTTTTTAAATATATAATTAAATAAAACACCAAAACACGCAAATAAATATTTTACAAAGGGAATTCCATAGAGAGCGACTACTAAATTTTAACATTCAATTAATAATCAATTGATGCAGATCATTAATCCTAAGTGCAGTCAAACCTGATAGTCTTAATTACGTCATGGGTTTGAAATGTCGCGTTGTCCACGTCATTTCCGCAAGTCATTGTCAACGACATTTGAAAGTCACAATGGACAGGCTTCTGAATGCCTTGTCCTTGTGTTTGTTGATCTGTAAGTATGTTCGTATGGTTGTTGTTGTTGTTGTTTGTTGTTGTTTTGATTTGTTGTACAGTAAAATCTATGAAAGACGAGACTTCACAGCTTGTGTTTTGATAAGAATTCAGCTCTAACGTACAAGGTTGCAGCCATTGTCGTATAATTTGAGCCATGCTCTTTTGCTTTCCGGCCTTGAACTTTTGATGTACACCCCGAGGTCTTTAACGAGAAAGTAGCGTGATCTGAATGGGAAGAGACTCGGTGGCAGCAAGTCGAGCAGGCTGGTGGCAGGCTTGCTCTAGGAGACGGTCAGTCCCACTGCCACTGGTGCTCTACCTGCACTCGTCGGCGGCTTCCTACTATTTCTTGCCAACTCTGCGGTCGAGAAAACATTCCTGGTTGCCAAGGACGAAGCAGCTTGCACCCTGTGGGAGATGCCGATCCGTTCTCCACTTCATCCTACAACCTTCATCTTCTCATCGGTTGGACTTCTTTGACTGGACGGCGGTGGCTGGGCGACGAAGGGCGCCCCGACGTCTCGCTGTCGTCTTTCCTTTCCAATGCTGCCCTTTATCTTTCTCTACGATTGGGTTTCCTGACTTGTGCTGTGAAGAGTGGCGCCTCCGGACAACAAGGCGTTTTGCGCCGCCAGTTCTCTTCAGTGATATGATAGCCCACCCCTCTTCACACGGCCCTGCTGCATGCTGGACCCTTGGGCTCATCTTCGTGCGACTCACTCTTCTCCTGCCTGCGCGTCTGCTTTCTTCATCCCAGCTAACGCCTTCAGCGCTCCGCTCCTATATGACTTCACCTTCATCATGAAGCTGCCTCGTGCGCTATCCATCTCGTCGTTTTCTTCACGTCACTTCGACTTCGCTTCGTCATCTTTGCCCTACCTCGGGCCACCTCATCTGAACTCTTTAACAACACTGTCCCCTTTACGCGTCATGTGTCGGGGACTCAAATTTACTCTTCCTTGCTCATTCTGAATGGGTTTGTGCCTGTTTTTGACGAATAAGAACAGCTGTGACATGGCTTCCATTTCTCTTATACATTTTAACTGAACTGGCCAAAACTCGATTAACAAATCGCAAGCGAAGCTTAACCTATAATTAATTTCAGTGAGTTTTCACGGAGGCCCACATTATTTTGGACTGCGTCATAGCGGGGTATTCTATCTAGTATGTATAATTCTCAAAAAAGAAAAAAGAGCAGAAAAAAACCAAGGGGTAAATCGCGTAAAAGGTTCCAATTTGTGCATGAAAGCAACCTACCCTTACACAACGAGACGTGTTGGTCCTCATTTGGCTCCTCGGAAGAGTCCGCTGGACCTAAAGCAATAACCATGTAATGTAATGTAATGTAATGTAATGTAACACAACGAGACCGTCGACCTAGAAACTACGTTCTGCATGTTTGTTTGTGGATAGTTTAACGTCCCCGGACACATGGAGCGTATGGGGGACACGAGTATTTCTGTTGATTTGTTATATATCGCGTCACGTGACTAGAACAACGCGCGGCGAGTGTTTGATATGTCGGATGACATTTAACATGAAATTTGTATTTCACGAAGTGTTTTGTGAGTGTTTGAACATCGGACCGTGTACATTGTAGGGTTTGTTGAAAGGGTTAAGTCAAATCTGAAACTGTACATCATGCACAAGACCGATACAATCGCCGAGTCGATCAGCTTCTTTGCTATCAATGCAGCAGTAACAGTATTGTTACTGCACGCTTTACTACAAAATTAATTTAAAATCAAAATTGTAATTGTTTCAAACAGTTTTACAGCTTTCCATTTCCACTGACTCAAAGTATCTGACATTTTTAAATGTTATGCTTTTAGCGAGACAGGGTTTAAAAAAAAAAAAACACTTTTTTGAAAAGGCTGATTATTAATATTATATTTTTAATCGTAAAAAACATAACATTTTAGCTTATTTTAAACATTTAAACTGTTTTACAAATATGGTACCTATCCCACTTTATACAACATTCCTTTTCTCTTTTTTTTCCTTTCTTAAATGCCTCATCCTACAAGAGTTGTGTAGCGGTTTAGTTCGCATTGGGTGGCTTCCGATTTAGCTATCCTTCTTATATATAGCTCTTCTCCAGCTTAAGCGCTGCTCATGGCGCCGGCCGAAAGAGGCTTTAACTTGAGCCGTCCGAAGAGTCCCCTGGCGCGTACATGAAGGCTTTGTTATAATTATTTCTTGAAGACACTAAACATAGATACTTGACATGTTATAAGTTCAGCGAGCGGTGACCTTCATGTAAGCACACTGCTGTCGCTGTGGGGTCTGATGTAGACTCCTGTAGATCATATCGCCAGTTTGTATTAGTTCTTAACTATTTCCCAGCTCAAAGAGCTGCTCAAGGCGCAGTTTGATACAGGCGCCGCCCGAGGCGCTCGCTTGATGCCTTAGGTGCATCGATGACTATGATCTCTCCAGCACTAGGACAACGGGGTGTCACAGGATTTGCTAATGGCCATTTTGTTAGTCCATGAACAATCCATGTCTAATAACTGTTTTGCCTCATGTGGCAGGGGCTCAGGAAACAGAAGGTAAAAGCTGTGAGGAGCAACTTCTACATGTACAGAAATTTGCCCTAAATTCTAGCCTGGCGTACTATGCCGCGGCGTCTCATAATAAAAGTCGAGTTCTAGACATATGCGAGTAAGTATATTAATTTCTTCCTCGTTATTAAAAAAGCAATATTAAAGGGTCCCACGATTACACATGTCAGCGTCACCGATCCTTTAACAATTCTCAATGAATGTTGCTTCAGCGTGGGAAAAACAGATTTTGCCTAAAAGTTACCTCTTGAAAACGTATTTTATAAATATATTCGATACATTAAATTATATGTTTGTTACTACACATTCTGGAAATGTGGTGCTTTACATTCTTACTATCGCTGTCTTTCTCCTTTGTTCTTTCTCATTCATACTCTGTCCTATCAATCTACTATCTTCTTTGCTAGACCAGTCACTTTCGTTTTTTTCTAGAAAACTCTCCTATAATTCGTTTGTGTACGATGGGATCTGTTGGTTCAGCTTGGGGATATTGGATGTTTTCTGTTAAATGGTCACTAGCGCTTTGGCATTATTATTTTCCAATGTAGGCATTTTATGTGTATGTGTTTCGTTAATATTTATGAATGATGTTTATATTCTATTTTGTTTTGTAAAAGTGGTCACATAAATTAGAGAACAGCCTCGGCCTCCTCTGCATGGGATGCCTTTATTGTAAAGTGACCGGCTGATGGAGTGCATTCAGTGTTATCATTAAGGCTGTTTCAGCAGATCTTTTATACGGATCTCGGGTGAGCCCTCTTTCAACCAAGTTGTAGTCCTGATTGGGCTCTTTGAAACCCGCTGGAACCGATAAAATAATAATGACTAACTCATAATTAACTTCAAGGTCAATATCGCAGGGTCAACAAATGTTGTTAGTCAGAAAATGACAATTTCTTTAAAAAATTTCACTTTGCTTCTACGTTATTAATATTGAACTTGTGATTCGATGACTCGTGATAAATATCAATAAGACACAGTCACATCCTGTGCATATGTGGTCAACCAAGGTTACAGGAGCTGCTTAAAGACGGATGGTCTATATATTTGATGTGAACTTGGCCTTAAACTATAAGAAATATACAGTCCATACTTGTATTTAGAGATGTTCTTTTGGGGGGTTGATCTTAAAGGTCAAGGTCATTTTAGGCCTTGCAAAAACATACAAAAATAGGTGATTGTACAGTAGAATGGCCTATATTAATCGATTGCCTGCAACAACAGTAGGTTATTTTTTGATCATACATGAGCATCAGTGGTCCGGCAAAGGGCATGGTCATCCCAAGGTCAATGTCACTAAAGATCATCCTACGGTCACCGTTTTTAGTGAAGCGCGCGCGCGCATGTGTGTGTGTGTACGTGTGTGTGTGTGTGTGTGTGTGTGTGTTTACACGGCTATATGTGGACAATCCAGTGATCATCTACATGTTTTGACAACCCTCGTTGTTTTGTCGTCAAACGAATGTTCCATTAGGCGGTGTTACGGTAAGGGTTATGGTTAGCGTTTGAACACTTAAAAATACTTTTAAAAGAGGACGAAATATGACCTGTTATTAACACAACGTATTTGGCGTTTCAGGAAAGTCATAATAACACCGTGAAAACAAGTGTGTGTGTGTGTGTGTGTGTGTGTGTGTGTTTGTGCGCGTGTGTGTGTGCATAATACAACTGTTGCTGTAGTTTATTTGATATTACATGAGTGTATATGGAGCCGTAGCCAAGGTAATCTCAAGGTCAAGGGCATAGAAAGATCAAAGTCGGTACATGTATTTGCATTTTTATGCCACCGTCATTTTGTTTTTTTCTTGGCACATATGAACTTTGCACTTCTGGTTTGTGCATTACCTCAAAAATGACTTGACCCATTTTTATTATTTTTACTATCCAGATCCTTTAACTGATAATAAAATCAATAACAATACCTGGTAGTAGGCGCTACGGTTTTCGGTTTATTTGACTAAAATATTCATCCGTTAAACCAAGGACTCCTTTAACTATTAGACAACTCAACGTTTTGGGACGTTCATATTTACCCTTTCACAAAGATCCAAATTGCTGAAGTCCATACTTTCCTAACATATTACTGACTGATCATATGGGCTTTGCCCTTCTAGTTTAACTGATGGAATGACTCGTCGATTATTCCTAATACATATTTATGCAAATGTATTAATATATATTTATTTACATATTTTGTCATTTGTAGTTCAATTCGGGAAGGCATACAAAGATACGATACAGAGATGAAAGCTTCAGATTGCAATGACAATTTCCTCGTTAGTTCAGACTTCACAGAACTTCGTTCTGCATTGGGACAATTGTGTACATTTGACTCAAACGATAGTAAGTACAGCGTGACTTGGGGGTTAGATCAATGTGAATTGGGGTAAGTACAATGTGACTGGCGGGTAAGTGCAATTTCACGAAGGGAGGGCGGAGGGGAGGGGTGGGTGAGGGGGGGGGAGGTAAGTACCCTTTGACTAAGCATACTCAAGCGCTCATGGTCCAACCCTAAGCCCTGTCTACATCACGTAGTCCTCTGAAGCACTATGAACAACTGGGCCAGTCCTAATGGCCAGTACGTTGACACAGCAGCATGACTAATTGTTGTCATTAGTATCCAATGACAACCCCTTGGGGTCATGAGCAATCTTGCCACTGTAGATTGTTCTAACCTATAAAAGGAAAAGTGAAAGCCCCAGTTTAAAACCTGTCTTTCCTTTATAGGCAAGACCGATTCACTGCGGCAACAGTACCCCCGTTGGAGTGCCGGGGGTTTCAGTATAAATAGTATCCCCACTTTCTGGAAATTTAGTGCTTTAAATTCCCACTGTCGCTGTCTTCCTCATTTGCTCTTTCCCATTCCTGCTCTGTCCTATCACTCTGCTATACTATCTTCTTCTTCGCTAGATCAATGACCTACATTTTTTCTTGAAAACTCTTCCTGGACAAGACTCCTTGTTTGTGTATGAGGTCTGTTGGATCAGCTTGGGAGTATTGGACGCTTTCTGCCGGGTGGTCACTAGGGCTTCCTATGATATTATTTAGCAATATACTTATATAGGCATTTTATATGTATGTGTTTTGTTGATAATTTATAATGATGTTTGTATTCTATTTTGTTTTTGTAACCGGGGGTTCGAGTAGTTGGGGTAAAGCCTCAGCCGTCCCCTGCGTGGGATGTCTTTATTGTAAAGTGACTGGCCGGTGGAGGGCATTCAATTTTCCCACTAGGGTTGTTTCAGCAGATCTTTTATGCGGATCGGGGGTTGTCCGGTCCTGATTTGGCTCGGAAGAGTCCGCTGGACCTAAAGCAACAATCAATCAATCAAAAAACACGGTCCTGATTTGGCTCGGAAGAGTCCGCTGGATCTAAAGCAACAATCAATCAATCAATCAATCCAATGACATCTTGATTGATCTTAGAAAGACCGTTACATTTCAGTAGGCGAGTTAAAGGAAGCAATAAACGAGAAGAAACGCTGTCCACTTTTGTGACACTTGACAGGCTATAGCAGTCTGAACAATATAATTATGCAAACTTATGATGCTACCTAGCGGTTTCGTAACACTAACAGTAATAATAATAATAATAATAATAATAATAATAATAATAATAATAATAATAATAATAATAATAAAAACACACTTGAGAGAGAAAGATATTATTGACGTAACTATGATGACGTAAGTGGTTGATTTACCTCATTCAGGGTCAAGGTCACAGGATCAACATGTTAGTAAAACTTGCTGTTTTCACAAAATGTCACAATAAGTTATTGTGAACTTGTGGATTTGTTTGAAATATGATAGGTAAAAATGGGACACACCATCTATGCAAGTTTGGTCATCCTCACTCAAATGTCAAGGTCACTGGAGCTGCCCATGAGACCTTGACCCTAAACTATGAAAGTCGCACATCATTAGGGTGGCAGCGTAAGCGAGACGAGCAGGTTGGTGGCAGGCCTGCTCCAGGAGACGGTCAGACCTGCGGGTGCGCTGTCCGCTCTCGTCTGACGGACTTCCACTTTGTCTTGCCATTGGGGGCCTTCTTCTATTGCGGTCGAGACTGTTTTCCGGTGGTCCTACGACGGAGTGGCTAGCACCTACGGAGATTCCGAGCCGACACTCCATACATCCTTCAAACTTTTTTTTCTCGGTTGGGCTCCTTCGACTGGACGGCGGCAGCTGGGCTACGAAGGCGCCTCGATGTCTTGCTGTCGTGGTTCCTCTCCCAGGCTGCCTTTCACCTTTCACTGCTCTTGGACTTCCTGACCCAGCTTGTAGAGAGTGGCGTCTCCGGACAGCAGTCGTACGACGCCGCCAGCTTGTGTTAGCAATACGCCAATAGCCCACCCCTCTTCACACGGCGTAGCTGCTGGATCCTCGTGCTTATCGCAACTCTTTTAAGAGCGACCTCTCCTTCCTTTGTGCGTCTGCACACTTCATTCTGAGTACCGCCTCGAGCGTTCGCTTCTACACACCGACAGCGTTTTTTTCACTTCTTTCCCTGCATCGGGACATCCTCTATGACATCAACACTACAAGTCCCCCATACGCTTTGTGTCCGAGGACGTTAATCTATCCACGAAACGAAACTATGAAAGACGCAAAGTAACACCTTGTATTTAGAGATCATAGATTGGTCTTACATATATGTGTTCCCTTTTAGCATTAATCTTGATAGTTAAGGTCATTTGAGGCCTTATTAAAAACATAAAAATGTGTTTTCAAATACTGGATTGGTATCATATTTGACTTACAATGTACCTCAAAATTGGCCATACATGAATGTCAGAGATCACTTCAAGATCGAGGCCATTGCAGGATCGCTGTTGTTTTTGACATAACAGAACGTCTGCTTTCGTTTTTTGATTCATAGGTAGCCGGAAGTCAAGGTTGTCTCAAGGTCAAAGGCAATATTACTTTCTGCATTTATTTATTTATTATTATTTATTTGATCGTTCTTATATAGCGCTTTTCCAGCTCAAGAGCTGCTCAAGGCGCTGGCCGATACAGGATCTAACTCAAGCAGCCCGAGACGCCCACCCGCAGCCTTTGGGCGCATGGTCTGACGCCCGGACAACTGAGCACAATCCTGGGCAGCCAGGGATGGGGGAGAAGGACCTAGGTGCATGCTGGGTGTTTTCTTGTCACCGGCACTCACCCGTCTAGGACATGAGCGTCAGGATCTTTAAAGTCCGTTATGATGGAATGTGCATTCCTTTTTGTATTTCCAGACTTTCCTGGAAATATATTGAAATAGTCATGAATTAGAACGAACTCGTCGAATGTCGGTCTGTCGACTGGTCAGCCCATTAAAGATAATATTCAAGAAACACTGAACGGATTTTGGTCAAACTTCATAGTAACATTAATTAGGTTATTGGCCTACTTCCCGTAACATCACATTTGCTCTGCCGCAAAGGTCAAGTCACTGAAGTTATTTTATTGCTAAGCAAGTTTTCTCCTAGCCTAGCCTATCCCGTAACTCGAAAGTCGTTGAGGCACCACAGATGATCGTTTAACCAGCGTACTTAATCTTTCTCAGTTTTCAGCAGTCCCCATGGATTCACTCAGTGTCAAGCCAGTCCATTTTCGAATGTTGTTTTCCCACCTCTTTCGGCCTCCCTCTTCTTCTGCCTCCCTGCGCCTTGCCATGCGGGATGGTCTTTGCAAGGCCTGATGCTCAGATGACGTGGCCATACCATCGGAGTTTCCGTTTCTTCACCCCTGTAAGCAAGTCATCGTGTTGTCCAATGGCTTGTGTGATGGTCTGTTCGACTACATCATTGGTATTTTGCGGGTGTATGAAATCCCCAGAAGTCTTCTGTAGCAACTCATCTCATTACTTTGTATTCTTCATTGTAGGTCTGCAGTGAGGGTCCATGTTTCGCAAGAATATAGGAAGACGGAGATGACAAGGGAGCGCAGCAACCTTACCTTGGAATGTAGACTGAGGGTCCTTTCTTTCCAACTGGGCTACAAACTTGCCAGGGCAGCAGTTGTTTCTGCAGGACTTCCACTCGGGACGCATTGTCTGATACAATTGCTCCTAAACATTTGAAGCTGTTTATCGTGTTTAGGGATTGGCTTTGTCCATGTTGATGCCATTGGTGTTGTTGGTCATTATTTTGGTCTTCTCTGCACTTATTTACATTCCAGAGGCTCTGTAGGTGGTGTCAAGACTCTGTACCAGCTGTTCATTTTTTGGTTCCTCTCCTGCCAGTCCATCAATGTCATCCGCAAAACGGAGGTTAGAGGTTGCTTACCCCCTGTGCTGACGGTGCCTTCATGGACTGCAAGGGCACCTGACATGATACGCTCCATGAAGATGTAGAAGAGTGTTGGAGAGTTGGCGAACGCCAATTGTTGTTCTGAAACAGTTCCCGATGGGGTTGTTGTGGAGGACTGCACTGGTAGCCTTGTCATACAGGCTTTTGATGACTTCAGTAATGTTAGGGTTGATGTTGCACACTCTCATGGTTGCCCACGGTGCTGCATGCCAGACTCTCAACTCGGTCAAACGCGTTCTTGAAGGCTACAAACACATGATACAGATGTTTTTGGTGCTGTATGCATTTCTCGCAGGTTATTCTGAGGTTGAAAATCTGCTCCGTTGTACTTCGCCCTGCCCCGAGTACTTCTTGTGTTTTAGCTCTGATTTGTTCGTCTTGGGGTTTCAACCTGTTGAGTATTCTTTTCAGGAGGACCTTGCTGGGATGGCTGATGAGGCTGATGGTTCCATTCTTGGGAAGAGTGATGACAAGCGACTGGGTCTATGGTGTAGGCCAGATCTTATTACAGATAATGGTTAAGGGGTCAATCATCGCTTCTCCTTCTGCTTGGAGCAATTCTGCGGGTATGTTATCCACTCCCGCTGACTTCCCCTTCTTCAGCGATGCAATGCTGCCTCAACTTCTCGGAGAATTGGGAGGAATTCTTCCTCTTCTCTGTTTTGGGACATGCTAGAACTGAGGGGTCTCCGTTTGGTGTGTGGTTGTAAAGGTCAAAGCAGTACTCTGTCCATCTGTCCAAGGTTTCTTGTTCTTCTATAACTATAAGGCATATGCCAGACTTGCTTTCGATCGTGGAGACCTTGGGCTGTTTGACACTTGTCAACCGCTTCACAGTCTGGTAGACCTTCTTCTGTTGTTCTTGTTCAGAGTGTTCTCTATTTCCTGGCATTGATCTCGTGTCCAGTTTTCCTTTGCTGTGCTCATGCCTTTTCGGATGTCACTGTTGATCTTTCGGTAGGCATCAGCTCCCTATGAGGTGTTCTTTTTCCTTTTCATCTCTCTTCTTTTATCACACATGTCCAAAATTTCAGGTGTGATCTACATTCTTCTTTGGGCGGTGCGTGCCAAGGATCTCCGTGGCGGCAATTGTCACTGCTAAGTTAAAGGTCGTGGTCATGGTGTTGACATCTACTTCAACAGCTCCCAAAATGAGCAGTGGTGCACATTTCCCTCCAAATGTGGCTTGAAAAATGTTTGCCACCTCCGGGTCTTGCTGTTTGTCCAGGTCGAACTTCAGTCTATTGTAATTTACTTTGTTTACTGTCTTCAGGAGGAGCCGGAAAGACATCATCACGAAATCGTGGTCACTTCTGATGTCTGCTTCTGGAAAAGTGCGTGTCTTACCAATGTTCACGCCTAATCTGAAGCGTTTCTTGACCATGATGTGGTCAATTTGTTTGTGATGCTCCACGCTGGGACTGTGTCAGGTCCATCGTCTGGAGTTTGCGTGGGGACCAAGCGTGTTTGCCAGTATCATATTGTTGTATCTGGCAAACTCCAAAAGTCTCAGACCTCTGTAATTTGTCTTGTTGTTGTAGTGGGGTCCGCATGTGTCTCCCCAGTTGTGGTACGCATCTTGGCCAACTTTGGCATTCCTATCACCTTGGTCAAGGACAGCCTGCAGATGTTCATAGAAATCATCGACTTCGCTATCGCCATAGCCAGATGTTGGGACGTAAGCCTAGATGTTGGTGATGTTGAAAGGGGCTGCTCTCAAACGGATGGTAATGAGTCTACTGGAGACTGGGAGGCAACCCATGACAGTGGCCAGAATGTCTTTGTGGACCAAAGATCCGACGCCGTGTTCGTGCCTCGTGTTCTCACAAACGGCTGAAGCGATTTTGATTAGATTTTGTTGGTATACAGGTACTTCAAACATGGTGGCAATCCAGTAGTCGGTCAGTTAAATTTAAAACAAAAATAATGTAAAATAAACAAACAAATTTGACCATTGTTTAGGCAATTATTTGTTTCTTCAAGAGGGAGAAAGACAAAGGTAGAGATTGTATGCGCAATGTGTAATCGTAGCTCACCTTTATAAAACGTTCCATTTTTGACTCGCATGATTAGCAGTGTGAGTCTATGTATCCCCTCCCCCCTCCAATTCACTAATCTCCCAGACTCGCACCCTAACCCAACATTCCCACTCCCCAACCCCACCCCACCCCAAAAAAAAAATACAAATAAAACACACACACACACACACACATTCGTGTATTCATGTTTAAATGGGGTCCTTTGACCTAATTCGCCGCCTAAGAGGCACATTTCTTCAAAAAAGACACCTTTTTGCCAGAAGTTTGACCTAATTCCTCGCTCCTAAGAGACGAAGTAGGTCAAGTTTGTTCAAAAAAGCACCCTTTTCGCAAAAAGTTTGACCTAATTCCTCGCCTATTAGGGACGAAGTAGGTCAAGTTTGTTCAAAAACACAGCTAGGATAAGGAACTTTCCTCGACGATTAGGGTAAGGCAGTGCCTCGACGATTAGGGTAAGGCAGTGCCTCGACGATTAGGGTAAGGCAGTGCCTCGAAAAGGGTTAGGGTCAGGGCTAGTTGCAGCGCTGCAACTAGCCCTGACCCTAACCCTTTTCGAGGCACTGCCTTACCCTAATCGTCGAGGCACTGCCTTACCCTAATCGTCGAGGCACTGCCTTACCCTAATCGTCGAGGCACTGCCTTACCCTAATCGTCGAGGAAAGTTCCTTATCCTACCCGTCTGGAAGATGCACTACAACTACACCAGGTCAAGTGTACTTGTAGTGCATGTGCACTACAACTACACTTGACCTGGTGTAGTTGTAGTGCACATGCACTACAACTACACTTGGCCAAGTGTACTTTAAGTGCACATGCACTACAACTACACTTCGCGAAGTGAACTTTAAGTGCACATGCACTACAACTGCACTTCCATGCACTACAACTGCACTTGCATGCACTTAAAGAGCACTTGCGAGCACTTTGAAAAAGTGGGGCCCTGGAAAAAAGTGGGGTCCTAGCAAAAGACCCCATTTATGACTAAATCAACACAGTCGAGTCCCCACTTTGACATAAATACACGTGCACACACACACACACACACACACACACACACACACCTTTTGCAAATTTTGTGCGAGATGATTCCTAAATAGTTAAAAGCTGACATTTTAAAACAATATATTGTCCGTCTGTCTATCCGCCGTCCGATGTCTGGAAGTGGAGAACTTGCAAGTGCATTATTATCTCAGAACCTATTTCAACTATCACAACCACATTTGGTAAGATGGTGTATGTCCATGACTTCACTTCAAGGTCAAGGTCACAATGTCAACAAATGTTAATTTAAAAAAAGACAATTGTTCACAAAATGTCACTTTCTATCCAAGTTATTAATATTTGAATGTATGATTCTATGAGCATGATTGATATCAATGTGACACACATCCTGTGCACATTTGGTCAACCTCACTCCAAGGTCAAGGATACTGGAGCTGTCCAAAGTCAGTTAGTACAGGTACTTTGAAGTGACTTTGACCCTAAACTATAAGAGATATAAAGAAAAAAACTTGTTGTATTTAAAGTTGACAGATTGATCTTTCATATTTTTTTCGCTTCGTGCGTTGCTCTTGAAGGTAAAGTCCCTTTTTTAAATATTACAAGTTCCACAAGCAGCATGTGAGTCATGTGGGCTTTGCCCTTCCTGTTAGTGGAATATTTTGACTCACATGCACAGCAATGGCTGTGTACTCACCCCTTAAATGTTTTTTCCAGAGTTTTTTGAAAATCTATGCTAGATGAGTCCTAAATAGTCCAAAAATTGTCTCTCCGTCCTTTTGTTTGTCCGCTGTCTGTGCAAAAGTTGCCAGTGGATTAATATCTCAGAACCTATTTTAACTATCACAACCAAACTTCCTAAGATGGTTTTTATCCATGAGACCTCATACATGATCAGTGATCAAGGTCAAGGTCACCGGGTCAACAAATGTTAGACAAAAAATGAAATTGTTCTAGGTTATTAATAGTCAACTTATGATTCTTTGATGAATTGAAATATATCAATAAGACATACGCACTGTGCAAATTTAGTCAACCTAACTCCAAGCTCAAGGTTACTGGAGGTGTTCAAAGTCAGTTAGTATAGGTACTTTGAAGTGACTTTGACCCTAAACTTCAAGACATAAAAGTCTAAATTTGTTGTATTTAGAGATGATAGATTGATCTTTCATATCTGTTCCGTTTTTGCGTTGATCTTGAAGGTCAAGGTCATTTTAGGCCTTTCAAAAACATACAAAAAATAACTTATCGTACAGTGCTTCAGCTCTAATCAACCCATAGTATACAATCTTGACCTTGGGATGACCTTGATTTCGTGTAACCTCTCTCATGCTAATATTATATATGATCGAATTACCCAATGCTGTATACTCATACATTAGCATGAGAGGTCAGGCGAAGTCCAGGTCATCCTACGGTCAAGGTCACTAAAGGTCAAGATCACTAAAGATCACGATCATTCCAAGGTAAGTTTTGCTTTCTGAGTGGAAATGTTTATGCGCTGAATACATTTTCATTCATGGATTCCTTCATTCATACTTTGCCACTGTTGACAGCCTCCCTGTTTGTTTTGTCCTCAGAGTTAACATATGAAGATGAATTGAACTGCCTAACGCGCATTCACGATTGCCACGTACCTCAATTGACCGACGTGCCAAAAGTAAGAGGCAAAAGCGTAGGAATCCAAACCGAGTGTCAGTAAGTCAAGAACTCATTACATTGCACTAGAATTAGCGGCGCTAATGGCCAGCATCCTAGTGGCGTCCGGACGCCTTTGTTGTGTAATGGCATTGATTTCATTCATTCTTCTTATATCAGGCACGGTAGCTGGCCGAAGCAGGATCGATACGCCCATTTGCAGATAATAATAATCGCGTTCAAAATGTATGGAAATGCGATGTACAACGGTGCATGAAGAGTAGAGCTGCGTACCGTGAGCTATTCATAACTTTCCGGCACCTCTCATAAAAACTCGTGGGTATCGCCATTATAAATTAAAACGAGGTTAGAATGAAACCAAGTTCCGGTCTGGCTTGTTTTGCTTTTATCAAAGCTTAATGCGTGACTTTTAAATATGTCAAATTGCCGAAAACGACGATTGTTAGAGCCAGAAAACGAGTGGGATTAGTATAAAAACGGTGGAGGAAGTACATGCTCAGTGAAAGGATGCAAAAAACAATCGTAGAGGCCTGTATTTGTGGCGACTTCGGAGGTGCGTCGATCATCGACAGAAAGTGAAACAGGACCTGAAGACTCTTGTAGTTTTCCATAGCTTCGCCGTCGCAACCTTCACAAAACACGAAGTAGTTGACTATGTTAGGCGAGCGTTGTGGCCAAGTGGGCTAAGGCGTGACTAACTTGCCGTGTCCACAAGCCAGAAACCAATGGCGTCTGACAGGTGTGGGTTCGAGCCAGCATCTGGGCGTTATGTATCTCCGAATTTTTTTCAAACATTCACAAATAATGTTAGGTAGGTAGGGTTTAGGCGCGCCACTGGCGATAGAAAGGGATAATAAACTGCAGCAAAAAAAAAAAAAAAATGGGAGGGTGCGATACTGGTGGCCCACTGTAAAACTTCCCATTGTACAACTTATGTTAATCTGATGAATAAAAATTGATGCAACAACAACGGAGAAAGAAACCGGAAGTATGTTTCACATGAGGGGATTCCCGTTGGTGCATAGGATAGCAAAAAAGTGTGAATAGTCGTACCGGTATTACCGCGGTATGTTTAGGTCGTATCGGTATTTCGATTTTAAGTGTTACAATCAAATGGGATATGGCACTGACATTAGTGACCGACGCAAAAGAAAGATTGTCATACACTTCAAAACAGTTTCAAAGAACCACATTTCCATGGAAACTAAAGCTTTATTTTTGCTTGAACGCCTTCAAAACAAATTATGATAAATCACTGTTTAGAACATCAGCAAACTTTAAACCACAAAATCAAAATAAAACAAAAACATTCAACGGGAAAGGTCTTTGAGAACTTTAAGAGTTCAGAAGGATTGGCGACACTCAAACACGTGGATATCGATAAGCTGCTGTTCTTATAAGTTCTTCTTCAAGAACAGCTGCCTTCCACGTGTTTGGTCTTTAGGCTCGCTCTTTGGGCGGACAAGATGTCGCCCACTGTAGGGTTATGTGTTGTCGAGATTACCAGTAAACCGGACCTTGGACACCCGCACCGGTATACCGTACCGTCGCGTTTCCGAACCTGAATACAGTTACGTATCGGTAAAACTGTCCAGCCCTAATGACGAGTCCTATGCGTTGAAAAGGCGTTGAACGAACACGAAATTTGATCCTATTTTCCATGAACGTATTAAACCACAATAATGCCGGCCGAGGTTGAAGATGATGGATTGTTTTGTCTGAAAATTGATTTTATACCAACATTCTCTTCCTTTCTGTTTTTTTTCCCGTTTTCTGTTAAGCGCGTTGGCATTCAATATAATTTACAGCACCCGTGCCCGTTTTGTTCTAGTTGCATCGACTCAATAAAGGTTGTCGGCCATCTTTCGCTGCCACGGCCACAACACAGAACACAATACATTGATTGGTTGAATATGACAACCCTAGAGCTCACATGAAGTTCAAATTAAGACCACGTTGTTGAAACGTTCAACGATGAAGATAAAATGCGATAATATGTGTAATTTGGCCTGGAGTTAAATACCTTAGCTGGTGATCCTACAGTGGTAAACAACGTGTAACTTAAAAATACATGTTCAGGGCCTTCCTCATTCAGTGTAGTGTGGAAGAAAAGCCACTCCTGTCAGGTTTGGCCCAAGAGAAAACGACTGCGATAAAAAAAAAAAAAAAAAAACCAATAAATGAATTGTATAGCGGCACTTTTAATAAGATAACCAGATTAATAAACACGAGCAAACCTCCTGTTTGACCTTTTGTTTTAGGGTATAGCAATGTTGGACACTTTATTTAGAAGAGAATTCTGGGGGGACAAGATGTTGAGAGTTAGAATATTCAATGAGTCACATATTGACATTGAAATTTTACTTGATTGAATTTCAGGGAAATGGAGAAATTCATAACGTGTGCTGAGACCACGGTCGACCTAGAACGTGAATGCTACGTCGAAGGTACCATGCTAAACGTCATCTTCAAATTCTTGGACACATTTATTGAAACATGCTCTAAAGAGCTGGGCAAAACAATTAAATCACTCTCCAGAACGACAGGTGAGTGCTGTTCTAAAGTTTTGGACTGGCATGCATTGCAATATGAGTCTATGTACTCAACTACCTTCCTCCTCCCATCCCCTCCCCTTCCCTCCTTCCGCCTCCTCCAACCCCCTCCCCCTCCACTCCGCCCGCCTCCTCCAACCCCCTCACCCAAGAAAAAAATCAATTTTTTTGCGAATCTGAGTAAAATGAGGCTTAAATAGTCCAAAAATGACATTTTAAAAGAATTGCGTGTTATCCAACAGTGTTTTTTTTCTAGGTTATTAATATTGAATTTATGATTCTTTGAAGCATGATAAATATCCATGGGACGTTGTATTTAGAGATGATAGACTGCTCATTTATATATGTTCCATTTTGTGAATTGATCTTGAAGGTCAAGGGCATTTTAGGCCTTGCAAAAACATACAAAAAATAGGTCATTGTACAGTGGAGTTTATTTAATCCAAAGTATGCACCAACATTGGGTTATTTGATTATACATGCATGGGAGATCACGTGAGGATCAAGGTCATCCCAGGTCAAGGTCATCCCACGGTCTAGGTCATTGCAGATCAAGGCCATCCCAATGTCAACGTTTCTTTGGAAAGGAGGGGGGCTAGGGGAGGGGGGGGGGGGCATAATACAACTTTTGCTATACTTTTTTTATTTTATTTATTTATTTATTTTATTTTATTTTAACAACTTTATTATCACCGAGGTGGAATTCGGGCACTTTCATTTTCGAAAGTACAGCAGCCCCAAGTGAAGCGCTTAACCCAAGGTACATGCTGGGTGTGTTCTTGTCAACGGCACTCACCCGTCTAGAACATGAGCGTCAGTATCTTTAAAGTCCGTTATGATGGAATGCATGCGACACAGACTAGACCTCGGTTTATACTCTTATCCGAAGGAGTGGGAAACGGGAGTAAAGTGTCTTTCCCAGGGACACAACACAATGCCCCGGCCTGGGCTCGAACTAGGGACCTTCAGATCCGCAAGCCAACGCTCTAACCACTCAGGAACGCATAGTACATGAGTGTATTTGGAGCCAGAGGTCAATGTCAGCTCAAGATCAAGAGAGTAGAAAGATCGAAGTCGGTATTACTTTGCATTTTAAGCCACCATTTTTTGGGGGGAGGGGGGAGGAAGGGGGAGAGAGAGGTGAGTCATATGGGCCTTACCCTCCTAGTTTTTCGTCATTCTCTGTATCATTACAAGTTTTTGACATCGCACTTCCAATACAATACAATACAATACAATACAATACAATACAATACAATACCTTAGGACTGTACTCTTTTCACATCCAGCAATGACAATGGCAGAAAATTTAAAGTAATGAGCCCAAAAACTCCACCTTCGGGGAAGACAATCCGATAGAGTGCGCCTAGGGTAGCGTACTTCCGGTAGTAAATAGGCCTACGTGATCGAGCCCCTTGTAATAACCGGGGCCGGACCTAAGTTTTTTAGGGGTAGGGGCCCAAATATATTTTAGGGTAGTAAGGAAAGCGCGAAGCGCCGAGCCGACGGCGCGAAGCGCCTAGTTTGCTAGGGGGGGTACGGGGGCATGCTCCCCCGGACAATTTTTTGAAAAGGGAGAAAAAATGGTGCAATCTGAGCATGTAAATTGCAAAATTTTGGTGCTATAGTTTGCTACTGATTTTGGGGAGAAATTACCTTTAAAAAAGTGTGTGTGTGTTAGGAATAAAGTCATAACAAAAATATAACTTAGGTCTTTGGGAAACAAAATATAGTGATACTCGGGTCCGCGTTTTATTTTCTTTCTTTTTTTTATTTCATTTTATTTTTTTTTTTTTTCAAAAAAGGGTAGGGGCCCGGGCCCCTCTGTCCTCTAGGGCAGGTCCGGCCCTGATAACTATACACCGTGTTGCGTCACGCCATGTGGGGCCGGGTAGCTCAGTTGGTAAGAGCGTCTTGCTAGTAACCGAAAGGTCGCTGGTTCGAATCCCGGATTGGTCAACGTGTGATCATATTATTTTCCCCTTTACCAACAACTGGCCCGCTGGTGTCAGTATAAATCGGTTCAGTAGTCACCTATATGCGAAAGTGTCGTGTGACTATAATCTACAAACAACAACAACGTCACGCCATCTGCTGGAGTACCGAACTCTATAAAAATAATATTATTAATATATATTATATGACTAGACTATTAAAAAAAATATTATGTATGATTTCAGACTTGAGTCGTATGATCGTAATGACAACTTTGGCAAAGGAGACATAGCAACACCGGAGTTCAAAATGGAGTTACCACCTATCACTAACTACAAAGACTTGCATATAGAAGTACATACACCTAACATCAGCACAGAGCAGGTTGCAGCCTTTTTGAATCCCATGAGTAAAGATATAGACAAAAAAGCTAAAGATTTGTACCAGAACAAATATGTCAATTATGTTAGAGCTTGCATCCAGTCATCAGTTACTTACATTCATGCTGAAGTTCGGGCTGAAATGAAAACTGGTCTTATGTACAAAGTTGACATTTCTTTGACAGAAAAAGGAACAGTTTTGGAATGTCAGTGTGAATGCGCTGCAGGCATGGGGCCTTCTGCACACTGTAAGCATGTAAGATGTGTCTTGCTCGGCCTGACAGACTTTTCACAAAATAAATCGTTTGTAGTACTGACAACATGCACATAATCACTCCAAACATTTCACCAAGCAAAAAAACATTTGGGGTCGCCTATGAAAGCTGAAGATATATACCGACATCAAAAAAGACTTATAACTGTAGATTTTGATCCACGACCTGAACATGGAAGTACGCGACTATTGGCGCACCTATCGGCTGAACATTTGCATATTCAAGGGAAATAATTTTAATATTTTGGCCCATTACAGATGTAACACAACACGATCAGTGAACACTTACAGTTGTAACAAGTATATCGCCCTCTGTATTGATGCATCGGCGGTGGTATAAAAAGGACACGAGGGATAGTGCAGTCCCCTATACGCTATTGTGTCTGGGGACGTTAATCTATCATCGTATCGTATCGATAACGCTGTGGTCTTTTTGTTCTTGCAGGCTCGGCAGGCTCGGCAAGTGAGACCGCCATGTTTACAATGATCCACTGGCTGTCTGCTGTACTGGCCAGTGTGTTGCTGACCCTTGACCACACGCTCGTCAAAGACCGTTTGCTTTAGATTTAGACCTGCTGATGAGGGTTTAGATCACCTTTTAGACCGCTGCTTATGATGACATGGATGACCAATTAAATGGATTTGTTGACAAATGAGACCGCTGCTGATGACGATGTAGATCACCATTTAGATGGCTTGGATGACCATTAGGCGACGCTCCCTCTACTGTTTGGTGCTGCTCACTGATGGCTTGACGATCGCTGGCATATACAGACACATGTTGTGGAGTGTATTGGTCATAGTTATTATAATATATTGAAAACAGCCCCTACCTTGTTTGTATATTGTCACCACCTTGTATTGGGAGAGTAGGGGGGGGGGGTGGTGTCTAATATTGTTTAAAGATGATGACGAAGATGATGCTGTGTGTATGTTTGTGTTGTATAAATTCCAAATTAATGTTAAAGGTTAGTTCTGCGTTACATGTACTGTATGTTAATTAGTTAAGAAAAAGATTGGAAGCTCGGACTTTTCTAGGATGGATTGGAAGATTGGACTTTTGTAATGAGTCTAAAATTGTAATCCCTATTTTTAAAAAAATCAAATTCTCTCTCTCTCGCTTCGGGGTCAAGGTCGAGGCGTGAAAAAATGGCGACGTGTTTTTGATTCAGGGAACTCACAAATGGACATTTTAAAATTCTGATGATACCCAACGGCTCAGACAACAATCAGCACTATGCCAGTTGGTCTACAACACCACCGGATAACCGCAGGCAAGTTTCTTTTCACCCAAATCGAAATATTGCGTCGAAAAACTGTCGCGGTTCATACTGTCGGTATTATTCTACTATGGAAAGGGTGTGGTACAATGGCAAGACACTATATTCGTATATCGATGGAGTATGCAATGTTTTGTACTATGACGTTTAACTTCAAACGTGACGACCCTGTATTCAACAATTGTCGTTTTGGCCTAGCTACGACAATTGCATTTGTGTTCGTGGCATTTGATTTTATTTAGTGACATGCGGTAACATTGAGTCCCGCCCTGGTCCCGACAAAGACAAGACAGAATAGCAACACACAACAAGCAGACAACATAGAGTCGACACACCTCTCTGCCTCAGCGCCAAACCTTCAAGCCAATGTTGTACAAGATAATAGTGTATCAGAGAGGCGATGAGAGAAACAACGGCAGATTTACAGACACGACAAAACAAGCAAAATGAAGAGATGCAGAAGAGACAGGAACAGCAAACAGAAAGACTAGAATAGAGGATGGATGAAGTGAAAGACTTGATCTCTACACAGTTAGGTAGGGTGGAACAGAATCAACAACACATGGAAAAGGAGGTCAGCAGTCTCCAATATCTGTGTCAAGAACTGAGAAAAGAAAACGAGGATTTACATGCGGAACTGAACACAATCAAAGAAAAATGCGACTCGCTAGAAAACCACAGTCGACGGAGTAATATGTTCTTTGGCATTCCAAGAGAGAAAGGATCGACAGAAAACTGGAACGACTGTGAAGAAAAAGTGATGAGAGTTGTCAGAGAGGGGCTGCAGATTGACAATGATATTAATATAGAAAGAGCACGCCGCACTGGAAAGGGGACGCAATCATTGTCAAACTTCTATCACACAAACACAAGAACTTGATCCTAAAACACGAACATAACTTGAAAACGTCCGAGAAATACAAGAAAGTGTTTGTGAGGGAAGATTTTTCAATTGAAGTTCGTAAAAAACGACAGGGACTGAGACAAATGGCCACGAAGTTATTCAAAGCAGGACAAAATCCAAAGATGAAATGCGACAAATTGGTGTCAAACGGTGGGGTATACATCTACGACTACAAGAAGAAAAAAGTTGTCAGATTGGATTGTGGTCGTGGAGTTGATGAGGAAGATGTCAACGCAGCAGAGGACAACCCACAGAGACAAAACATTGGCACAAACAACCTAGAAGAAGAGGACCAAGACAGAGAACAGGGGGCCACAGGAGGGAGACCGTGGGACGACTGGAACTACGACCCGCTCGGAATGTCACAACCGCTGGAAAGGACTATCCGAGATGACGATAACGACGACGACATGAATCAACCGTATATTCTTCCAACGGCGGAGTACCCACATTTCAAAGTCACGAGAAGTAATTACGACTGCAACGACGCGAACAGCGAACCAATCAAAGCACGAGAAAATGCACGAGACACGATGCGAGACAATGGCAATACAGCTACGAGAACCAGTCCAGTGAATACGCGTAACCGTGCACGTGCAGTTCCCTTGATTAGGCCTTCTGACACAAACATTCCACAGACAAATACACTGCACAACTGGATTAGACATGACAAGGCAAAACACAAAATCAGTCACAGGCAAGAGGAGGTAGAAGTGGGGCTGTGTTAAACAGAGGGCCGAGAGCCTGTGGTGGGTGGAATAATGAGTGTGGTGTTGGGGAAGATGATCGTGGTGGAGGGGGCAATAGTCGGGAACATCTCGTTACTCCCCCGGCTCGTTACTCCCCCAGCTCGTTATTTTGAACAAAGTTCGACCTATTTCGTCGCCTATAGGAGACGAACTAGGTAAACTTTTTAGAAAAGGGTTCGGGTAAGGGTTAGTTGCAGAGCTATCCCTAACCCTTGCCCTAACCCTTTTCTCTACAAAAATCACTTTCCGATTCCTACATTCTTAAAATAACGAGCTGGGGGAGTAACGAGCCGGAGGAGTAGTGATACGGGGGAGTAACGAGCTGACCCCCAGTAGTCATAATAGATAGGGATGTGGCCAGAGCCCGACAGGTATAAACATCTGTACAGGGAACTGTGAAGGTTCGTTACACAAACTGGACTTACGAGATGTTATTGGTACTTTGCTTAAGTTTGACGTATTCTGCCTGAATGAAACGTTTGTATACACGGACAAGCTTGCTTGTCACATGTTCAAAGACTACGATGTGTTTGTGTCTAAGGCTGTCAAGCTGTCACAATAGGGAAAGTTTTCGGAAGGAGTTTCTGTATTTGTACGGAATTCCCTGTCAAAAGTTGTAAGAAAAATTGAAACCAAGTATGAACATATGATCGTTTTGGAAATAGATAGAACACTGATGGGGTTAGAAAAATGTTTAATTTTGGTCTGCTTATATATTCACCCCTACGATAGTAAATTTTGGAGACAGTCGCAGTATGGAGTTGGGATAGAGATTCTTGAACAGTGTCTTATTGATTTACATAAAATGTTTTCTGACTTGTACGTCATCATCTGTGGCGATCTAAATGCACGGAAGGGTTAAAAAAATACATCAGATGATAATTTTGATGCTATGCCAGGAAAGGATGCTGATTTTTACGGAGTCACAAGTGACGATGATAATATTTTTTGAAAGGCGATCTGATGATGAAGAAGTGTCATCCTTTGGTAAAGACTTGATGTATGTGCGATGTTTGATTGCGTCATTGCCAATGGATTGAGCCAGTTGGGATTTGATGGCACACTTAACTTTGTTACTAACTCAGGCGGTAGCACCATAGACTATTTTATTGTTTCCAGCAGTCTTTGTATACAGCGCTATATTCAGTCATGGCGAGTTTTGTCATCGTTTGATTCCCCTCACTGACCTGTTTCTAATACCATGGTTACTAACAACATCAACAACAGGGGTGCAGATGAAAATAAAACAAACACAGAAAAATGAAAATGGATTGACAAACGTATTTGGAACAGCGACTTTGTGCAAACCTCTATCGATAGTAGCCGCTCGGATGATACCTACAGCACGTTCTCTCAGGCTGTATCCATTATTGAAGTTGATATAAACAAAGCTCTTACTTTATTCAGTAATGCACTGTTGCGTTGCAGCCAGTGTATGGTGAAAGAGCTGCCAAGTGCTACGCTTTGGGCGTAGTTTGCAACGCTAGAGTTTACTTGGCTACGCTGTTACGCCCGGTCTCGATTTGCTACGCCCGGTCAAATTTTGTCTAGCGTACCACGTTTTGACAAGAAAGTGGCTGTGTAAAACTCGCACAGCAACAGCAAGTCGCCGTGTGACCGTTTTGTATCTGCCGCACGCACGCACACTGCGTCTGTGTTAGCCAATCGGAAAGCGCAGTACAAAATTACCGGAAACGCTTAACCGCCATCTTAGTTCATCATGGTTTTAGACCGTGTCAAAGTGTGCAGATTTTTACCATTTTCATTTCAACATGTCGAAGCGACCTGCTGGAGCGAGTACAACGAATGAACCGCCCAAGTCCAAAATGCGTCATGCTTGTCAGAATGACCGAACGAAATACAGTGAAACACATCCGTGCATCACTTCTTCAAAAGTCAGTGCCCAGCACGTGTTTTGTAGCATTTGCACATGGACATTAAAATAAGCCATGGTGGAATGCATGCTGTAGAAAAGCACGTCATTTTGTTGAAATGCTACTCCCAAACGCCATATAAAGCTTTAATTCGGAGCAACCCCTTGGGGTCATGAGCAATCTTGCCACTGTAGATTGTTCAAACCTATAAAGGGAAAAGTGAAAGCCACAGTTGAAAACCTGTCTTTCCTTTATAGGAAAGACAGATTCACTGCGGCAACAGTACCCCCGTTGGAGTGCCGGGGGTTTTCAGTAAAAATAGTATCCCCACTTTATGGAAATTTAGTGCTTCAAATTCCCACTGTCGCTGTCTTCCTCATTTACTCTTTCCTATTCCTGCTCTGTCCTTCACTCTGCTATACTATCTTCTTCTTCGCTAGATCAATGACCTACCTTTTTTCTTGAAAACTCTTCCTGGACAAGACTCCTTGTTTGTGTATGAGGTCTGTTGGATCAGCTTGGGAGTGTTGGACGCTTTCTGCCGGGTGGTCACTAGGGCTTCCTATGATTGTACTATTTAGCACTATAGGCATTTTATATGTATGCGTTTTGTTGATGATTTATAATGATGTTTGTATTCTATTTTGTTTTTGTAACCGGGGGTTCGCGTATTTGAGGTCAACCCTCAGCCGTCCCTCGCGTGGGATGTCTTTATTGTAAAGTGACTGGCCGGTGGAGGGCATTCAATTTTCCCACTGGGGTTGTTTCAACAGATCTTTTATGCTGATCGGGGGTTGTCCGGTCCTGATTTGGCTCGGAAGAGTCCGCTGGACCTAAAGCAACAATAAATCAATCAATCAATCAATTCGGAGCAAAAAATCTAGTTATAAACGAGATAAAGCTGGCGTCCTATGGCAATGACAGCAAGACTTTCTGGAAGGAAGGAAGAAGGTTTGCAGGAAAAAGAAAAGTGTGTGTTTGTCCAGATATTAATGACCAAATGTGGTTAGAGCACTTTAAGCAGATTTTTGATGTAGAAGGTAAATTCGGTTTGCTTTTATTGTTTTCCATGTATTGTATTGTGACACGTTTCTAAGCGCCAGTGCCTTCAGGAATTACAGTTCTGTTCGTTCGTTGTTCGTTCTCTCTATCTTCCGCTCCCTCACCCTCTGTCGCCCCACAAATCACAACTCAGAAGCATCCTTGACATACTATAGGCCAATTTTTTTTTATTTTTAAAAACTTTGGGTAACGAACGTGATAATGTTAATTATAATAATGAAGATAGTGCTGATGCTGATGATGACTAGGACGACGAAGATTACGCTGATGACCAGGACGACGACGACGATGATGATATTGGTAATAACGATGATGATGATGACAATGCTGCTGATGATGAAAACGCAGAAACAAGTAAAATGAATAAATCCAACCACCTAACTAAATACCCTGAAAATAGAAATGTCATGTAGATGAGAGTAGAAACCGAGGTCTCGTTTATGTACGCACGAATTTCGTCTGACTTCATTTCAGTAATTATCAAACCACGAATAACGTTCATAACCTCCAAACTCCTATAAGCACTGAATATCTATCTATCTACCTCCAAAATGGTATCTTTTAGTTCACAGGTAATATTAGATTTTAAAGCATCTAATACAGAAAATCCGGGCATAGAACTACACTAGTCATGATCAGGCGTAAACTATACACTGTATTTAGACCAAATAAGAGAGCATTTATTTCTGAGGTAAAACTCCAATAACCTTTTCCTATTTAAAAAAAACAACAAAAAACCCCAGCGACAAACCGATTCTAATAGTTTCAATTCTGCTATAACAAAAGCAGCCCCTCTTTCTCCCGTGTCTAAAACAAATACATCAGTGTTTGATTTTAATTTTCATAATTACTTATTACACAAATGATTACGAACTACAACTGTAATAACTTTTGCAATCGGACTTTTCCTTTCATTATAGCAAGTTTGTTCTTGAAGTGGGCCATGGGCTACCAACACCAAAGAAGATGTTTATCATCAAGGATGAATTCAAAATACATAGGATTTGGTTTTGGTGATGCGGTAAAACATTCAGTCACTCTACAACAACATTCTTCCACTGGACATTAAAACCTTAAATGATCTAAGAGAAAAAAAATTGTTTTAAGAAGTAAAGCACACACTCTCTCTCACACACACACACACTCACACACACAAACGCACACACACTAAACACTACACGTACACAATAATAATAATAATAATAATAATAATAATAATACAGGATGCTATGTACGCGCCTTTCCCCAAGGCTCAAAGCGCTGCGATCTATACCAACATACACGCTCACCTGTCTCATTACCCTCACACACACCAAATACACATACATCACTCAAACATGTGGTGTAAAGGCAGGGAGATCGCTATTAGAAGACGGAAGAAAAATTCTACATGGGTATATAAATCGAGGCTCAAACATCATATAATGTGCATTAAAACAAGAAATTGTGCAAAAGTCGTGTTCTGTGAATACTGAAGTCACTGGTAGTGAGTACTGAGAGGGCAATTTTGGTAAAGAAGCTGTATCTAAACCGACTGGTTATAACGTTTAATGCTCTGAAGCGTTTGACGGGAGGAGTTCAAACTGGATGAGATGGATCGCCAATGATGTTGCAGCTCTCTAACCAACTGCGTGTTGTATATAGACGCGAGGGATGGTCCGGTGTCCACCGTCCGTCTGTGCAAATCTTGTAAGTGGCTTAATATCTCAGAACAGTCCTATTTCAACTATCACGACCAAACGTGGTAAAATGGCGTATATCCATGAGACCCCATACATGATCAGTGAATGAATGACTTCACTTCAACTTCGAGGTCACAAAGTCAACAAATGTTAGTGTTTTTTTAAAAAGAGATTATTTTAAAACGTTTCACTATTTTTAAAAAATTAATATTGAACTTGTGATCCTTTGGTGTTTAATATATATTAATGAGACACACGTACTGTGCAAATTTGGTCACCCTTTTCCAAGGTCGCTGGAGCTGTCCAAAGTCGGTCCAAGGATGGGCAAGTAGCGAGAGTAGCGACTACATTTTGTAGTTTCGCTACTATTTGGAGTAGTTTGTAACGATCCAAACTACATATTGTAAAAAAGTAGTTGTAAAGCAGCGAACTACTAATTTGTCAGTAGCGAAGTAGCGAAATGTGTTTTTCGCTACACTACTTTTCTTGCCGTGTGACTTGCACTTTCAGTCAAGCCAAAGCGAGTGCTGTCTTGCGCGAGATTGATCGCTCGCTCAGCGAACGGAAGCATGATTGTGATAGGCTGAAAGCAAAAGCCAGCCACGTGACTTTCAAAAGCGCGCGTCAGTCATCACAGTCTTTGTTGGACAAATCAAGCACAGAACGCAAAATTTTAGACCGCAGAAGATGTAGAAACTTCGAAATTTGTTTAAACCATATGTAGAATTTTTCCACTTCAAAGAAGAAACAGACAATGCATTTATATTTAAATGCAAGTACGGATGCAATATAACTTTTTTTTTCTATTTTTGAATTTTATTAGTAACTTATTATTTTTTTTTTTTTTGTATTTTGCAAATGGTATATTTATACCATACATAATGTATGTATTAAGTGTGCTCCTATATAATGATCTTGACTTGCAATGTTATCAATAACACATTTTGTAATATATTTTGTATTTTTTTGTGTGTGTGTAATCTGATGAAGAGCATATATCATTAAAAGTATTTCTTTATTTGTTTATTTTTCTTGTTGTTGTTTTTTTTAAAATTTACTTACATTTAAAAAATACTTAGCAGTCCCAGTTATGATTACATTTTAAAAAAAAATGTAGTTTGAAAAGTAGTTAGTAAAAGTAGCGAACTACATTCCTTCAAAATGTAATTGTAAAGTAGCGAACTACTTTTTCAGACTAATGTAAATGTAGTGTAGCGGACTACTTTTCAAAAGTAGTTTGCCCATCCCTGAGTCGGTCCGTATGGATATTTTGAAATGACCTTGAACCTAAAATATGACATATAAGGTCCAAACTTGTATTTAGAGATGATAGATTGATCTTTTATATGTGTTCCGTTTTTACATTGATCTTGAAGGTCAAAGTCATATTAGGCCTTGCAATAGCGTTGAAATATGCTTCATGGAATTGAGTGGAATGGCTCTGTATTTAATCCATTGGGATATTTGATCATGAGAGCATGAAGGGTCACGTGAAGGTCAAGATCATACCAAGATCAAGGTCAATAAAGGTAAAGGTCATCCCACGGTCACTGTTTTTTGGCATAATACAACTGTTGCTGTAGTTTATTTGATTGTACATGAGTTTATTTGTAGTGCGAGATCATTGTTAAGAGCATCGAAAGATCAAACTTGGTATTGCTTTAATTTTAATGCCACCGTTTCATTTCGTGTTTTGTGGACACTCGTTTTCATGTTAAATATTGCAAGCTCCATAAGGAGCAAATGAGTCATGTGAACATTGCCCTTCTAATAATATGAATATGAACATTTTGTATCCCAGTGTATCTAGTGATTCATAAACTGAGTGATGTTTATTTCACACAAAGTATTCTTTCTTAGATTCCCCTTGGGGTCATGAGCAATCTTGCCACTGTAGATTGTTCTAACCTATAAAGGGAAAAGTGAAAGCCCCAGTTGAAAACCTGTCTTGCCTTTGTAGGCATGACTGACTCACTGCGGCAACAGTTCCCCCCCCCCCCTTCCCCCGTTGGAGTGCCGGGGGTTTCAGTATAAATAGTATCCCCACTTTCTGGAAATTTAGTGCTTTAAATTCCCACTGTCGCTGTCTTCCTCATTTGCTCTTTCCCATTCCTGATCTGTCCTATCACTCTGCTATACTATCTTCTTCTTCGCTAGATCAATGACCTACATTTTTTCTTGAAAACTCTTCCTGGACAAGACTCCTTGTTTGTGTATGAGGTCTGTTGGATCAGCTTGGGAGTGTTGGACGCTTTCTGCCGGGTGGTCACTAGGGCTTCCTATGATTGTATTATTTAGCACTATAGGCATTTTATATGTATGTGTTTTGTTGATGATTTATAGTGATGTTTGTATTCTATTTTGTTTTTGTAACCGGGGGTTCGAGTAGTTGGGGTAAAGCCTCAGCCGTCCCCTGCGTGGGATGTCTTTATTGTAAAGTGATTGGCCGGTGGAGGGCATTCAATTTTCCCACTGGGGTTGTTTCGGCAGATCTTTTATGCGGATTGGGGGTTGTCCGGTCCTGATTTGGCTCGGAAGAGTCCGCTGGACCTAAAGCAACAATCAATCAATCAGTCAATTCTTTCTTAGATGAACATTCATCAAAATAGCTATATTATCTGCATCTAGCTAAAGCAAGCGTTAGTTTATTACTCATAACTGTTGGCAAATCACAAATTAATATATTAAATCCAATTGGAAGACCTTATGGCATTCCCATATGACTTAAAAACTAGAAGAATACGAGTTCCCCACTGTAACCTGTAATATATCCCTATATTTCTATGAGACGAAATTCTGCACAACCCTGAATAATAGGTCTGTGCAGAGCGTCTCACTGAAAGCCAAAGTAGCCCTCAGTGATAGCTCCACATCTCTATACATAAGCGACGAACATTCTGCTAAGTCGGTGGTCTATTGGAATCTCCACTCTAATTTCCTATACATACATAAATATAAATCGTGGCTAACTATACACATAAAGAATTAATAATATTATAAACATTCACTGGTACAGCCACTGGTCTGCAAGCATACATATAGGTTAAACAACAGTGGTTCCGTCAGGTATACAACATGGCGTCAAAACCGGTCGTGCTTGACACGTGTTCGGCATCTCCACATGGTAAGGCAAAGTCGGAATAACAATTCAAATCTATGCATAGCAAATTCCACAAACATAATTTCAACAATAATATAAATACATCACGATCAAACAGAAGTATGTTCATTTACCTGTTTGACAATGTCAGGCCCGTGGCTACTTGATTGAATTCAAATATTCAACAAGCACTGCTTCCCTGTTCTATCAGTGGAGATATTTCTCTGCTCGAGTGTAACTGTGTACTGCTCAGAGCTTTCCACACAACTGACTCTTTACTTGGCTTTGACTGAATCGGCCAGAACTGGTCCTAACCACTCTACCTGTGTCCTGATTGGATTAAACAATCTAAGTGGCTATAAAGTTCGAAACTCGATCGTAGGCCGCGATGATGTCACTAAACGGCTCGCGTCAGCTCGCAGTGTGTGTGTACACATCAGTTATACCTTAATCGTCTGCTATAGACTACAGTAACCTTCTAAGTTTTACTACTGCTAAACAAGCAAAAGCTCAAATAGTGCGGGGTAAAAGGGTCTGCTTGTTACAGTGGGTACACTGATAACAACAGTACAGTTAACTATCATTGATGGTGGTAGTTATCAAAAGTGGGTACACTGATAACAACAGTACAGGTAAATATCATTCCTATGGCTCTGAACAATAGTTTCAATACTTCCACTGTCTCTATATTGACATAACAACAGTACAGTTAACTATCATACCTATGGCTGTCAACCATAGTTTCAATATTTCCATCAGAAGAAACTTACTTTTTGTGTCAGTAAGAGCTGTACCTTCCTTTGCGGTGCACGCGCTGTGAGTGAAGAATATCTCACGCTTCTCAAAACATGCAGTGAACAAGTCATACAAATTAATTATGTTGTTGATAGTGTACGCCTTTTGTATTCATTTATCTTTTTGTGTATTTTCTATAAATATAACAGGTTGGGGTGTACATTGTGTAACGCTAACGTATGGGAAATACATTGAGTGCGATTACGTCCCATATAATTTGGATTGTGTTAGTAATTTACTAAACAGATATAATCATAAACGATTTTGAAGACGTTTACGTTCAAGTAATTTTGCACAAGTTGCAACAAGCGGTAGAGATGACAGGCACGAACACGGCGTTGGATTCTTGGTCCACAAGAACATTCTAGCCACTGTCATGGGTTGCCGCCCAGTCTCCAGTAGACTCATTACCATCCGTCTGAGAGCAACCCCTTTCAACATTACCATCATCCAGGCCTATGCCCCAACATCAGACTATGAAGACAGCGAAGTGGAGGATTTTTATGAAAATATACAGGCGGTCCTTGACCAAGTGCCGAAGAAGGACATAGTCATAGTGCAAGGCGACTGGAATGCCAAGGTTGGCCAAGATGCGCACCACAACTGGGGAGACACATGCGGACCCCACTGCAACAACGAGACAAATGACAGGGGTCTGAGGCTATTGGAGTTTGCCAGATACAACAATCTGGTACTGGCAAACACGCTTGGTCTCCACAAAAAATCCAGACGATGGACATGGCACAGTCCCGGCGGGGAACATCACAACCAGATCGACTACATCATGGTCAAGAAACGCTTCAGATCAAGCATCAACATTGGCAGGACACGCACTTTTCCAGGAGCAGACATTGGAAGTGACCACGATCTCGTGATGATGTCTTTCCGGCTCCATTTGAAGAGAGTAAATACAGCAAAGTGCACTAGGCTGAAGTTCGACCTGGACAAACTGCAAGACCCGGAGGTGGCAAAAATATTTCAGGCCACAATTGGAGGGAAATTTGCACCACTGCTTATTTTGGGGGCAGGCGAAGTAGATGTCAACACCATGACCAATACCTTCAACTCAGCTGTAACAGATGCCGCCACTGAGATCCTTAGCAAGCACCGACCAAAGAAGAAGCCGTGGATCACACCTGAACTTTTGGATCTGTGTGATAAACGAAGAGAGTTAAAAAAGAAAAAGAACACCTCACAGGGAGCTGATGTCTACCGAAAAATCAACAATGACATCCGAAAAGGCATGCGCACAGCAAAGGAGAACTGGATAGAAGATCAATGCCAGGAAATAGAGAACAATCTGAACAAGAACAACAGCAAGAAGGCCTACCAGACTGTGAAGCGGCTGACAAGTGTTAAACAGCCCAAAGTCTCCACTATCCAAAGCAAGTGTGGCATTTGCCTTACAGAAGAACAAGAAGTCTTGGACAGATGGACAGAGTACTGCTCTGACCTTTACAACCATACACCAAATGGAGACCCATCAGTTCTAGCATGTCCCGAGAGCAGAGAAGAAGAAGAAATCCTCCCAATTCTCCGGGAAGAAGTTGAGCCAGCAGTGCAATCGCTGAAGAAAGGGAAGTCAGCGGGAGTGGACAACATACCAGCGGAACTGCTACAAGCAGGAGGAGAAGCGATGACTGATGCTCTCACCATTATCTGTAACAAGATCTGGCAGAGTGGGGAATGGCCTACACCATGGACCCAGTCGCTTGTCATCACTCTTCCCAAAAAAGGTAACCTTCAGGAGTGTGAAAATTACCGCACCATCAGCCTCATCAGCCATCCCAGCAAGGTCCTCCTGAAAATAATACTCAACAGGTTGAAACCACAAGCTGAACAAATCATAGCTGAAGAACAAGCAGGATTCATGGCAGGGCGAAGTACCACTGAACAGATTTTCAACCTCAGAATAATCTGTGAGAAATACCTACAGCACCAACAACATCTATATCATGTGTTCATAGACTTCAAGAAGGCATTTGACCGAGTCTGGCATGCAGCTCTATGGGCAACTATGAAAGTGTACAACATCAGCCCTAAAATTATAGAAGTCATCAAAAGCCTGTATGACAAGGCTACCAGTGCAGTCCTCCATAACAGCGTCATCGGGAACTGGTTCAGAACAACAATCGGTGTGCGTCAAGGATGCCTACTCTCTCCAACACTCTTCAACATCTTCCTAGAGCGCATCATGTCAGATGCTCTTGCAGATCACGAAGGCACAGTCAGCATAGGGGGCAGAGCAATCTCCAATCTTCGTTTTGCGGATGATATTGATGGATTGGCTGGAGATGAACAAGAACTTGAACAGCTTGTACAGAGGCTTGACACCACCTCCAGAGCTTATGGAATGGAAATAAGTGCAGAGAAGACCAAAATGATGACCAACAACACCAATGGCATCAACACGGACATCAAAGTACAAGGCCAATCCCTCAACACAGTGCACAGCTTCAAATATTTAGGAGCCATTGTGTCAGACAATGGGTCTCGACAGGAAGTCCTCTCCAGGATCGCACAAACAACTGCTGCCCTGACAAGATTGAAGCCCATTTGGAAAGACAGAACCATCAGCCTACATTTCAAAGTAAGACTGCTGCGCTCTCTGGTCATCTCCATCTTCCTATATGCTTGCGAAGCATGGACCCTCACAGCAGATCTCCAACGAAGAATACAAAGCATGGAGATGAGGTGCTACAGAAGACTTCTTGGCATTTCCTATACCCAACACATCACCAACGACGAAGTCCGACAGACCATCACACAAGCCATTGGACAACACGATGACCTGCTCACAGTGGTGAAGAAACGGAAACTCCGATGGTATGGCCACGTCACCAGATCATCAGGCCTTGCAAAGACCATTCTGCAAGGCACAGTGCAAGGAGGTAGAAGAAGGGGGAGACCGAAAAAGAGGTGGGAGGACAACATTCGAGAATGGACTGGTTTGACACTGAGCGAAGCCATGAGGGCTGCTGAGGACAGAGAAAGATGGAGTATGCTGGTTAAACGATCATCTGTGGTGCCCCTACGACCTTCGGGTTATGGGACAGGATAGGATAGGATAGGATGCAACAAGTGAGAACTGCGATGATTGTGAATTTTGTTTTGCATGAGTGGCAAGGATTATAGTTCAGGTTTCAGCTAGCTTGCAGTGGAAGGGAGATAATCTGTATTGCGCTCGTATTAAACACGGACCTTAGTAAAAAATGCGTGATGTATAATCAAGTATGCTTTTAGGTTCGGCTGCTGCTGATTATTATTATTATTATTATTATTATTATTATTATTATTATTATTATTATTATTATTATTATTATTATTATTCTCTTCATCATCGTCATTATTTCCTGGTTCTTCCTCTCCTTTGTTCTTTTTTCGTGGCGTGGCTAACGTCGGGGTAGTGGCACAGTAGGACTGATCGGTGCTTGTCCCTTGACTTGGATGGTGCTGGATGGTGTGGGGGTCTCAGGAGGTGAAGGGAGCGCCCACTTGGTCCACTGGAAAGACTACGTCTACTTCTCTCAGCCACTTGGTCCACTGGAAAGACTGCGTCTACTTCTCTCAGCCACTTGGTCCACTGGAAAGACTACGTCTACTTCTCTCAGCCACTTGGTCCACTGGAAAGACTGCGTCTACTTCTCTCAGCCACTTGGTCCACTGGAAAGACTGCGTCTACTTCTCTCAGCCACTTGGTCCACTGGAAAGACTACGTCTACTTCTCTCAGCCACTTGGTCCACTGGAAAGACTACGTCTACTTCTCTCAGCCACTTGGTCCACTGGAAAGACTGCGTCTACTTCTCTCAGCCACTTGGTCCACTGGAAAATCGACTGCGTCTACTTTTCTCGGCGCTTTAGTCAACGGGACGTCATTTTTGTTGCTTTGAAAATACTGAACAAACACGTACATTTGCCGATTGAGCAAAACTGTAATGTAATGTAATGTAATGTAAATGTAGTTTTCCTTTCGTGATTGTGTGAACTGACTTTTTGTGGTGTTTTTCTTTTCTTTTTTTTAAATAAAAAACTGGGGAGAGAGATTATCGGTATTATTATTTTAAATTTTTGTTGTTGTTGTTGGCTTGGGAAATTGTTTTGAATAATCATTGTTTTAAATGTTAAAAAAAAAATCCCTATATTTTAAACTAAGTACCAATATATTTGAATTATGTATACACAAGATATAAGAAAAAATTAGATATTATAAATTTTATTCTTGGAAATGTAAGGATCACATTGAAAAAATATTTCCGGCCATGTAAAACAGACAGAGTAACAATCGACAAGTAGCTTACTTTGAACAATAAAAATTACGATGGAATAACAGTGACTACAAAGGTTATATTGAAGATGCCATGATGCCAACGGCAATAATGACGATGGTTATAATGACGATGATGATGATGATGATGATGATGATGATGATGATGATGATGATGATGACGATGATGACAACGGCGGCGATGATGATGATGCCGATGACAAAGATAATAATTTTAATGACAACGATGAAGAGGATGACAACAATAATGATCCTTTATACAGTACAAATTGTGAAAGTTTGATAAGTATGAAACATAGATTATAATCTAATAAACTGGTGTGTACATGTAGAGCGACATTTCATGCATCCTGCCGCAGGGATGCCGGGGTTTTCAGTATAACTAGCAGTTATTACCGGTGCAAATAAATTTTTGATGACCCAATTGCCGGGCCTGGTATGCCCGTTTCAAACATTTTCCTGGAAGTGACTTTTTGTGTGCATTCTGCAGCATTTAGTCATTTTATGTTTGTTTTTAATTTGAAGAAGAGCAAAGCACGAAAATTCATTTGTCTTGTATTGTTGTATAATTAAAAGTATCTAATATATTTCTTTGTTGTGTTTCTGATTTTATGCCCGTTATAGGTTATCTTTGGGTGTCCAAGCTGTCAGCCACTGAGTGAAGTCAAATTTATTTGAGACTGTAATGTTCCATTGTAGCCTACATAGTGTATAGTTTATGTTGTGGTGTTGGTACAATAACTACCTTTAGGAAATATATCAATTGTCTGAGAATGGAAGAAATTGTAAACACAACAGGAACTGCAAAGTATTTTGAAAGTAAAATCATGAACACAACTAAGATATATATCAAAGATACTTTTAATTAACATTAGCTCAAAAATTAATTAATTTTGTATAAAAGTATCTTTGATATAATAATCTTTATTGTGTTTATGATTCTGGAAGTGGAATGCTGAAGTGCACTGTCAGTGGTGAATCACTAAAAAGAGACATAGATTAAAGATGAACTTATAATTGTAATAAAACACAATAACCATTTATTTGAGGAGAACAGCATTACTGATTTATTGCACATGCATGTGATTAAAACAATAAGACAATGCTATCACTGCATGCACATAATTTTTTAAATTATAATACATACCAATGAAATACCAAATTGAGGCAATCATTAAAAAAAAGCACCAGATATTTATTTTTGGAACAATTCAGTTTTAATTTATATTCTAAATAAATTTTTTTAATGTAAAGTTTGCTTTTAGTTTTATTTATTTTTTCTGATGAATCGAATGACAATTAATTATGCTATGAAATTTACAATAAAACTATAATGTTATTTTCTTTTTCTTTTTTTAAATAGACCTACCTATACCTAATTAAAAAAAAGAAAAAAAAGCATAAGATGTTAAGTGTTCTAAAAAGTACATGCATCATGGATAAATGAAAAAAAAAAGAAGCAGTTATTAATAACCGTGCTATGATTTTATTTTTATTTATGTATTTATTTATTTATTTATTTTTGGCATTTTACTTGCACCCTTTTTTGTTTTTTATTTGCCTCTCCTCTTTTTTTCTTTAGTATCTATACCTCCCTCTCTCTTTTATCTCTCTCCCTCTGTATTATTAAATTAAAAAAAACAATCCCCAACGAGATTCGATCCCGGATCGCCGTAATGATAGTCAAACGCCTTATCCATAGATCCACGTGCTGCTATAATTCTAAAGCCTTATTTTAGGTCCTATATCATAAAACATGGTGAACCCTCGATTTTATTAGTGTTATAAACTTTAAACTGCATTAAGCAACAATATAACTCCGATTTAAAAGCGTGATCAAATCCAAACTTATGAAATGAAGGCTACGGAGCGAAATCACTAAACGCCAACCGGAAAAAAGGCGGGGCCTGCCGTAGGCAACGTCAAGAGTGATTGGTTGGACTTGCACATGTTTCCCACGTGTTTTTAGTAAATTTTGCAAGGCAGTAAAATGCAAAATAAAGCCGTTTTGCGATCGAAAATAATGTTATGTTTCGTTGTATCGGCAGCGCGTGATCGAGCGGCGAATGGCAAAACTCGCCTGGAAGCAATTATACGGACAGTTCAGCTGTAATCTGCACAAATTCGAGCAAAGTGAAGCTCAAAATGAGCTTCACAACAAAGCCGCTGGTTGGCTAAAACGGCCCCTCGTGATCTAAAACGGCTTGTCGATTAATATATAGAATAGTATCCCCGCTTTCTAGAAATGTATTGTTTTAAATTCCCACTGTCGCTGTCTTTGTCCTTTGTTCTTTCTCATTCCTACTCTGTTCTATCAATCTACTATACTATCTTCTTCTTCGGTAGACCAGCCACCTACCTTTTTTTCTTGAAAACTCTTCGGGGACAAAACTCCTCATTTGTGTGTGAGGTCATTGGATCGGCTTGGGAATATTGGACGGGTTCTGCCAAATGTTCACTGGGGCTTCCTATGATGTTATTATTTGGCAATGTAGGCATTTTATATGTATATTGTTTTGTTGATATTTTATAATGATGTTTGTATTCTATTTTGTTGTTGTAAACGGGGGTTCGATAAATTAGAGTACAGCCTAATAGTCCCCTGCGTGAGATGTCTTTATTGTAAAGTGACCGGCTCGTGGATTGCCATCAGTGTTACCGTTAGGGTTGTTTCAGCAGAGCTTTTATGCGGATTAAGGGTGAGTCCTCTTTCAGCGAAGTTGTGGTCTTGATTTTGTGGTCCTGATTCGGCTCTTTGCAGTCCGCTGGACCTGTGTGATAAACGAAGAGATATGAACACCTCACAAGGAGCTCATGCCTACCGAAAAATCAACAATGAAATCCGAAAAGGCATGCGCACAGCAAAGGAGAATTGGATAGAAGATCAATGCCAGGAAATAGAGAACAGTCTGAACAAGAACAACAGCAAGAAGGCTTTCCAGACTGTGAAGCGGCTGACAAGTGTTAAACAGCCTAAGGTCTCCACGATCCAAAGCATGTCTGGCATATTCATTACAGAAGAACAAGGAGTCTTGGACAGATGGACAGAGTACTGCTCTGACCTTTACAACCACAAACCAAACGGAGACCCATCAGTTCTAGCATGTCCAGAGAACAGAGAAGAGGAAGAAATTCTCCCAATTCTCAGAGAAGAATTGAGGCAGCAGTGCAATCACTGAAGAAGGGGACGTTAGCGGGAGTGGACAACATACCCGCGGAACTGCTTCAAGCAGTAGGAGAAGCGATGATCGATGCACTCACCATTATCTGTAACAAGAGCTGGCAGAGTGGGGAGTGGCCTACACCATGGACCCAGTCGCTTGTCATCACTCTTCCCCAAAAAGGCAACCTTCAGGAATGTGAAAATTACCGCACCATCAGCCTCATCAGCCATCCCAGCAAGGGATATCATGTGATTGTAGACTTCAAGAAAGCGTTTGACCGAGTCTGACAGGAGGCTCTGTAGGCAACAATAAGAGTGCAAATCAGCCATACAATTATTGACGTCATCAAAAGCCTGTATGACAAGGACACCAATGCAGTCCTCCACAACAGCGCCATCGAGAACTGATTCATAACAATAATCGGTGTGCGTCAAGGATGCCTACTGTCTCCGACATCTTCTTAGAGTGCATCATGTCAGATGCCCTTTCAGATCACCAAAAGCATAGTTAGCTTAGAGCGTAGAGCAATCTCCATCTTCCGTTTTGCGGATATTGATGGATTGGTTGGAGAGGAACAAGAACTTGAACAGCTGGTACAGAGGCTTGACAACACCAGAGATTATGGAATGGAAATATGTGCAGAGAAGACCAAAATGATGACCAATAACAGCAATGGCATCAACATGGACATCAAAGTCCAAGGCCAATCATTCAACACAGTGCATAGCTTCAAATATTTAGGAGCCATTGTATCAGACAATGGGTCCCGACAGGATGTCCTCTCCAGGATCGCACAAACAATTGCTGCCCTGACAAGGTTGAACCCCATTGCAAAGACAGGACCACCAGTCTACATTCCAAGGTAAGGCTGCTGCGCTCCCTTGTAATCTCCATCTTTCTTTACGCTTGCGAAACATGGACCCTCACAGTAGATCTACAACTTCAACTTCAACTTTTTATTGGCTCCAAGTACATAGAAAAATTGCTTAGCGCATAGAAAGAATATATAAAAACCCATTACAAATTTTTAAAAAGACATTCACGCAACATCGACTCGCACACCGTCATTGTATCACAGCAAAAGTATATCACACTGCTATTTATTGTATCACATCACCTGTATTATACGGGAATTATACCTGGAATTTACGGCTAGCTCTGAAGGTTCCGACCCAAAGTTGAACATGTGTAGTGGTGATGTTTTTGTGCTGCTAAAAGTGTTGCTTATTGCTGAGTTTCCATGAATTACGGATACCGTATGTCTGCAGGGGAGAGGGAGGTGCGTATTTTATTGTTACGAGGTATCCGTGAAGTTTCGTGTGACGCTTGCCCCTAATCTAGTCTGCTCGTCTGCACAACGGGTTTCCCAGGGATACCCATAGGGGAGACAACTTCCCGGATATAAACACCGATCAGCTGAGCAGTCATGTGCAAAACATTCAACCACAAAAAAGAAATGAATGGGGCTAATACTATTGAGTAATAATATTACTTATAAATAGAAGGTTACTGTATTAAAAGGCTAGTTTAAATCGTAACATATTGGTGTCTAAAAGTTCAGTCTTAGAACATATAAACATGTAAAAACCCTTAAAAAAAAGTTACAGGAAATAATAATAATAATAACAATAATAACAAAACAATAGCAATAATAACAACAACAATAATAAAGTACATATATGCACAGTGTATCACCCTGTTCAGTGCACACTGAGACACTTTACCAATACTCTGAGACAATTAAGTAGATCTAGCATAACAGTTTATAAGACTAAAAACAAAAACAACTACAGGTGTCAACAGTCTCAGTGATCAAATACAGGCATAGATGTAGCTATAAAGACACCATGACAATAAATAATAATGATGATAGTGGCACTACTACATTATACACATGGTCACATTACTACAACATGTGGGTTATGGGGGGGGGGGGGGGGGTAGGGACAGCATATTGTTCAAGCTACCTTATACCATTCAGGACTGAGATGGCGGATGGTATAAAAGACTTCTGCATGCGAGAAGTTCTACACTTGGCAGCACGGTACCTCCGCCCAGATGGCATTAGTGCGAACTGATCATGCATGGGGTGCGACTCATCTCCAACAATGTTGTGTGCTTTGGTGATGGTTCTGTGGTGCACCAGTTCACTCAGGCTTGGAAAAACAACCCCCACTACCCTCTCTGCCTGTTTGACTACTCTTTCTAGTCTGTGTTTGTCCTCTGCAGTGCTACCACAGTACCACACCATCAAGTTGAAGGTCAGAAAACTTTCGATACCGGCTTTGTAAAACATTGCAAGGATTTCAGGACAGACTTTAAACTGTTTGAGCTTTCTCAAAAAGTACAGCCTTGAGTTACACTTGCTAACTACTTTGTCTATGTGTTTTGACCATGTGAGATCAGAGCTGATGGTAGTGCCCAAATATTTGTACTCTTGTACCTGTTCTACCTCCATCCCCCCTAACACCAATGGTTCTGTGTCTCTTTTCACCTTTCTAAAATCACTTGTCATCTCTTTTGTTTTTCCCACATTGAGGTCCAGGCTATTCCTGTCACACCACTCTACCAGTTTGTCAACATCCTGCCTGTACATTGTGTCTTCATCGTTCTCTATCAGCCCTACCAGTGCCGAGTCATCAGCGAACTTTGAGAGTGTGTTCTTCTCACTAATGGCTCTGCAGTCATTCAGATTCAGATTCAGAAAACTTTATTATCTCCAAGGAGAAATTCTAACATGGATTTGCTGTCAGCAAAAGGTAATAAAATGTAACAGTACTATAAACATGTAAACATGTACGTGTACTCACGCTTATGTACATATTAACAAGAACATTTCCGACACATTGTAAAACTTAAAATACATATCACACTACATGTCCTTATTGCACTTCAACATAAATAAATAAAACACCTACCCACAAACACACACACCCACACACACACATCCACACACACATGGGTTAGACATTAGATTATATTACACCAAAATTATAAACGTTATAAAGCATCTTAAAAAAAATATACAATCATCAAACTCTGCGTATCATTCTAACACTGACAATCACAGATTTTAAAACTTATGCATTAGTTAACTACATACTGAATAGTTGAAAATTGCTGCAATTATAAAATTCATCATTAGTACACAATTGCTGCAATTATAAAATTCATACATTAGTATACAAGGTGAAGATCGTCGGTGACAGACAGCAACCTTGCGGACTACCTGTGCTGATCATGAGACTATCTGAGATGACGCCATCCACGGCAACATGCTGGGACCGACCGACCAGGAAGTCGATGATCCATTTGATAATCTGGGGACTGACTGACAAGGTGTTCAACTTGTCGTACATGAGACTAGGCCTCACAGTGTTGAACGCAGAACTAAAATCAACATATTAATATAGTACTCTCGCTGAGGTGTTGGGCTTCTCCAGATGCTTCAGAATGCTGTGGACGATCAGACTAAAAAAGATGATAACACTAATCTCTTAGTTACTGAGGTAAAAGAGCATATTGAAAATAATTATTTAAACCATTTGAAAATTTTTACAGATGGTTCGGTATTAGATTCTTTAGATAATGGATCGGCCTTTATCATTCCTGCATGTAAGACGCTCAAATTATCTAGGAAAGGGGTTTTCTATATTTACGAGTGAGCTTTATGCTATTATAATGGCTCTCAACTACATTATGACTTTGCCGTTAGAGCTCTTTGGTTTACTGATTTGTGTCGATTCAAAAGCGGTTTTGTATGCTTTAAAACAGGGTAATTCCAAAGTAAGAAATGAATTCATATATGAAATTAAACATGTGATCCATTGTATAGTCTCTAGAGGCATAGTTGTTGATTTCTGTTGGGTTGCAGCACATTGTGGAATTCATTGGAACGAAGTGTGTGACAAGTTAGCCAAAGAGGGAGCACTAAGATCATTAGATTCCACTTCTGTCTACAATTTGAGTTTGTGTTGTCCTGAAATGTATTCCTTATTAGAAAAAGTAGTATGTCAAGATACTAGCATTAAAAAGGTTACTATACCAAACTGTTCACGACAGTTGTCAAAATTAATATACAAGTTAGGAATGAACTCATGGAGTACTAAATATTCAGCAGATATTCAGTGTATGTGTGGCAAAAATATATCAGTTTACCATATTTTATTTGAATTTCCAGTTTTAAATGCACTGTATGAAAACCAAGGACATCATTTGACTGAATATGGACACTCTTTAGATGATGTATTACATCATTCACAGATAACAGTAGTTGTGAAAATTATTGCAATGACTCCTATTGGTAGACTTTTATAGTGTGGTGTTAAATCCCTCTTCCCCTTTCATTCCAATTTGTTATAAGGTTCTTAATTGTGATTTGATTTATATTGTTGTTGTTATTAATTAATGGCTAATATCACCTGAATGTGTGAATAGACAATAAATGAAATATTGATTGATTGATTGTGGACGATCAGGATGGTAGCATCGTCCGTGCCTCTACTAGCCCTGTAGGCAAACTGAAGCTGGTCCATCTGATCCTCAGTTTGCTGCAAAAGCCTCTTCAGCACCAGTCTTTCAAGGCATTTCATCACTACAGGGGTCAGTGCTATAGGCCTATATTCATTGTTCTCTTTGCAGATTGCTTTTTTCGGGATGGGAACTATTCTAGAAGTTTTCCACAGTGATAGGATCTTTCCTATCAGAAGGATCTTGTTAAAAATAGTCTGAAATATATACCAGCTAACTGCTCAGCGCATGCCCTCAAAAGCCTAGGATGGATGCTGTCTGGACCAGGTGCTTTGTTTGGTTTCAGTTTAGAGAAGACTGCCCTAACCTCATCCTCACCAGCCCATTCAGCGCATCCAACGAAGAATACAACGCATGGAGAAGGAGTGCTACATGATTCTTCTGGGCACTTCTTATTCCCAGCATATCACCAACAACGAAGTCCGACAGTACAGAACATTACACAAGCCATTGGACAACACGGTGGTATGCTCACATAAGTGAAGAAACGGAAATTCCGATGGTATGGCCACGTCACTAGATCATCAGACCTTGCAAAGACCAACCTGCTAGGCACAATGCGAGGAGACAAAAGGAGATGGAGACATGAAAAGGTGGGAGGACAACATTGGAGAATGGACTAGCTTGACACTGAGCGAAGCCATGAGGGTTGCTGAGGACAGAGAAAGATGGAGTATGATGGTTAAATGATAATGAATCTGTAATGACCCATCGACCTTCGAGCTACGGGATAGGATAGGATAGGATATGACAGACCGACCGTCAGATCCATCGACAGGCGGATCAACATTTGGTTCGTTGTAATTCCTGGATATTTCAAATTGTGTTCCGAAAATAAAATTTGCGCGACTAAATTCCCCCGTTGGGGTGCCGGGGGTTTCAGTATAAATAGTATCCCCACTTTCTGGAAATATAGTGCTTTAAATTCCCACTGTCGCTGTCTTTCTCATTTGCTCTTTCTCATTCCTGCTCTGTTCTATCAATCTGCTATACTATCTTCTTCTTCGCTAGACCAGTCACCTATCTTTTTTCTTGAAAACTCTTCCAGGACAAGACTCCTTATTTGTGTATGAGGTCTGTTGGATCAGCTTGGGAATATTGGACGCTTTCTGCCAGGTGGTCACTAGGGCTTCCTATGATGTTATTATTTAGCAAAGTAGGCATTTGATATGTATGTGTTTTGTTGATAATTTATGAGGATGTTTGTATTCTATTTTGTTTTTGTAAACGGGGTTCGATAAATTAGAGTACAGCTTCAGCGTCCCCTGCTTGGGATGTCTTTATTGTAAAGTGACTGGCTGGTGGAGAGCTTTCAGTTTTACCACTAGGGTTGTTTCAGCAGATCTTTGATGCGGATCAGGGGTTGTCCGGTCCTGATTTGGCTAGGAAAGGGTCCGCTGGACCTAAAGCAATAATCATGTAATGTAATGTAATGTAATGCGCGACTAAATCCGTAAATTATAAAAGTTCAAAGGAAATCAAATGATGCAGATCACCAATCTTAATTGCAGTGAAACCCTGTCAATTTACGTCATTGAGGTTTTAGATGTCTACGTCATTTCCGCACATTCTTGTTAAACGACATTCGAAAGTGGCAATGTGTTCAATGAACAGGCTTCTGGTTACCTTGTTCTTGTATTTGCTGATCGGTAAGGAGATTTGTATGTTGGTGGTTGTGTTGATTTTGTTGTTGTTTTTTGGACTCGTTTGCATAGCAATACGTATGACGGCCCACTAGAGCCAAAACTTATAACTTATGTTAATCTGATGAATAAAAATTGATGCAACAACAACAACAACAATAGAGCCAAAACCTGATAATTGCAAATATCATGAGTTAATTACAAATATTATTATGGGATAATTACAACTATCAAGGGAGAAATACATTTATCTGCCTGGAAATGCGCCAAAACCGAAAATTGTACTTATCACGTAATAATTACACTTATCACTTCCTGATTACAATTTTTACGTGATAATGCTTAATTCTGACTAAGGCGGCTTACTAACGGCAGCGCCAAAATTTGCATTTACAGGAATCAGTGTAGGCATTACGGATGCAAGGGCAGGTAACTCTTCCGAGCAGATCGCGATTTCCGGGAAACCTGACTAATTTTACCGCTGATTCCATGGTCCGATTACAGTCTCAAACGGCTACGTCCAGTGGTTGTTTCTAAAACAAATGACCAATAGCGAAAGAGGAGACACTGGCGCAGCCCAGCAACTGCTTTTTGTAGGGAAGGATTTTCAACTTACTTAATTTTTTTTTTGGGGGGTGGGGGTGGGGGTGTGGGGGGTGGGGGGGCTTTATAAAAAATGTTTGCCTTTAATTTTTGTTTAATTAGGTAACCTGATGTGTCGTTTAAATAATACAACAAATAAAATTACACTTTCTGAGCGTAAAGCCTTTCAAATTATTTAAAGTCAAGGCCACACGACGAACGGTTACGGCTCCTCCGAGTCGTCGCCATTTCGTTTTCATTCGTTGTCACGGCTTCGCAAACACACATTCAAATTAGAATGCTTTTCATGCTTTTCACATTAGTTATGAATTTATGTCAACACCAGGGGAGAGCTTAGTTTGCAAAACATTGTGCTTTCTTCTTTTATGTTTATTGCTGTAAATTTTGCATAATTAAAACGGATCCATGAGTGACCTTTCTTGTGTTGAGTAGCAGTTTAGTTTGATAACTTCTGATTTGTTTATCTTTCTTAAGTAGCGCTTTCTGAGTTCAAGAGCGGTTCAAAGGGCTGACCGACACGGGCTCTAACTAAACTCAAACCCATTTGCTGGCTTAAGCGCGTACATGCAGGCTCTATTAGTATTTGTTACAGACATTAAAAATAGAGAGATTTACATGTGAATTGTACGCCATACTTATGGTGTTATATTGTATAATTAACATTCCTCATGAAATATTTAATATTTTAATTTGTGTTGATTCCAAATCGGTGCTGTATGCTTTACGAAATTGGAAATGTAAAAAGAGAACCGACATAATATTTGACATCAGGTATTTAATTCATTGTATACGTACGAGGGGTATTGGAATTACATTTTGTTGGGTTCCATCACATTTTGGTATATATGGTAATGAAATGTCAGACATATTAGCCAAAAAGGGAGCAATGAAAAGTGGCAATACGATTTTGAATTGTGATTTGAAAATATGTCAGTTTGAATACTATTCTTTAGTTGAACAGCACTTTTACATGAAAATTCCTAAAGTAAATATTACATGTTGTTCAAGAGCAATTTCAAGATTGATATACAAACTACGATTGAATTCGTGGAATACAAAGTATTTGAAAAATATTAATTGTATATGTAAAGGGATCGTCTCTTTAAATCATTTACTTTTTGAATGTACTGTTTTAACACCATTATACAAACAACAGGGAATTATATTATCAGCACAAGATGACACTAAAACCATTTTATATGGTACAGAAATATGTAACATTGCTGGTGTCATTATCAAAACAGACTTATATAAGATATAATTTTGAAGAACGTTGATATGTTATTGTTAATTTTGATTAAATTAAATTAAATTATTACTTATATTGTTATTATTTTTTTAAATTAAATTATTATTGTTATTATTATTATTATTTGTTTTTAATTTTATAATTTTAATTCCCTTTTTATTTTTATTTTATTTTTTTATTTTTATTTTCATACTTTTTTGTTGTCTAAAATCACATTATTGTGAACAGACGTGAAATTAAAATATTGAATTGAATTGAATTGAATAGAGAGATGCGTTAGAAGTTATAGCGCGCAGTGACCATTTTGAGGCAGTGAGATGTGATGTAGGTTGTCGTAGCTTATTATACTGCTGCTTTCCATTATTAGTTCTTATTTAACATTTTTCAAGCTCAAAAGCTGCTGAAAACGCTGTCCGGTAGGTTCTAACTCAATATCACCAAATGAATGAGTAAATATTTATATTTGTGTATGTTATGTTATGTTTATCAGTTTATAGTCCCCTCTCTTCCCGTAAGGATTTTCAGAGAGGAGACTTATATAAATCACATGTGTTTATATAGTGAGTACACAAGCGACCGCTGTTGACAGAAAAGCACGTGGCGTATGTATACGCAATGGGTTGGTACTATACTTCCTAGTGCAGGACTATCTCGGTGATGAGACACGGCGATATAAAGACTTTTTGGAGAGCAGAAGGTTGCAGGTTGTTTTCCCCTATACGCTCTATGTGATCGGGGACGTTAATCTACCCAATCATTCAATCAGAAGGTTGTGGGACAACGTAGCTCAGTTGGTAGAGCGGCTTACTATAACCGAAAGGTACCTGGTTCGAGTCCCGGATTGGTCAACGTGTGGCCATATTATTTTCCCCTTACCATCAACTGGTTCGCTAATGTGATCCGTAGTCGCCTATACGCTCCGGTGTCGTATGACTATAATCTACAATTACCCTTACAGAAGATTGTTCTTGTGTGCATCTGAGAGTGCCCGTGATTGAATGAAATAGGACTCGGATAGGGTGTATTATTGGAATTAAAAAGATAGGCTGTGAAAAACGAATGGTGAATGCTTAATTTGTGTGACTTGGAAATAGTGTATTACTATGTAGGCTACTGTGGTGATTCTGGATTATGTTCATGACAGACAAGGTAATTTGAATATTTATATTTTGTGATTTACTTGTTTTTTTTAATATAATTATAATTAATTTCACAAATGCATAAAATATTTTCATAAATTGATAAATGTAATTTTCTGTCAGACCTGGAACGGGATTGCTGCAGAGAAAGATAAAATCATATTCTAGTTTAACTGAATTACTTTATTACTTTAGGACTTAAAGTCTTCTTGAATTCCGTTTGAATTATTATTCTATTATTTCGAGTGAGAAAGAAGAGAACCATAAAATTAGCAAAACGTATATTGGTGCTGTGTTTCAACTGTTATGTATTTTATGTCTTGAGTATTTCAAGTTTATCTCTCTGTCTCAACTTGTGTAATTGTATAAGAAAGGCCTTTTGATGAATACGTGACATATTCAAGAAATTGGAACGTTAAAAACCGTTTACAACACCCGATACACATTGGTCGAACGCTACCAGAAGCATGCGTTATTAGTCGCCTCAACAGGCGATAAAGCATGCTCCCATGCTTCAGAGCACTGCTTTCTATACGCTTCAAGCTCTATAGTCACGGAAAAAGCGCAATTTCACTGCAGTGAACTCATGAAAATAGAAAAATGTAAGTTTCGTCTCCTCTAGGGGACGAATTAGGTCAAACTGTATTAGTTTCTAGGTCAACTGTCTTTTAAGAACCGTTTGACAATGTTTTTGAACCGTTTGTTGACGCCGGATAGTGTCCTCACTTGGTTTCATGCAATTTAAGAATCCAACAAGGCTATTGGGTTTTTGAGACGGAAAGAGCGGAATGTTGTAGAGCAACATTCTGTATTACAGTGACATTGCGCTTTTTCCGTCACTATAGCGCTTGAAGCGTGTAGGAAGCAGTGCTATGAAGCATGAGAGCATGCTTTATCGCCTGTTGAGGCGACAAGTAAAACATGCTTCTGGCAGCCTTCGACCAATGTGTACCGGGTGTTTACAAATATCAAGTTTGTAGGAATCTTCTTTGAATAAAGCTAATTATTTCATAACGCGCCCTCAAGCTCCCCGAGGCGTTCATTTGCTGACTTCGGCGCATCGATTACTGTGGTCACTCCCGCACTGGGGCAATCGGTTGTCTCGTGATTTACTAATGACCATTTTGTTAGTTTGTTAGTCCATGTCTAATATCTGTCTTTTCTCTTGTGTCAAGGGGCCCAGGAAACAGAATGTGGTACCTGTGAGGAAGAACTTTTCGAAGCACAGAGGTTTGCACTAAATATTAGCCTGTCGTACCATCAGGCGGTAGCCGTGCAGAATAATACCCGAAATTTGGATCTGTGCACGTAAGTTTAGTAAGTGTGCGACTGTATTGGCCAGTCTCTTGAGCTGCTTTGAAGCGCAATGTAAGGACGATTAAATACCTAAAATAAAATATATAAATTAAAGTAAATTAATTGCTCACTGTGACGGTAAGGTCTATTGTTGCTGGGCTCTGCACTCAGTGTTCCCGATTACGCACAGTAGTGCGTCAATTACGCACAAAATATGAAAAATGACGCAGAAAAATTTGCATGGTTGCGTCCTGTGGACGTACACATTTTTTTTCGAATCGCTGAAGTCAAAAATACGACCAACGAGTGGCGAACTAATTCACGGCATAATCAGAATCAGAACCCAACTGAGACTGCCATTGCAGACGAGTAAAGATTGTGTCGGGAGTTGTCGTCCTTAAAAATCGCATGCGCGCGCATTGTAAACTTCCTCCAAGCAATCCATTCACTGAACAGAAGAAATCTTCGTGAATCCATTCTTTGATTCTATCATACACGATCATGTCACTTCTGACTTGGTTGACTGGGCCAAAACCCCGTTCATCCACAGCAACATCAAGTACAGATCATGTCATTATCGAAAATACGGAACTCCAAAGCAAGGATAAACAAATAAATGATGAAACTCAAACTGAAGTAAAGCGTCCAAAGAAACGAAAACTCGACGACAGATGGTTGCATGAGTTCCAGTGGTGCCAGTTTGACGCAAGCGGGAGGGTATTTAATACATGTTTTAATTTTTTGGTTTTATATGATTATGATAACTAATGTGACGCTTTAACAGAGTAAAAGAAAAAAAGTGAGGCTTGGACTTGTATTTTACATTTCTTTTTCTGATTTGGGGACTCCCAAACTTTGCACAATAGGAGTCCCAAGGACTCTCTTTTTTTTGTGTGTGGAGGGAACACTGCTGCACACTGGAATGCTATTACCCACTCGTCTTTCGTCGGCGGGGATCGGCTAGTTAAATCGCCCTAGGACTAATCTTAATACTTGTATATTTTGGGGCCTGTCTGTGTGAGGATGGAGTTACAGTGATAGGGAGAAAAGTGTAAAAGATTCACTGACACACTAGCTCTCACATGGCTATGAATCATAAGTAGTCTAGCCACTTGTTAACAGTAAATATCACACATTTATTTCCTCTTCTGTATATCCAATTATCTAAGCACCCCTTGGGGTCATGAGCAATCTTGCCACTGTAGATTGTTCAAGCCTATAAAGGGAAAAGTGAAAGCCCCAGTTGAAAACCTGTCTTTCCTTTGTAGGCAAGACAGATTCACTGCGGGAACAGTACCCCTGTTGGAGTGCCGGGGGTTTTCAGTATAAATAGTATCCCCACTTTATGGAAATTTAGTGCTTTAAATTCCCACTGTCGCTGTCTTCCTCATTTACTCTTTCCCATTCCTGCTCTGTCCTATCACTCTGCTATACTATCTTCTTCTTCGCTAGATCAATGACCTACCTTTTTTCTTGAAAACTCTTCCTGGACAAGACTCCTTGTTTGTGTATGAGGTCTGTTGGATCAGCTTGGGAGAGTTGGACGCTTTCTGCCGGGTGGTCACTAGGGCTTCCTATGATTGTATTATTTAGCACTATAGGCATTTTATATGTATGTGTTTTGTTGATGATTTATAATGATGTTTGTATTCTATTTTGTTTTTGCAACCGGGGGTTCGAGTAGTTGGGGTAAAGCCTCAGCCGTCCCCTGCGTGGGATGTCTTTATTGTAAAGTGACTGGCCGGTGGAGGGCATTCAATTTTCCCACTAGGGTTGTTTCGGCAGATCTTTTATGCGGATTGGGGGTTGTCCGGTCCTGATTTGGCTCGGAAGAGTCCGCTGGACCTAAAGCAACAATCAATCAATCAATCAATTATCTAAGCTCTACATTATCTTAAATGTCCAGAACGTAATATAACTAGGATTAACTTAACAGTCCAAAAGTCACTTCGAGTAGTTCAGAAAATGGGTAGATTGATTGATTGATTGATTGATTGTTGCTTTAGGTCCAGCCAAATCAGGACCGGACAACCCCCAATCCGCATAAAAGATCTGCCGAAACAACCCTAGTGGGAAAATTCACTCCAACGGGGGGAGGGGGGGCGGGGGGGGGGGAACTGTTGCCGCAGTGAGTCAGTCATGCCGACAAAGGCAAGACAGGTTTTCAACTGGGGCTTTCACTTTTCCCTTTATAGGTTAGAACAATCTACAGTGGCAAGATTGCTCATGACCCCAAGGGGTATATGGGTAGATCTTTGATGGATCTATTCTGGTACTGTTCTCGATACTTGCTACTGTGTCATCCCTGGGCTTTTTGTTCTTTTTGGCCTAATGTTCTTTTTCAGGAAGAGTGGACTACCGCACAGTCCCTATAAATCAGTGTTCGTGCACTTATTCTATGGCACTTAACTGGAACGTCGAGGTGCGGTGCTGTTTTCTCCTTGTCTCGTTTGATGACTACTGAGCTATTGCTGCTCAGTTTAAGGCCGCGTGTCCGGGATGACTCTCAGTGGGGTCTATCTCCTGCCACAGACCAACCCTGCTCGTCTGCAAAACATAAGACGAGTTTCTGCAACGCCTTGCTTACACACAGAGTGCAGAGCGTCTCACTGTTGGCAGAAACAGCCCTCAGCGAGATCGTCTCCACTTATACAGATAAGACACAAACAATCTTCTAAGACTGTGGTCCACTGGAATCTCCAACCTAATTCATATATATATGTATATATATACATCATGACTAAAATAAACACAGGGAGAATTAATTAATAATATACACCTTCTCCGGTACAGCCACTGGTCTGCAATAAGACCGATGTGAGAAACAACAGTGGTTCAGTAGGGGCTACCGTGTGGTGTCGAAAACCAGTCACGTGGGTCAGCCACGTGGTCAAGCAAAGTTTTACCAACATTCACAATTATAAAACATGGCAAGACTTCACAAGCATAATCCAATAATAATATCAATAATTCGCAGTGAAACAAAAGATCAATCATTTACCTTTTGGACAATGTCAGGCTATATCAATACGGGGTTGAATGGATTTCACGCGTTACCTGCATAGTCTTCTGAAAGAGAACTTTCAGCGCGTCAGTCCCTCTCGAGTTCGGTTTAAACAAAGACTGACGTTAACGGTGTGGCCAGCTAAAGCCCGTGATATCCCATAAGCCTTAACGGATATAGATCAGCTGGCTTATGTCACGGCATACCTAGCGAAAATTTTCCCTACACATGCTTAGAACAATTCTAACCTTTGTTGTCTGCTAGGCCTCGAATTTAAGTTACAAAGGCCAAAGAAGGATGAACTTCTGGAGGCTTGAAGCCTTACTGCAGTGTCCAAACTAGCCTCTTGTGACACTCACCGTCATTTTCAAAGCAACATGAAAGGGTCCCAAAGTCACATATGTCAGCCTCACAAAATTCTCAATGAGTTTTGCTTCAGCGGCAAAATACAACACAGAGGCACGCACAAAACAAACAAGCAAAAGCCGCTCTCACAGTTACTGTTTTTACATAGTAGACAAATTCATGTGGTTGTGTGCCTGTTAATAACATCAAAGTTGATTCTAAACTCTCACGGTAGCGAAAGGGTGTACCACTGTGTTACATTCGTTGATTTTATTAGTAGCAAATTCAGCCTCGATGCTTGAATCCTGATAAGTGTAACTCGGATTCGTTTATCCATGCAACCTGTTCACTCAGCAACAAGGCAGGAGTCGTCGTGTGAAGTTTCCCAACTTTATTCAGCGTACATCAACAACTGCATACACTCGCTCAATCGCGTTTTCCTACCCCTTGGGGTCATGAGCAATCTTGCCACTGTAGATTGTTCTAACCTATAAAGGGAAAAGTGAAAGCCCCAGTTGAAAATCTGTCTTTCCTTTGTAGGCAAGACCGATTCACTGCGGCAACAGTACCCCCGTTGGAGTGCCGGGGGTTTCAGTATAAATAGTATCCCCACTTTGTGGAGGTTTGGTGCTTTAGATTCCCACTGTCGCTGTCTTCCTCATTTGCTCTTTCCCATTCCTGCTCTGTCCTCTCGCTCTGCTATACTATCTTCTTCTTCGCTGGGTCAGTGGCCTACCTTTTTTCTTGAAAACCCTTCCTGGACAAGACTCCTTGTTTGTGTGTGGGGTCTGTTGGATCGGCTTGGGGGTGTTGGACGCTTTCTGCCGGGTGGTCGCTGGGGCTTCCTGTGATGTTGTTATTTAGCAATATAGGCATTTTGTGTGTGTGTGTATTGTTGATAATTTATAGTGGTGTTTGTGTTCTGTTTTGGTTTTGTAACCGGGGGTTCGAGTGGTTGGGGTGGGGCCTCGGCCGTCCCCTGCGTGGGATGTCTTTGTTGTAGAGTGGCTGGCCGGTGGAGGGCGTTCAATTTTCCCACTAGGGTTGTTTCAGCAGATCTTTTATGCGGATCGGGGGTTGTCCGGTCCTGATTTGGCTCGGAAGAGTCCGCTGGACCTAAAGCAACAATCAATCAATCAATCAATCGCGCTTTCCACTTTCTCACTATCAACTAACTCAACTCTGAAACAGTGCGGCACATATATAGTTTCTCTATACTCCAGAGAACTTTCGAATATTCCAGCGTGACGCAGTTATAACCAATCAGGATAAAGTTCGTCACCACTGTCTTACATCATACAA
>CM072515.1:2403388-2413388 GCA_036898135.1 Oncomelania hupensis | reverse complement strand
ACTGATTTGGGCAGAATGAGCACTAACAAAAGCTGAGATAGGCAAGAAGTGAAACTTCAGATAGGCATAAGAAAGTTTTTAAAAGACAAAAACACAAGATAGGCAATATTGATTTTTTTTCATTTAATCAATAACATAAAGATAAACAAAAAACTTCATGTACTTGCAATGTCAACGGTAAAACATGACAAGCCTAAAGAAACAACACATAGTTTTTTTTATAAACCTACACATCTTCTATGCGCTTGCAAACAAAATGTCAATAGAAAGAATCCTTGTAAATTTAATGTGATTTAACAAACTGTGATCTACTTGCAGCAGTGATGTATTACTTTCCTAGCCTATTCCTGTCCTATCCCGTAACTCGGAGGTCGTAGGAGCACCACAGATGATCGTTTAACCAGCGTACTTCATCTTTCCCTGTCTTCAGCAACCCTCATGGTTTCGCTCAGTGTCAAACCAGTCCATTCTCGAATGTTGTCCTCCCACCTCTTTTTCGGTCTCCCTCTTCTTCTACCTCCTTACAATGTGCCTTGCAGAATAGTCTTTGCAAGGCCTGATGTTCTGGTGACGTGGCCATGCCATCGGAGTTTCCGTTTTTTTTACCGCTGTGAGCAGGTCATCGTGTTGTCCAATGGCTTGTGTGATGGTCTGTCGGACTTCGTCGTTGGTGATGTGCTGGTGTAGGATATGCCCAGAAATCTTCTGTAGCACCTCATCTCCATGCTTTGTATTCTTTGTTGTAGATCTGCTGTTAGGGTCCATGTCTCGCAAGCGTATAGGAAGATGGAGATGGCAAGAGAGTGCAGCAGTCTTACCTTGGAATGTAAACTGATGGTCCTGTCTTTCCAAATTGGCTTCAACCTCGCCAGGGCAGCAGTTGTTTTTGCGATCCTGGAGATGACTTCCTGTCGGGAGCCATTGTCTATTACTTTGTACTTGACTAAAGGCATCATAGAACACATCCTCTCCTCATAAAAAGACATAATACACAAACACATCGGTGTGCTTGCAAAATAAAAAAAAAATTAACACAAATAATTATTGTTAATGTGATCCAAACTAAAGGTGCAGTAAAGTGTGTACTTGACTGTTGGCATCTTATCACACTCCCCCTTCCCTTACTTTTACCCTTGTAAAATGTTATTCATTTATTTACTTAACTCAAAGCATCATGGAACACTCGCTCTCCTCTTAAAGGTAATTTTTAAACTTGCTTAATTAACTTCTGTGTGCTTGCAAAACAAACAATTATTTGTATGTGATCCGTATAAAAGGTAATCCACTTGCAGCAGTGAAGTATTACTTTGTACTTGACTCAATTAATCATAGAGCACTCCCTCTCCCATCCCCTTCTACCTACACCCAGGCATAGAAAGTCTTTTCCGGACAGGACGTCTCTGTGTGCTTTGTAGAGGTCTATTCAGGGCTGCCATTTCCATCTTAGTGTGAAATGGAACGTTTCAAGTTCTTACAAGACACTAATATCTGTTCCACTTAACCGGAGCTAAACCATGTTAGACGCTCAACGTGAAGCACCTGCAACATTTTTATTTCACATAAAGTGGCAATAACTTCCTCGGGGTGATCTTCCAGTTGTGGCAAAGTGTGAAGTTGCAAATGGGTAAGCGGTAGTTGAGCTAAGCAGCTCAAGTCTGAGAGGGAAAAGCTTGAATTCCCACTGGCCCTTTACACTTTGATTCCTACCTCCTGCCCATGCACTTGTCTCTTGGACAACTCTTCCGGGACAAAAACTACTCATTTGTGTGAGGTCTGTTGGATCAGCTTGGGAATATTGGATGCTTTCTTCCAAATGGTCAATGGGGCTTCCTATATTATTTGGCAATGTAGGCATTTTATATGTATGGGTTTTGTTGATATTGTATAATGATGTTTGTATTCTATTTTGTTTCGTAAACGGAGGTTCGATAAATTAGAGTATAGCCTCAGCGTCCCCTGCGTGGGATGTCTTTATTGTAAAGTGACCGGCTTGTAGATTGCCTTCAGTGTTACCACTAGGGTTGTTTGGGCAGATCTTTTAAGCGGATCAGGGGTGAGTCCTCTTTCACTTTTCTGGTCCTGATTTGGCTCGGAAAAGTCTGCTGGACCTAAAGCAATAACCATGTAATGTAATGTAATGTAATGTCGTCTTCCTCACTTGACGAGGAGGACTCAGGCTGGTAACTTCCCGCGCTTCATCATCACAGTCGTGGGGATCTATGTACACACGCATATACAGACGCATTTATAAATAAATATGCTCGATATTTTATGTAATATAAAACGAGAACAATGGTTGTAAATGGTAAATAGCCAAGTATTTTAACTTTTTTAACGTTTTTTTACAGTCAGTCTGCCGTTTAAGACCAAATGCCTATCTCAGCTTTGTCTTAATTTGCAAATTGCCGATATCAATCGCTTCACGAAGATGATGCTTGGAACAGCATTTATAGCCCTTTTCCTACAACACCTAAGAATAACAAGTTCTAAAATTGATTACTTACCTTCGTCTTCTGATTGAAGTATGTTTTGCAACATCTCTGTTGCTTTTTCAGCCCCAAATTGTTTAATGCGTCTGGGCGCCGCCATATTGGCTGCAAAATGCCTATGTCAGGAATGAGATAGGCAATTTGGCATACGAAGCTGTGGCGACCGTTACGATTTAGATAGAGACTTGTACTCTCTAGCACAGATGGCTTGTCTTCCCAGGGCTTTGTTTTTACCCCTACTGCACAACTGCCTAAGTCTGAGTTAGGCATTTATGTTATGAGCTTGACGATAAGCCGTTCTAGTTATTATTTTTACAATGAAGATATTTGGACTACTCGGCTATTTACCCGTTGGGATTGTTCATATCTGCACTTTCGCAAAGATCCAAATTGCTGAAGTCCATCATTTCCTAATGACGCGGCTGTGTCTCTGTTACACTCAATTCGATGATGGTGTTTTTCTTTATCAGTATCCGATTCAGCCCCAATGCTGAATTCCTGATAAGGTGTAACTCAGATTCGTTTATTCACGCAGCCTGCTCAAGCAGCATACAAGTCACAAAGTCGACGTATGAAGTTTTCCACTTTTATTCAGCATACATCAACAACTGCATACAATCGCTCAATCGTCTTTCCACTCTCAAATTTACTTTCCAAATCACTATCAACAACAATCTCTCAACAACAGTGCGGCACACAATTTTATAATCTCTCTCTCTTTTCCCGAAAAATTTCGAACCCAGTAGACTAAAATGACGCACTACAGCCAATCAATTAAAAGATCGTCATCACTGACTTACGTCATACATATTTCTTCTCCTTCCGCCATACTTCGATATTTATCCCGAAACTTCGATCGATAGTAAACAAGCGGGTCCAGAAAATTCTACAACGATATCGACCAACAAAAATTATCAACGTTATACAAAGCCTCTCCTAACAACAATGCAAACTCAAATCAAAGGTAAATAAACTCCATCATTGAATACTTTGCAAAACGAAACGATTAGATCTATCTTGCGCGCTTCCGACGCACTACCATTCGCGTTTCAACGTAACATAACCCCCCACTCAAGGAGAAATTTACCCAATTTCTTTCAACAACGTTGAAACGTAATGCACAAACAAAGTTCAGAATTAAAACTTATTTCAGACTGTCTGGATACTGTCAATGTTCACTGTTCATTCACACAGAGTCAATATTCTTCCATCCGCAAGTCTATCTGGATAATGTCAATGTTCACACTTTATCTACACAGTCAATGTTTTTCATCTTCAAGTCTGTCACTACCAATATTCTTAGTTCATCCACACAGTCAATGTTCTTTCATCCGCAAGGTAACGACGCCCTCGTCAGTTGCGGTTGTCATCGGCCCAGGGTCAAAGACGATGATCACGTGGGCTTTCCTGGAGTCAGTGCATCCTCCGTTGTCTCCTTCTTCCGTCGGATGTCCGACGCAGTCGACGTTGTCAGCTCCCAGAATGCACTTTCTGGGTCTCACGGTCAGGTTGGCTTCTTGAAGACGGTGGAACAGCTCCCTCAAGGTCTGCAGATGCTCCTTCCAGGTCTGGGTGTGGACTTCATGTTCGACCAAAGTCGTAGAGCCTGGGACATCATTGAAGTTATGGGGAAATTCGCCCATAAGGTCCTTGAGCTCCATCTTTTGACCTTCCGTCAAGCTTGGTCCTAGCTTAACATCATCGATGCCTTCTTTGCTGTGGAAGTCTCCAAGTTCCAACAGTTCCTCGCTGTCAAAGCTGTTGTCGATCTCAGCTGCTGTTGCTACGTGTACAGTCTCTGGCGGCCTCTCCGCGTACAGCTTAAGGAGGTTGGCGTGGTATATCTTGGAATGCTGGCCGACCTTCACCTTATAGTCGTTGATCCCCACCACGGTCTCCACTTCGTACGGGCCTTTCCACTGCATCAGCAACTTATTATGATCAGTAGGTAGCAGCACCAGCACTTTGTTGCCAGGTTTAAACTTCCTGTTCACAGCCCTACGATCATAGTAGTGCTTTCCACAGTCCTGGGACTTCTTCAGGTTTTCTCTGGCTATCTCGAGAGTCTGCTCCAGCTTCTCCCGTAGCTCAAACACGTACTGGTAGCTGTTCCTCACCTCTGGGGTGTCTACTTCCTTCGTCCACAGTTCTTTCAGGATGTGCATCGGCCCTCGGATGGTTCTTCCGTACAGCAGCTCGAACGGAGAAAAGCCGGTGGACTCCTGCGGCACTTCTCTGTAGGCGAACAGTAAGGCGTTGATATAGCGATGCCATTGTCTGGGCTGCTCGCTGCACAGTTTCTTCAGGGTGGACTTCAGCGTAGCATTGAACTTTTCGACGAGCCCGTTGCACATCGGATGGTAGGGTGTCGTAGTTAAATGCCGGATGCTCAGCAGTCTGTTGACCTCCTTCATGCAGTCAGAGACGAACTGCGTCCCGAGGTCTGTCAGAATTTCTTCGGGCACTCCAAGTCTACTGAACATGTCCACCAGTGCCTCTGCTACAGTTTCAGTGTCAATCTTCTTCAGAGGCACTGCTTCTGGGTACCGGGTCGCATAGTCCACTAAAGTCAGTACCCATCGATGACCTTCTTCACTCGGAGGTCTTATTTCGCCGATTAAGTCTAAGGCCACCCTCTTGAAAGGTCGGTCGATTAAAGGCATCCTCTGCATAGGTACTTTCGGGACCCTTCCTCGAGGTATGGTCTTCTGGCAAATGTCACATGATCGGCAGAAACGGCTAACGTTCGCATGAAGTCCTGGCCAGTAGAACACCGCCTGGATTCTATCCGACGTCTTCTTGATACCTAGGTGACCTCCCATGATTGAGTCATGTGCTACTTCCATCACTTGGCGCCTTAGGGGTAACGGTACCAAAACTTGACGTAGTGGTTTACCTCCGTTGACCCTCGGGTGCTGGAAGATTCGATACAGGATATTGGCCTTCACCTCAAAATAGACCGTGCCACTGCCCTTGGTCACGTGGTCTTGGCGGTTCCTGTACTTGTTTAAAGTGCTATCAGCTTCCTGGAGCTGGATCAGCTTATCTCTGTCCACGATGGCAGCTTTGGAGTTGTCGGCGACCTTCAGTGGCGTAGACGTCTTGTCTCTCTTGGCCTGGGCCCTGGTTGTAACAGCACCGACGATCTCTGGTCGGCAGGGCTGAGCCGGAGTAACCACATTGTCCCGTAGCAGCTCTGTAAGGTCTCCATCGGGAAACGGCAATGGATCCTCCTCCACAACTTCGACGCGTTGGGTTGAGGCAGGACTCCACTCGATCGGGGTCGTCGGGTCGTCTCGCGCCGTCGATATTCCCGATCATCAAATCATACAGCGGCTTCTTCAGGCAAACCGCTTCGACTTCGCCTATGTAGAAAGGGATGTTGACATGAATCTTCGCAACTGGCGCTTTCAAACATTTGCTGTCGGCCATAAGTGTCCAGTTTGAATCGCCAGTGAACTGTTCTTTAGCGATTAGGTCTTCTCTGACGATGACCCCACTACAGCCAGAGTCTCTTAAGACAGTCACTTCATGATTTCCGACGCGTCCCTTTGAAACAGGCATGTTCTGGACGGTCACAGCTGCGCTGGCGACGACGGGGATGGATTTTCCGTTGGCAAGGAGAAGTTGGCCATCGGTTATGCACTCTTGCACGTCCGCGGGAGTAGCTGCGCGCTCGGTCTCACTCGGAAGAATGACGCTCCAGCCGCACACTTGATGGTCAGATCTACTGGATTGCCGTTGATTGGAGAACCGTCTCTGCCGGTTGCCCGCCGCTGCATTGTCCGTACTGCTCCGCTGTCCGCTACTCTTGTTTTGAGGACAGTTAGCCGCTCTGTGGTCTGTAGCGTTGCAAGTGAAACAGCCTCTTGAATGCCCTTCCCTGGGAGGTGGCGTGGAGTCCGTCTGTTTCTGGTTCGTCTGGCTCCCCTGGATCTGGTTCACATGGTTTCCAGTCTTCTGAAAATGTTTCGTCGCGCTGGGTGGCCCCAGGGTCTTCCCATGAGCGATGAGATATCTTTCAGCAGCCTCAGTCACATCTTTAAGCGTCTGCAGCTTTTGTTCTTCTAAGTGGGTCGCTAGGTCCTTGTGACAGGCATTGAGAAATTGTTCCTTCACGATCAGGTCATGGAGACTGTCGTAAGACTTCCTTTCGCCTGATAACTCCACCCACTTGTGTAGATATGACGACAGGCGCTCCACAAACTGCTTTGGCGTCTCGTCTGACTTAGGCCGGCATTCACGGAAGCGTTTACGGTAGCCCTTCTCTGTAAAGTTGTAGCACTGTAATAGGGCCTCTTTCAAGACGTCGTAGTTTGGGGCGTCATCATTCGACAGTCTGGTATAAACTTCGAGCGCTTGCCCTGTCAGAAGTGCACTTAGTCGAATCGCCCAGTCTCGAGGTTGCCAGTTGGAGCTTTCGGCGAACCTTTCGAATCTCGCCAGATAGCTGTCGATCTGGTCCTTCCCGTCGACGAACGCTGGCAATTTTGGAGCCGTATGGTCGTTGGTGACTTGTGGCGCATGCTGATTGTTCTGGATACGCGCCAACTCTAGCTGGTATTGACGCTCAGCCTCTCTTTCCTCTCTTTCTTCACGACGTCGTTGCTCTTCTTTCTCTTGCCGCTGCTGTTCAATTTCTCTTTCTTCACGACGTCGTTGCTCTTCTTTTTCTTGCCGCTGCTGTTCAATCTCTAGACGCTTCTGTTCTAGTTCTATTTCTTTTTCTAGACGCTTCTCTTCCAATTCTCTTTCTTCACGGCGACGCTGCTCTTCTAATTCTCGTTCTTGTATTCTCTCCCGGGATTTGACGTACTCCGTCAACTGTTTCCCTTTTAGATTCAGTTGAATCCCTTTCTGCCAGAAGTCAGCCATCTTGATGCTTCTGGAAAGTTCTTTTCTGGAAAGTTCTTTTCTGGAAGGTTCTTTTTCTAGAAAGTTCTTGACTGTGCTGTACCTTTCTAGACTGTTCTAGAACAGCACGCTTTCTGCAGTAGCGCTGATGCTTGTCACTAGTCGCTTTCGCTGACGCAGGCCCCGCTGTCCTCGTCGTATGCGACGCTGCACCACGCTGGTGTTGATGTATACGCTCCTGTGCTGAAGTAGACGCGACGTCCGCTCGCCGCTCTCTGTAATACTGGCGATGTAGCTCCGAGACTGTCCCTCGACGTAGTCTTACGGCAGCCACGTAGTCCCGATCTGTTGTTCGCTCACGAAGCAACTCTTCAGCGACTACACGCCCTTGCAGTCAACCCGAACCTATCGGATGTAGTCCCAGTATGTTGGCCCCTCTCGACGCAACTCGTTGGCGGCTACCCTCGATGACTGCCTCTCGTAACGTTGACTCGCTTGTTGTAGCAGTTGAACCCTTGGCTATGGCGTGAATCGCGGCTTGACCCCCAAAATGTTACACTCAATTCGATGATGGTGTTTTTCTTTATCAGTATCCGATTCAGCCCCAATGCTGAATTCCTGATAAGGTGTAACTCAGATTCGTTTATTCACGCAGCCTGCTCAAGCAGCATACAAGTCACAAAGTCGACGTATGAAGTTTTCCACTTTTATTCAGCATACATCAACAACTGCATACAATCGCTCAATCGTCTTTCCACTTTCAAATTTACTTTCCAAATCACTATCAACAACAATCTCTCAACAACAGTGCGGCACACAATTTTATAATCTCTCTCTCTTTTCCCGAAAAATTTCGAACCCAGTAGACTAAAATGACGCACTACAGCCAATCAATTAAAAGATCGTCATCACTGACTTACGTCATACATATTTCTTCTCCTTCCGCCATACTTCGATATTTATCCCGAAACTTCGATCGATAGTAAACAAGCGGGTCCAGAAAATTCTACAACGATATCGACCAACAAAAATTATCAACGTTATACAAAGCCTCTCCTAACAACAATGCAAACTCAAATCAAAGGTAAATAAACTCCATCATTGAATACTTTGCAAAACGAAACGATTAGATCTATCGTGCGCGCTTCCGACGTACTACCATTCGCGTTTCAACGTAACAGTCTCATAACTGACTGATCATATGGGCTTTGCCCTTCTAGTTTAACTGACTATCGTCGTACATCGATTGTCCCTAACATAAATGTATACAAATTGATTAATATATTCATTTACTGTTTTTGGTCCTTTTGTAGTAAAATTGGGATTGGCGTAAAAAAACGCAAGAAGAAGATGAAAATACTTTCTTGCAATGACGATCCAGACATTTATTCCGACTTCATATCAGCTGTGGATTCGCTGGGGCAGTTTTGTACATTTTACCAAACTGGGGGTAAGTTCAATCTGAATCCAGTGCCATCTCCGAATTTTCACTTTTTGACTTGCATGCATAGCACTGTGAGACAATGTACTCAACCCCCCTCCCCCTCCTCCCCTCCCAAAAAAAGGAAATAAAATAAAAAAAAAAAATAACATGTTTCCATATATTTGCAAATTTGTGCGAGATGGGTCCTAAATAGTCTAAAAAAATGTAATGTAGTCTAAAAATAACATCGAATATTCAAGGTCAAGGTCACATGGTCATCAAATGTACTGTGCCTTGTACTGTGCCTTGCAGGATAATCTTTGCAAGGCCTGATAATCTGGTGACGTGGCCATACCATCGGAGTTTCCGTTTCTTCACCACTGTGAGCAGGTCATCGTGTTGTTCAAATGGCGTGGTGATGGCTTTTCGTCGTCGTTGGTGATGTGCTGGGTATAGGAAATGCCCAGAAGTCTTCTGTAGCATCTCATCTCCATGCTCTGTATTCTTCGTTGGAGATCTGCTGTGAGGGACCAAGTTTCGCAAGCGTATAGGAAGATGGAGATTACAAGGGAGCGCAGCAGCCTTACCTTGGAAGGTAGACTGATGGTCTTGTCTTTCCAAATGGGCTTCAACCTTGCCAGGGTAGCAGTTGTTTGTGCGATCCTGGAGAGGACTTACTGTCGGGACCCATTGTCTGATACAATGGCTCCTAAATATTTGAAGCTATACCGCGGGTATGTTGTCCACTCCATTTGACTTTCCTTTCTTCAGCGACTGCACTGCTGACTCAACTTCTTCTCTGAGAATTGGGAGCATAGCTTCTTCTTCTTCTTCGTTCTCTGGACATGCTAGAACTGAAGGGTCTGCGTTTGGTGTGTGGTTGTAAAGGTCAGAGCAGTACACTGTCCATCTGTCCAAGACTTCTTGTTCTTCTGTAAGGCATATGCCAGACTTGCTTTGGATCGTGGAGACCTTGGGCTTATTAACACTTGTCAGCCGCTTCACTGTTTGGTAGGACTTCTTGCTATTGTTCTTGTTCAGACTGTTTTCCATTTCCTGGCATTGATCTTTTATCCAGTTCTCCTTTGCTGAGCGCATGCCTTTTCGGGTGTCCATGTTGCTTTTTCGGAAGGCATCAGCTCCCTGTGAGGTGTTCTTTTTCTTTTTCATCTCTTTTCGTTTATCTCACAGGTCCAAAAATTCAGGTTTGATCCACGGCTTCTTCGTTGGTCGG